>JWHW01050736.1:966937-1009454 GCA_000931545.1 Papilio glaucus | reverse complement strand
AGTTCACTCACATCATCTACAACGAGTTCTTACCGAGACTCCTCTCCTGGAACGCTGTCAATCTTTACGGACTAAAATTGTTGCCAGCAGGTAATTTTAGATGATTTTGATATATGAAAAGATATAAATGAACGAACGATGTAAGTCTTAAGCGGTAAAACAGCAAAGGTACGAATGGATCAACTCCACCGACCAACTACCGGCTCAGATAATACAGGCGTGAGGCAAAGTTGTACCCACGTCTGTTCGTTTCATGAGTACCTCACGCACTGCCGCACCGCATCACCTCTTTTTCTTTTCCTTTTCGAGTGACCATATAATAGCGTCGTTCCAAAAGCCGTCAACGCATCCGTAATCGTTCTGATTGTTATGAATATCGATGGGTTAGCAGTGGTCACATAACATGTGGTGTTTAGTTTTATTAGAAACTTATAATGATATATATATAAATATTTAATATGATATGTTTTATAATGCAGGTTATTACAAGGACTACTCGCCGACTTGCAACCCGGCGATAGTTACGGAGTTCGCGGCGGCCGCGTTCCGCTTCGGGCACTCGCTGCTGCGTCCGCACCTGCCGCGACTTTCGCACACCTTCCAGCCCGTTGAGCCGCCGATCCTACTGCGCGATGGATTCTTCAGACCTGACATGTTTATGAGTGTATGTTTCATTAAAATAATTTACTCAAATTTCTTATTTGATATTTTATATGTCAATCGAAAAGCGGAGGAATGGCCAAATTGCCGTTTTCTTTGATAATTGACCTGTCAGTGAGCCATCATGACTGTGGAGGCAGAAAATCAGTCATATCGCCATCACATGAAATATTGAATTATTTAAAAAAAACATTTTTTTTTTTTGCAAAGAAATCGCATATGGACAAGTTGATATAAACCACGATTTAATTTCTTCCGGTATTTCCGCATATTATATTCAGCAAGAAATAGTCTTACGTTTTTAAAATCTTCTTCGTTCTGCCATCACATTTATATCATAATGTTTTATGTATTTTTAGCACCCACAACTGGTCGATGAATTGATGCGCGGTCTTTCTTCCACCCCTATGGAGACCCTCGACCAGTTCATCACCGGGGAAGTCACCAATCATCTGTTCGAAGACCGCAAGATACCGTTCTCTGGAATTGATCTGATCGCCCTCAACATCCAGCGAGCAAGAGATCATGGAATACCAAGTTACAACAATTACAGAGCTCTATGCAACTTGAAGAGGGCTGCTACCTTCGAAGACTTAGAAAGGGAGATTCCTGACGAAGTTATTGCTCGGTATGTATATAAATTAATGCGTCAAAAAACACACATAAATAAACATGACTTCTAAGTACATTTGTACACTAGCATTTGTTTGAACGTGTAGTCTTTTACTTTTTATGAGAGACGTGTAAGATTTACGCCACCCATAAACATGAGCAACAATATAAGTAGAGATAATAGAGATAATTACAAACTACAAACAGTTTAGATTGCTACCTCACTCACTGGTCGCACGTCGGACGTCGCACTATGCGTGTCGGCTAATGTATGTTATTCCACGATTCAAGAATATAATTAGAATCAATGCTAGCAGCTAGCTAGCAATGTGTATGTAGGTGTCAGAAGTCGAATAGCATTAAAAAATTAACTATTATTATGTTTTGCTTCTGCAGATTGAAGAGGATCTACCCGACGGTGGACGACATCGACCTGTTCCCTGGCGGCATGAGCGAGCGGCCACTGCAGGGCGGGTTGGTGGGGCCCACCTTCGCATGCATCATCGCCATACAGTTCAGACAGCTCAGGAAATGCGATCGCTTCTGGTATGTAAAGTCTATATTACATTTTTATGTCGATTTATTATGATCTCCAGTGAGAGAGAGATCAGTGTTTTCAATAAGATTGCCAATACTTTAGTGATCAAATGACAAATTCAAACCACACCTAATTGGTGGACACACATTATATCTTCGTGTACCTGATAGAATGTAACGTAACATATGTAAATTTCACATATGTTACGTTATTTTCTATCAGGTTTAACCATAGAAAGAATGAAGATTTAATTACTCTTAATAAGAATATCTCTTAACAATACTCATAATAAGAATTTAATACTCGGGGTCGTTTAATAAGATAATTTTATCTAGATGACAGGATCACCAAATGTTTGTAATAAATGGTTACAATAGCATAGTCAGCTTTTATCATTTAATAAGTTTCGATTGTCTTGAAATCATAATTCTGTACTGACTAAGTGCCAGTTACATATTATATTTATTGCTCATCAGGTATGAAAACGACAACCCCGCAATCAGATTTACGGAACAGCAATTGGCAGAAATTCGCAAAGTAACGCTGTCCAAGGTTATGTGCGAAAACTTCGATCTGCAGAGCGACATACAACGCGCCGCCTTTGATTTACCCAGCAACTTCTTGTAAGTAGACATTCACACTATAGAATAAGGTTAAGGAGGAATAAGGTTTTTACAAACTATAAGGTACCATTTTTTTCAGTTTAAAAGAAAGTTTTCTTATTGTCTCGTTCTTCTTATTGTGAAGTTACAGCTCACGTCTTTAGCAAACTATTCATTTGAATATTTTTTATTTGCAGGAACCCACGAGTGCCTTGTTCATCTCTACCTAAGTTAGACCTGTCCGCGTGGCGCGAGAGCTCCGCGCAGGGCTGCCTCATCGCGGGTCGCTCGGTAGCGGTCGGCGAGTCCGCCTTCCCCTCACCTTGTACATCCTGCATTTGCTCTTCAGAAGGGGTAAGTACCTACTTGTCGTCCTATAGCATTTTAATAAGGATAAGGGAACAAACGAACTGCGGGTTGCCTAACGTGAAGGAATCGCCGCCGCCTATAAACATACACCACACCAGAGGGACTGCAGATACGTTGGTTGCCGGCCTTGAAGGAAAGAGTACGCTCTTTTCTCGAGCAAAGTATAAGAGATCAAACAAAATATACTATTTACTACTACCAAAGTACTAGATATTATTAGATATTTCTTGTCAATCCGTCACCAGAACGTCATTAAGTGTGATTTACAGAAGAAAAGTAGTATATTATTTAGTATATCAGTTATCTGGTTTCCATAGTACATAATAAGCTTTGCTTAGTCTGGGATCAGACGGCCGTGTGTGAATATTGTCCCAGGATATTATTATTATTTTTAGCTAGTGTTAAGTTATTATTATTACTGTAATATAGCCAATTGATAGTCAGTCAACTGGTTCTTTATTCTCTATTACACGATTTTAAAATCTTGAACTCAATAATAGAATATTTAAACAATACTTTTATATGTTTGTATTTTTAAACAGGCACAATGTGCGTCGTTACGGATAACAGACTGCGCTCAGCTGTTGCGCGAATGGCCGAGAGAAGCGGTGCTCCGAGACGACGTCTGCACAGCGCAATGTGGCACCGCAGCGCCCCCCGCTGCCAACGGACACCGACGTCAACCAATCAACTTCAAATTTCCAGACTTATCGCCTTTTATAGCCAAGTGAACGAATATAAAGGGCTAAACAAGCCCTGATAACGTAATCCAGTGTGTGCTATTTAAGCTAGTTAAACCAATTTATAACGAATTATTTGAACAACAGTTATTAAATGTCGCGCGACAGAGTCCATATTACCGTGGGTTTCCACTGAGGTATAAGATTGTCGATAACATATTGTCACCTCAGTTTTTTGAAACAGAAAGTCTCTCTATCTATAAGCTTGTTTCGATAAACAATTTTACATCAGTGGAAACCCACGGTAATGTACAGCCAGATTTTATAAAGGTTACCTTTTGATACATTCACTTTAAATTTTATATTATAGAAAATTCCAATGTTTATTTCATTTCTAAAACAAAACCAACCGCTATTTCGTTTAAAAACATTTATTTAAGAACTTATTTACTATGTAAATGTATGACTTTCTTTCTCAAAAAAGGGATAACGCGCGTTAGTTTTTATTTTCGTAAAGTTAAAGTCCCAGTTTGAGTTCTTTAAACCTTAAAACCTTATAAAAATACGAGCAAGCGCAATACTAGATGGTACATAAGTAACGATAAATGTCAAAAGAGTACAGAACATTAGATAAGGGGTCATGTATGTGTTAGGGCGCTTGGCGCCTAAATCAGACGTTATTCAACAAAATATCGACTAATCACAGGATAAATAGCTCTTACACATGCTCTGTGAGTCGGCTTAATCATGCAACGGGTCTTTCTTTAATTTTGACACCTCCTGCGCCAATTTCGCTTGGGTACATAAATAGACAAATTTAAAAAGCCTTTATTACTCGTGGATAGAAGAGCTTTTTCTATAGATGAAAGAATTCTTAAAATCGCTTCAGTAGTTTTTGTGTTAATCCGTAAAACTAATGGCTGCTACCGACAGCTTAAGAGTTTAAACTCTTAATTTTAATGGTGATGCATACTCGAACATAATTAAAGTCGTAATATGGGAATTGTAAAACTTACACGGCAATGTTAGCTTTAATTTATTAAACGAATAAAACTTACCAGTATGGCAATACCTACTCGATGTTACCATTAAATCGTACAATGTTAGATTCAGTAAGCAATACAAAACATATTTACCTAATTGTGTTTTATAGTCACCTAAGTATTCACTGCCTAGTGTTGTGTCTAGGTTGTTGTTGTCATTTAGAGTGTGTAAATTATTTTGTAAAATATTGGCATAATTGTTAGTATTAAGATTTTTTTATTGTAGTTTTTAACAATTTTAATTTTTTAAATACAAATCTCACCAATTATTTAATCAATGTCTTTTTATTCACCAACTTATAACGATAAATGAAATAGTGATCTGAGGTATAAATGTGATTCACAGCAGGAAAAATATACCCGTATTTGTAAAAATATGGCTACATTGAATATGGCAATATCTGACTGAATGGTAAACAAATAAATGGTATAAATTCAATTGTGCAAATGTCTAATTGTTAATTATTACTCAAAACTCATAAGTTTAGTTTTGTCTATGGTGCTGTACACACACTTTTGGGGACATAATGTCAATGTCAAGGTATAACAAAAATGAAAAGAGCAAATTGATGCAAAAAATCTTCTTATTTACAAATCATATTTATTTTGTTGCACATTATCATTTTGTTTTGTTGCACATTATTATTATCATCGTCATTCATTAAATTCTTTTTACAATAAATACATGGTATTTTGAGTATAAAAAACTGGTATTGCAGTAAAAAAATAAACAACACAAACACGGATCGGCAATGTTTAGATTGAGCACAGCGTCGGCGCGCTTTAAACGTCAGACACTCTGCCCGGTGGCGTACACTACACTCGGCCGCAATACCAAGCGCTCGATTTAGATTGCACACTCACAGCTCCTCGTCGTTCTGCAAACAAAAATATGCCATCAATTTAAATTTTGACAGCAGCCAGTGACATTGCCAAATTTTGACGATTAGGGATGTGAATTAAGAATCGGAAAATAAATAAATCGACTATCGCAAGAAACCGATACGAAGAAAATTTACAACAACTTGTATTACAACTTTTAAGAACGGCCAGCGAGCGAACAAACGCATTAGCGAAGCTGTTGGTGCCTAATGTATCCAGCATATTTTATATTTTTGCTATTTATGACGATTGACAATTAGCTAAAGGCTGCAGGAGTTATTTTGACAACCGAAGAAAACGCCCTCAAGAACGTTTTTTTTTTAGGACCAGTTGTAGACGTCTAATAGCCGATGACCAGGGCTCAGATAAATATGTTTTCAAAGCAAAAAAAATATGTACACAATATAATATGGACAGAAATATCTAAAGTATGGGATAAATATGTAGCAAAAAATAACAATAAAACAAACATTGTTAATTTAAAAAATCATAAAACCCAACTGACTGTACCCCTCAATCAAAATCAGAAAGAAGTTTCGAGTGCCGTTTCGATATCTCATGTGATGAAAAAAAATTGCTTCTTATATAAACAAATTATTCGAGAAGTTCTGTTAAAGTTTTAAAAATATTTTTTAAAGATACTTATATTTAACAGAAGAAAAATAAAAATTTTAATTTTGTAGATCATGAAAGTTACTTAAATTCTTTTAATTTAAATTACGATATTTATTCACATATTTAATACAGACCCAATTAAAGTAACATACCTCAAAGTCCGCGTGTCAGTTGGCCGCGAGCTCCTTGAACCCATTGGCGAGGGGTGCGGGCTCCTGACTGCGGCGCCACAGGCCGTACACGCGGCCCGGCACGCCCTGCCATAGCCGCACCGTGCCGTCCTCTGAGCCCGTCGCGTACAGCTCGCCGTCTGGCGACCACCGCACGATGTGGACAGGGCCAAAGTGACCTTTGTTTGATTCTATATAGAACATCACTATTAGAAACAAAATCATATTGACCTGACTTTACATCTGTACAGGTTAGCTGACTGAAAAATATAATTCTAAAATAATTATTCATAAACATATCTAAATAAGTGATAAACAACTCCTAGTGACAGCATGCATTGCCATATAACAATCTACCATGTAATAATTAAGTAGTCTCAAGAGTTTAAAAATTTGTGTTTCCCATGCAATATGTTCATACAACATGTTATAGTTCGGTCAACGAAAGCTGGCACCTTCAACACATTCGAACGTTGCGTTTGTGTAATGTTTGTGAATAAGCGTATAGAGTGATGTCACACTCTAAGTCGCAGACGAATCACGAAAAGTCTGTCTGTCTCTCTCGCACGCGGTCAAGCTTATGAGTATGAAGAAGGCAGATATTGTTTTGTTTTCGCTACTCTTTATGATATAAATGCGTTTTTTGCATTTGGTTTAAGTTACGATCTCTTTAGAAACGACAATATTGTGAAGCATAATATATTACAAGTAACACATTTTTTAATATATTCACAAACCGTCTAACCTTACAAAAACCTGAGTAGACATAATATTTTAAAACTATTGCATTTTCAATTGTATCAGCTTGAGTACTGTGAAGATTCCAGCTTTAGTGAACGGTTACTGTTTCGGAATGACGTTGCAATCGATATCCATTTAAATGTAAACACAATAACAATTATTAAAAATATCATGAAAGAAACTAAGTGACCTAATTCAGTGCCGGTGTTGTAGTCGAACTTGTAGACCTTGAGGTCGTCTCCGCCGCACACGAAGGTGGCGCGGCCGGGCGCCAGCGACGCCGAGTAGCAGTTGGTAGGCACGGAGAACTCGCGCATCTTGCGCATCGTGTCCGACGAGTAGAACGATACGTTTGTACCTGTAAACGAACGTAATTTAAAGTGAAAAAAATATATTTCTTTGTGAAACTTTTATCCAATAACAAAACATTTAAGTATATAAACATTTTGTTTGTTACCAAACAACATACATTTATATGGAAAAAACTAACCTAACAGCCAATGTTAAAATCTTATGTATATAGCAATGGAAGTCCTCTTTATATTTATTTTAGTATCACATCATCATCTCCTTGCCACTCATGTGGGGTCGGCACCGTATGATTGGCCATACTATATAGGTTTTAGCTACAGTTTTTACGGCCGGCCGCCTGCCTGACGCCAACCCTCCTCGGGTTCATAATGAAAAAAAAATTGAAGCATGTATGCAATGCCACAGCAAAACCAGAATTTTATTTTAGATTTTTTTATATCAATATTTTTTTAGAAACGTGCTGAAAATATATTATAATTTTATAAGCTCGGTCTGAAAAAACTTCATTAACTATTATTTTTTTGTGACTGACTTGTCACTGTTTGCCTAGAAGAGGCATCTATAGCTACACCGGCAGAACACAGAAGGCGCCTATTTATGGCGACTATTACCGGATTGGGAGACCGCCGAGCTCTTAGGTCGCTACGGCAGACGCTCCATGGAGTGACTGGACTCAAGGGCCTCCAAGAGGTGACTTCGGCTTGGGCTGTCACTCTTTACGCGTTTAGCATTCCGATTCAAAGGCGCCTGAGAGGGCCGAGCATCGGCTCGATCGGTAGCTATTATCTGATTACAAGTAGTACTACAGCTATCATTACTATCACTGCGGAAAGCGTTAGCTCTGGGAGAAGTGAGGAAACTCCAGCAACGCTTCTATCATTAACGGGGGAAAATACCCTGCCAGCTATGTGGTCGTATCGCGACTATGTTGGCCTTCCTCGCCGGCGAGGACGGTGTGATTGAAATTGTTTGCGAAGTTGTTTAATCTTCGCTATAGCGATAGACGTCTCGTCGTCGGGGAGGTCTAGGGCTTGCCTAGGTAGGATGGTCATGGCGGAACTTACCGAGTGCTATTGGTTTGTAGGTGGCGACACCTAAGACCAACCAATCAGGTTGACCGGCGACGGAGTCGAAATAGGTGGTGGTTTTACATTTACATGCTTCACTTATACAGATTAGTAATAATAAAGAAGTTACCATGTGCTACTGTCAGTATTGCGCCATCTCTTGACAGTTCTAAGCTGTTGGGAATGGTAGGAAATTCTATTTTGTTGACTTCCTGAAACAAGGCAATTAGAACAATTTAAACAAAGTCATATAAACAAACATACATATAAATAATTTATTCGTCAGATTTTAATAATTTCAGGTTAACATTATTATTTACTCATCCTATCCTTATGAAGAAAGGGTGGGAAGGGGAAGAGGACTGAAATTAGGCCTCCGGCACCTCACTCATCAGACGAAACGCAGAGTACTTCTACTTCACGCCTGTTTTCTGTGAGGTCGTGGTATTTCACCGGTCGAGCCGGCCCATTCGTGCATCAGATGTTGTTGTTACTTATTATTTTGCCATTAAATCTAATTAATTCTAGTAGTTGACAGTGGATCGGAGAAGCATTAGGGCGTGGACACAACATCTCTGTAACACGTGCGTCACGGTGCAATGATTTCACAGTGGAAATGCCGCGCTTAGGTGTTGTGTCAATGCCCTTGTGGTTATTTGTAGTTAAATAAAATTTACTAAATCTTACTTGGCCGCTACTCCTGTCCCAGACACGCATAGTGAGGTCATCACTCACACTTACGATGCGGGAATTGTTGAGGAACACGGCGTGCCGGATGCTATTCGTGTGTGCACTGAACTTTTCCAAAGCTGCAAAATGTAATAAAGGCACGTTAACGTTTTTTTTCTTACAATTAAAGTCATAATTATCTTGAATACTGACTGCGAAAAGTTTACCACCTATTGTGTCAGGTTGTCTATACTAATATTGTAAATAGAAAAGTTTACGAGTGAAGATTTCAGTATTTCCTTCGCTATTAAACAGCTACATTATCCCGAAGGAACATAGCTTCGATAATTAACGAATTATTTAGTACCTATAATGATTTCTTATATTTACGCGAATACTACAGATTGGAATAAAACTAATATTACAGATTTTATCGCGTTTATTTCAAGTCTTTGGTCCTGATGTTTCAAGTACTCAAAACTTAAAATAACCACGATAAAATCCGAAAAAATAGTTTTATTCCAATGAATTATTTAGTTTTTTGATATATATTTATAAAAATTAAAACCAATTAAGTAGTCCTACTTAAAAAGGCCTTCGTGTGCAACGCGTGACAAGGAAATGCTCCTTTGGAAACATAATGCCACGGGCTTTATCCAATTACATTCGAATACTAAAATCGTTTTAGTAGTCGCCCTCAGTACATAGTTAATTAACCTAAAGAATCGATATATTTATTACGTCGAAATGTTTATTAGTAGTAAGTGGTATCTTTAAATAAATATAGAACCTAACGCAACGAAAAATAAAACTTATACATCGGTTGAAAAACAAAACCTCGCGAATTTTAATCTAATTTAATTGATCCCAAATGTACTGTGGGAAACCTACCCATGTGTTACAAGTTCGTAAAATTTTGTAAACTTTCAGGGAAATTAGCTGAAATAATTAATCCGATATTCTAAGTAAATCAAACGTTTAGATTGTCTGAATGTTTGAATGAATGCTTGAATTCTTCTTTCGTTCAAACAAAAGAGAAGGAAAATTTCACTATGACTCGATGTCTTAGTTGCATTGCAAAACACTGCAATCTACATCAAGGTTGCGGAAATAGACACTACTATATATAATGTTCCGTATTTATTTATTGCTATAATAAAATAAACAGTAACTGTTATCAATAATATAATAGTGCAACCGTAGGAAGCGAGTCGTATACAAGTAAATATGAACGTCTCAATACTAATACGTTAATATTACTATTTTACGCTAGAAATTTATCTAGATAGAACACGCACATATAGCTATTAAACCTTATATGCAAAACTATGCAGCATTTTAACTTTTTTTTTATTTAAATGTGGTGTATACTTTTGCGGCAAATAAAATACTTTTAATGTTATTTTATTTAAAAATTAATGAAAATAAAATTAATTTAAAGGATGAAAATGAAATGCACTCATTGTGAGTTTAATTACCTCCCGCCTCCGGTTTGTTTAGGTCGAAAACCCGTATTAGTTTCTCGTTACTAGCCGTGAGCAGCAGCGTGTCGTCAGCATTGAAATTCACGCTCTTTACAATATGTTCATGTTCAAAGGTATGGACCACTTCACCGTATCGAGCGTCCCATAATTTTGCTGAAAAGAAAAACAAATTATTTTAATAGAACTCTAGGCTTTACAGTAAAGTTATCGTCTCGAGGGATTCCTCTGGAGAGGGAGCCTCGGCTCAGGCCGTTACTTTATTTATATTATTGGATTGGAAGGTCACCAAGCTCTTAGGTCGCTACGGCGACCTAAGAGCTTGGTGACCATGGAGTGACTCCAATAACTCGGCTCAAGGACCTCCGAGTTGGGACCTCGGCTTCAGCTATCACTCAACACTCGTTTAGCATTCCAATTCGTGGGTGCCCGAGAGGGCCGAGACTCGGCTCGATCGGTAGCTATTATCGGAATACAACACAAACTGACCAAATTCGATGGATAGAAGACCAATGAAAATTCAAGCTACAGGTGCGTGTCGCGTTTAAGGAAAAATAAGTTTTATTGGTAAGGAAATATATAGAAAGAGACAGAATTCCATACCGCAATATTGTACACACAACACGCCTGAGTAAAAAAAGTATTGTAAATGGCCATCAGTTAGGCGATTCCGCAGAGTGGCAGATTCAGGGCAGTTCAAAATACACCCTCAAATCATAAGATTTCTTCCATAACAAATTTTAAGGAGAACTTGATAACTATTATTCTTATTAAACTTTTTAGCCAGCATTACACTACCTTGTGAGGTAAATGTTGTGCTTCTTTAGTTATTTCTTTGTTAAAACCTACCGTCAAGTGGCTTAACTACCCCCCTCAACAACAGCTCAATGAAAACTGGATCCGTCATTATTTCACTGCACTGATACATAAAACTTAAACTACCTTAAGAAACAAATCATATATTTAAAAACCAAACAACACAATAGTTCAGGACATTATAGTAAATATGTTTCCACTAAACAACAAGATCAGCTAGCAATGCTACTATTTAATTAAATAATTATGTAATTTTTTTACATGCACTAAGTTACAGCCTAGTGTAAATTTATACCTGAAAAATCTGCTGCCCCACTAGCCGCTAAATTTGCATTTTGTGTCAAAGCTACCCCCCACACGGCGCCTTTGTGACCCTCAAAAGTTCCAATCCAGTCCCCAGTCTCACCTTGCCGCAACATGGGCTTGCCATCTGTAAAGAAAAAGTCATACATCAATAACAAAGGATGTTATGAATTATTTATAGACATTGACAATCTTACATATAACTAAGGTCAAACTAGTAATCAATAGGATCTTGATAGATATGATCTTGCATTGGACAAAACTTATGCATACATAGTCTAGAAAGCAGTAAGCTCACTCTTTTGGATTATATATACAATTTTATTTGTCAGAAGTTAAAATGTACATATATTTTACATACATTTTAAAAATAAAATAAACATTGAAAAAAATTAAGAATGCAAAAAAATTATTTAGTACTAAGTAATCTTTTACTGATCAAACAAAAAATTCATCTCGCCCACACCTTTTGTGGCTGTTATTGTATGTTATTATGAACCTTACTTTACTAAGAGAAAACTGAGAAAATTGATGTACAACTTGAAAAGAACTTTAGCTGTTATGATGCACTCATTGTGTAATATTGACTGTACAAAAATGAATATTGTAAAAGTTTGTTACATTGTTCTCGTATATTTAAATGAAATGGAATTGGAAATAAAACGTAAGTAAAATTAGTATAACTTGAGTACAATGAACAAATAAAACATAGAAGAGTAATGTCAAAGTTCTCTTCAATAATCGGCTAAAGCCACCAAGCCAGTTTTCTTTAAACAGCTAGTTTGTTCTCTATTGCCATAGTGAAGTAATGATTAGCTCTTTTGTCAAAACTCATTGCTAATTGGCTAAGAAACTCATAGTTATAACTGCCTGATTGGTGCATGAATTGATCACATGTGACAATCTGCTGGGCTGCAACATTTGTCAAAGAACTGCTTTCTTGTAAATTAAGTGCATTTTTATTGTTGTAATTGTTATTCTTAATAACAAATAATGCTCAAGTCAAACTTATGTTTTTGTTTAACATTTCTTGATCATTTTTTGAGATCCCAAACATAACATGAATCTTCCTCTATGACTGGGCAGAAATTACAGGCATTGATACAATATTAAATATAATTGATTTTGTAATTGTTAAATATCAAACAAAATATCTACTATTTATATTTATACCCCTTATCAGGTCTTAAAATAATTCTATATGCCTTTTTAAATAATATTACTTCACTAGATATTAAATAAAATATTTAATAAAAGTTCTACCAATAAAATAAAGAACTTCATTTACAAAGTTAACAAAATTTTAACTCATTTTCCTTAATCCATGAAACAATGAAAGTAGCACTGGTCTTTGCTTAACATTCTATGTGGTATACAATAATGTCAAGTACTTTTAGGAACCTTGAGTAAGTACAAGGTGACCCACAGCAAGTGAAATGTCAACAGGCAACAGGAAAGAAACAAAGTTTGAATTGTAGTACAATTTCGTAAACACACAAAGTCATGTTATATGTATGCCTTGTCACACGGGCGCGAATAAAAAGCACGATTTAACTACCAAGGCAAGCAGCTGCCGCGAGGAAATATACGGACAGAACTCAAGGTGCTTCCTGCATGTCCGGAAAGAGAAGGTCAGATCACATTCAGAATGCATACCGGCCGATCGGAACTACTAGCAAAATAAGAAAAGTGAAGGCCTTTCGACGCATCTACACTCTCTAACATCTGTCCAACAATCATACGATAAAAACAACAAAACACACTTGCAAGTCTTCAACAATATGTAGGCCATGGAAAAACGGCACCCCGAGAGTAAAGTAATATTTAAAACTTACCTTTGCAGGCCGAAATCAAATAATATCCATCACTTGTAACGTCACTAAAATCCAAATGAACAACTGGTCTAGTATGGCCACCACATGTGAGAGGAACTTGTTTCAAAGTTGTCATTTTATTGTTAATTTCGCTTATTGTACTTTTTGAAAAATAAATATAATATCTGTAAAATTAACCTAATGAGTCTGATCGTACTGAATGTTGACAATCGACTGACGGAAAAGTGCACTACGTAGTGATGCTCGATTACAATACCGGTTTTACAGACTACTTTTCATTTTCACCTCTAGCAAATAAGGTATAACTTCCTTGTACAGTTGTACAGGGGCACGATATAAAGAATTAACAAATTAATATGATCCAAGTAACAATTAGAATAGGACACATCCTAAGTTTTACCAGGATCGAATCGATATTTTATAAACGGAAACATTTGTATGTCGAAATAGAAATTTTCGCCTCCTATATCTGGTACGAAAAGGATTATTATACGTTACAATCAATGTATAAGTAAACATTAAGTTAGTTTTAACTATTTGCTTAAACTCTACTACTATTTATTTATACTCATCTGAGAATGTTAATCGAAACTTCAAAAAATCACTTCGAAAAATCATAGAAATCGATTTCAATAGCTAGAAACTAAATATAATTTTTGACATAAAGTATAGAAATATTGTGTTGCATATTTTTATAACTAAATCAATATTTATAATACGAATTGTGTGATCTGCCACAGCATATGCGTCAAAAAGAGAATATTGTTAATGTTTATGTACAATTATGTTATTATTAAACTAAAAAACTTTAAATGAAAAGGAGAATACAATTTACAACTTGTTGTGACATCGATGTTTCATATTTGAAAAAATGTAAACCATGTCTAGTAAAGCACTCTTTTTGATTTATATGCTCTTTGATATACTCATTGAAGCACTCTTTCTCAACGTGACGTGTCCCCTTTTTGTTGTCATTGTCATCAAATCAATGTGTCACAAGTTTTGTACGAAAGTAAACTAAAAACTACAGAAGCTAATAAAATGGACTTTTTCACGTCTATTCCTACACATATTGACTATGCTGGTCAAGCAAAAGCAGAAAAATTGTATAGAGCAATCATTACACTGTTCAGTATTGTCGGCTTTATTTGGGGATATATAGTGCAGCAATTTTCTCAATCAGTGTATATTCTTGGAGCCGGGTTTATACTAGCCGCTATTCTAACCGTGCCACCGTGGCCAATGTACCGAAGAAATCCGTTGAACTGGCAAAACCCTAAAAACACAGATGAGAAACCTACAGCAAAGAAAGGCAAGAAGTAATGAATAAAGGCAAGGAATGATTGTGTATTTTGCGATTTTATGTGTTCTCAAATAAATATTTATAATAAGTTTCATATTCTTTTATTTTTATTCTGTATATATTTTCTAAAATTTACAAAATTTTAAATACATCTTGACTTTGGTTTGAACTGCAATAGAGATGTGTATAATGTTCAATAAGCATATGCTTTATTTAAACAAAGAAGTCCTTGATCCATTTAGATCAGACAGTCTAAAGAACCATATCAAAAAACATATCTATTCTCTGGTCTATTCCACTGGGATGTTTTTGGAACCAGTTTAAATTAGTGCTGTTTACAATGTATATTTTAATTTTGGATGCATCCTAGATAAGTCCTAAAAATACAAGAGTTTAATAAGCTGGCTCAAGTACCAAAATCTCTGAATCAGAACTGGCATGAAGTAAACTGCATTTTGTCTGGTAAGTGGAGGGAGGGAAACATCCAATCTCTTTCTCCTATACCTGTTACCTAATTGTATTTTAACACATCTATGACAATTTGTTGCAGATACTGATTATTGTGGCAATCTCATAACATCTGGTTAGTCCATTAGCCACCTTTCATTACCAATGGTATTAATTATTTTATTAGCAGCAAGCTTAGTTTATATTTTATTAATATTTAAATTTTTGTCTAAAGGAGTTAATGAAACTACAATATGTATCTTTAATACATATAAAACAAAATACAATTTAAAAAAAACGCAGTTCTTTATTAAATATTTATAAACAAATAATTTCAGTTGTAACTAGTTACAAATACAGTTTCTTACTGTGATAATGAAAGTTATAGGTGTATAAGGAACATTGTTAAATATTATTTAATCTCATTTATGTCATTTAATTTGGATGCATATATATACCCTAATGCTGAGAAGCTCACAAACTACAATAATTTATGTAGTATATTTTAGTTAACTAGAGTAGTCAACAAAATTATTTACAAAAATCTAAATACAATTAAATGTCACTACTAAAGCTAAATTTATCTCTGAGATTTTTAAATACTTTGTATATTCTATTTTCATCACAAACATTACAATTTTCTGGTGTATCCTCATTTAATCTTTCTTCTACAAATGTATTATTTCCTTCATTTCTTTTGTCCTTTTGGTCATTTTGTGATTCATTAACTTTCTCATTTTTCTTCTCGTTTTCGCAATTTGTTTCCTCACCTTCTTCATTATTTAGTACATTGTCACTTTCTTGACATTTAGAATCAGTTTCTTTTGATTTTACATCATCATCCCTTGGTTCATTATCATCTCCATATATTTGAAATAGCTGCTGCAGTGTTATCACAGTAAATATAAAAGTCATGCCGTAATTAACTAGTGTTAATGTAAATGGTCCTAAAATGAACATAAATATACTTAGAGGAATAATAAGGTTAGCTATTGCCTCATAATGTTTCCTGGAACAAAAAAATGCATTAATAAATTTTTGAATAAACACTTTTCTCATAAAAGAATAAAATGATTATTAGGGGGAAAAATTAACGAACAGTATTATGTCAAAATTTGTTCTTGTGAAAAAATACACCTTTGTAAAAAGAAAGCCTTTTTAAAATAACACAATTTATAAGATCTTATTTTAAATATGCAATAACTCACGATTTTCCCTTTGGAGCATCCATTTGCCAAATAACACCTGAGCACAGTGTCATCACACAGCCAATGTGGTAGGAGGTATCATGCTTTAGGGATACACTATATCTGAAACAAATGGATCATTTAAATAAAACAAGATTGAAAGGGACAATGTAAAATTTAAGAGACTTTTTAAAGAACATGCAAACAGTTATAAAAATAAATACGTCATCGTTTTTGGATAGTGCCTGTTACGTACCATACCACACTAAATCTTGATACATCAAAACTAAACTTTGAGAGATTTATATTTACCTAAAACCGTATCTATACTTACTTAAAATTCCTGGCCCAAGTCAAAAGTACGGGTAGATTAACAACAGTGATTATCAGCCATAAGAGCAACATCATCATATGAAAATTTACTTTACTCAAATCTTCATCAATTGTTATATCATGTTCATCATTAGGTTTGTTCTCCTTCACCTTTGATTGGCATTCACTAGATTCGGTGTTGGGTTCTTCTTTGTCTATGTCCTCTTCATCGTTTTTATTGTCTAAAGATAAGAGCTTAACTTGCTGTTCTTTTGACCTCTTCGACAAAAAAAACTTGCATATTCTACTGCCTATTATCGCCATTAGTTTATAAACGTAATCTTCTAGATAATCCTCGTACATTTTGGATATCTGAAATTGTTTTAATTCTTTATATATTTTTGACCATAGAAAATCCATTTTCCTCAATAGTAGCTTAGGCCTTAGAGTTACTTACTCACCATGAACGCATAGAAGGCAGCCCCGAGAGCTAGCGCTGCGGCACCGCAAGTGAACGTTATGAAGCCCATAGTCAAGGTCACTATTACAGGGAGCTTACGTAGGCCCGTAGCCACATTCTCTGCGATATTGCCGCCCCCGCGCCAAACAATTCTGGTAAAAGACTAATACTTAAGACTTGGAGCCCAATTCACATCTCATAAATGAATTAGAATTCCCTCAGCAAAACATATAATTAAATGTTTATTTCACGTTGAAGTATCTGAGTATGTGGCACTTCCCTAGTCAATTGACTCATTTATGCACTCTTGTGATCATAGTGCAGAGACATTAATCATCTATAAATGTAAATTATTTACATATTTTGAGTACACAGATTATTTCATTCAATTTTATGCTAAGTCCTGAGTTTTCAATGCCAAGAGAGGACTTGTATATGTTTTTCCTAGAATAACAAAGAGTTATTTACTGATAAATACACTAACTTTGTTCTATTTGGACCTTCATAAGCCGGACGATCACCGGTTATCGATGTTATCGGCATCTATCGGAAGAACTAAAAAATAGTTTCCACATACCTTAAAAAGAACCTATATGCAAGTTGAGAGCTGAACACGACGACTGCTAAGATAGCCCCGTGTACGACGAACACGATGCCCATCGCTGCATAGTACGCAGCCACAACCAGCGCCGACCGCCCAAAATAAAGCAGTTCTTGATTGTTTAACGTTACTATCTCCTTTATATGTAACGCTGGCATAAATCTAAAAAAGTATAATATAGAATATATTTTCATATAGATATTTACAGTTCGGGAAAATAGTTTTGCGTTTTAATGAAAGTTATTTATATCATCATCAATATCAGTTCAGTTTAGTCAAAGTTCACATTAAGATATAGGACTTTTCTAAGGATTGTCACAAAGTTCTCTCGGCTCCCTCATCCAGTGGACTTTCGCAACGTGATTGGATTTTTTGTTTCATGGTAATAAAGTAGACTTTTAAATTGATCGATTTATACAGATATAGGTTACAAGGTGAATATGATGAAAATATTTCATAGCCATCGGCGGTCATCATATTATATAAATCCTTTAAATAAAATCTCAACAAAAACTCAAATTTTAACCAAAGAATTACTCTAACGCTAAATAGTACTTACGTGAAAGCCATTCCGATCATTCCTAACAAGGTAATCGCATACAATGCTTCTGAGTGTTTACACAACAAAGCTTGGTGCACGGACAAACATGTGCCATGAACTTTCAAGTTTATCATGTTGCTTCTCGTTGCCAGCAAGAGCACTACGGCTACATATGGGAACAGAACCGGCGAGTAGTTCCTGACAATTTCGCCCATACGGAGATACCATGACGCTGAAATACTAAGGGATAAAATTCCAGATGAAATCAGCGAAATGATTGAATATAGTATAATATCGAATATAATTTAAACGATCTCAAAAGGTGATGGAGAAATTGCTTATTCCAAAAAGTATAAAACCCTCAGATCCACCCAATGTAGAATGGCGTAGGCACAATAAATTCTCCTTAAATAAAGCATTTAAATGTCATTCTCTTCAATCTATAATATAAATGAAAAGAGTTATTGTAGTTCAAGTACAGAAAATCACTATAAATTAGGGCTAGATTTATGTCAATGTGTTCACCTAAATTTGTAAATAGCAATTACACTAAAATGAAGTTGGAGAATATTTCCTTAGAACACAATAGTTACCTAATAGTATAAGTACATTTGGGATCCAATAATAAAGTAACCTTGACAGCATCCATGGCCGAGGTGTCTAATGTAGCATTAGGATTACTCTTAAATAGTCGTAATTTCATTGGAGTTCGCTTTAAATGTCTGAAATAAAGTGAATATTTTAAATTAAAAAGAAAAATTGACAAACTATAATAGGCTAATCCTTTTCATTCAAGGATAACTATTTTTTTTTATAGAAAATATAATAATGCCACAAGTCCTGAATATTTTTTGTATAGGAAAAGATGTCAAACGAACAAGCGGTTCACCTAATATTAAGTGACCGCTACCTATAGGCAACGGCAGCTGATTAGTTACCTTACCATCCTTTTCTTATTAGAAAAAAGATGGGAAGGGTAAGAAAGAGGGCCAGATTTAGGCCCGCGGCACCTCACTCATCAGAAAAACGTCTGTCAGCCTGTCTTCCGCGGTATTCCACTAGTCAAGCTGGCAACTTCGTGCAACAGGTGTGATTGTTGCGGTCTCTACCACTGTTAAGTGTGCAAATTTTCAAAATAATTACCTTGAAGTCGGTAAAAATACATTAATAAACCGGTTACATAAGTAAAAATAGACCAACAGAAAAAGTTAATAATAGCGTGTTTAAAAGTCTAATTACTTACGTGAAATAATGATAGTATTCGTAATTCTTAGCCCAAGGGACGTGGAACTCCGCAGATACATGGTACTGCTTGCCTTGGCAATTCGACGTTGGCTCCACGTAAAGCAAATAAGCTTGATGTACCAAAACCATATCTGTAATTATCAGCTCGTAGTATAGTGCGTTAGGTTCAGTTTCCTGCTTTATCATTACGCTCCCAAACAGCGGAGGTTTGACATTAATTTTTCTTGAATGGTAGTCGTTGATGTCGACATTCAACGTAACCTAAAAACGTTATTATGTTATAACTTTTCGTATGTATTATATAATGTTTTATCTGGTTTGCGACCAATTTATTTTTCCTTCATATAAGCTCTAAATAAAATAAATAAATATGCGCTCACGCCCGTAGCAGAGAGTGGAAGGCAGAGATTATGGATTTCTATTTGACGCAATCCTGACACACTTCTCTCGCTTCTTCTACATTCATACATATACTCCTTATATCGCTCTTCTTTAGTATGTCACTAATCTGATCGATATAAGTTGTCCTTGGACGTCCCCTGACAACGCGTAAGCTCCAACATTTAAATATACAGATTTAAGCATGATCAATAATAATTTACTTTAAATTTGTATCAAATAGTCTTACAAATACGATATAAATCAGAGAATATAAAGCATAGAGGAAGAATCAGACGCAATATTAATAACGAAAGATAAAGCACCAAAACCCGTAAGTTGCAACATTCAATAATTCAAGTTAGTAATCAAACTCGGCAATTAATCACAAAATACTTTTCTCATTTCTACTTACCGGTTTCTTGGTAGGCGAGACTCTCACGACGACATGCGACCAGTCTGGATGTGTTTGCATCAGACTATGAAGATCAACAGTCGCCACCTTCCTACGTTCGGATTCGTTCGCTGATCCACTCCACCGACTCAACTCCGACAATGAAGTGGCTTGCTTGCTGTAAAATGAAAATCTAAATAAATAAATCCATCCTACCATAACTCCCATGCTGCCATTCTATTCTCGACATTTCAATTCAATATTGAACCCTGAAAATATAATAGCTGTTACGAACCAGTGCCTGTATGTGTTATGAGTGAACCTCGCGCTGCAGCCGAATATCCAATCCTTGTCATTTACGTTCACAGTTTCTATGGCAACAAATCGATTCTGTTGAAATTTGGCCAGTCGGATCATTAAGAAAGTTGTTCTGAAATGAAAACAAAAAAATATTATTAAACAAAGATTTTATAATATTTACATAATATAAAACAACGTCGCTTCCGCTGTATTCGTTAGTCCATTTAACAATTTCCAAAGACTTGAAATGTGTTGTCGTAAAAAACATATTGTTTGAGCTCACATTGCGCACGCTGGCTAAACCTTACGAGATAGATCAAAATAATGTAATAGAAAATCTAAAAAAATGTCCGCGATAGCATATATCTATATTTTAAGGACAGCTTACTATACCCATTTTGTATTCTAACCAAATGTTCACGTACAATGCGGTAATTGGGAAGCTATTTAGACGTATACAGTATTAATCCTTATCAAGTTAAATACGTTAGTTATACTAAGTATGCCATGCACATCATGATAATCCTCTATATCATATAATTTAAATGAATATTTTGGGTGTTAATACAAAATTTAAACTAATGCGCGCCCCTTGCAGTCCCATTGTGCTCAAGGTCAATTTGCTTTCAATAAAGGCATCGACCGGTTATAAACCCATCCAGCAATTAATACAATTTTAAATTTAAACAGCTAATAAGGTAACACAACATAACTTAATTCTAAGGCGGAACGAAGTTTGCCAGGTCAGCTAGATTGTATATAAAATACACAGATCGAATAAACGAATTGTCCATATAAGTTTTTAAATATAAATATAACTACAGTTTTATTAAAATACACATTCCGTTCAAAGATACGATAATAAGACAGTAACTTTAACATTAAGTTGACCTCTCAAAGGCTCGGTCGTTATACTAGGAATAAAAGACATATACCAGAAACTCAGGTCTAATATGATGGTTGGAATTATTTACATAATCATTCATAATACAGACATAACGGTGTAGGTATGTTTAATCGAAATATATATTTGTACCATTGGTACGTCGTATCAGTAATAGTAAATAATGTCCCAATATTTAACTCTTATCTCTAGATAGAAATTGCTGTCGGTATTCGCTCTTCACTGAACAAATATGACAAAGGTTTTATTCGTACAGTTTCTGTCTCTCATATTTATCCTTTTTAGTACTACACAATTTTTTTTCGGCTGGAAATCGAAAACGGGACCTACCGTCTACCAGCGGGATACTCTCATCACTAGGCTAAGTTATACTTTAGGGAAATTTAATGATTAATTAGTATTTGCTCAGCTGTGCTAATTTAAACTATAAACGTCACTTATTATTTACGTTTATGAGTCACTGCCTTAAAATTATATTGGCTTTCTACTACTTTAAAATATTGCCGTTTAGACTAATAATAAGGAAATCTATTGACAAGATATGCCATAAAAGTTTAGATTCTCATTCTAGTAGTACTTGCAATGCGATTTATTTATACAACATTTTGCATATTGGGGCTACCTAAGTAGGTATGTAATATTATAATACTCCTAGTGTCCTAGAGCCGCCCGGAAGCATTTAAATTTGAAAACCATTCAAAACCTCAACACTAAATATATTAGTTAAATACATTAATGGCAACAAAAAATAAACATGATTTTAAGATAAGATAAATTTAAAAATTAAAACGTCGACAATACAAATATGCATTGGCTAATTCTTGATTAACTGACAAACTTTGAGTACAATTAATACAAATAACCAATAATACCATTACCATGGGCTGCGAAGCTTAAATTTAATTTGCTTAAGATCCGTTCCTATCGGATTGCTACATCGAGAAAGTAATACCCCATTTCAATCCAATCGAGCTAACAGCTTTTGAGATATCATAGTGCTTAGGTCATATACAGCGGTAAAATTACTAATAAAATAACTAATTCCAGATAATTATGACAATATTTGCAATAACTGCCTTACGTTATTATAATGACTATTATCAATTCTATATTGCATTACGCATGGTTTGTTATCTATTATCTTATGTAAACAAAACGCGTTATAAATAAATTATAAGAATAATATACTAGAAATTACTATAGGTAATTTAGATACAGTAAAGCGTCTATTGTCCGAAAGTCAATCAATCTAAAGACCGCTTAACAGAACTGCTAGTTCGAGCACACATCAGTTACACGCTAGCATCTCATTAACTAGTTGTTCCGAAAATTAAGGCGAAGATGAACCTGATACTACTGGTACATTTACATGCATAGACAGTCTTGCGATGGTTTGAAGCACAAGATTAAAGCGACCAGTGTCAGATACCCGTCTTGAAAACAATGTGTGTCTCAGCTGGGACTAAGAGGCTCACAAATCGACAAACTAAAAATTAAGGAATTTTACAAACATTAAATTTACTATATTTACATATTGATTACACATATTTTGTTCACTAACCTATCTGTACTTCATATATACTTTATACAATTCGGTTATCCGAATAAACTGGTTTCCGAACACCCTCTTATCATCCAATTACTTCGGATAGTCCACGCTGTACTGTACATACGGGAAAGTGCAATTTGTTTGTATCCTCATATATCGGCAAACATTATGAGTATTTTATGGAAGCAAACGAACAAGCTTACAATGATAGGTTATATGTACCATAGTATTTACATGTGTAGTAAAAAGAAATAAAATCTGCAAGAAAAAATGCAAGAGAAACAAGGGAATTGATTCCCCCTGAAACATTACTAGGAGAAACGTAGAAGTACTAATAAACTGTTTCACTAATGCTAGGTGATATCGAATGCGTTGCCGTACGTGTCGTATTCTTGACACATATCCTTGCGTCCGTTACATTACAGTTTCTGACATCAGACTTAATGACGTCGGTACTAATAATATTTGCACATCGAGCAGCTAACTCTGGCATTTCTCCAAATTTGTGTTCATTCTATTCTGAATGGCACAACGCATTTGTATATTATGTCATATTTAAAAACAGTTGCTATTCATATTCATTAGTGGCATCGGTACTTTATCTCCTTAATTATTTTAATGAATAAAATATAACAACTCTGTGAAAAGCGGGTTTTTTTATCGAAGAAGGCGAGTTCACTTGTTATTAAAGGAAGGCTACCCATAGGCATCTAGAACAAGCTAATTAATTGCAGGTGCATTGCCTTGCATAAACAGAAAAAAAATGTTTTCTTCTCCTATCCATCCCCTCCCCCGTAATTTTTTTCCCCTTCCCACCATTTCCTTATTAGAAAAGGATGTGAATGGGAAGAGGGCTACAATTAGGCCTTTGGCACCACACTCATCATACAATACGCATAATACTCCTACTATAGCTTCATAGGGTGGCGATAGCCAGCTCTCTCTTTTCTCTATCCTCTCTTTCTACCCCACTTGATAATCTATCCTCCCTGCCACATTGTAACTTCTTAAACTCAATGAGATTCTGACATCTATCTAAGTTGAAAATACTTTGAGAACTGAGAGGTTGTTTTATATTATTATACCTACATCCATATCCCCTTAATATACGTTATATACCTGGAATTGTAATACTGCGATCTTACTTGTCAATATCAGGTCGATTTATCTGATAAACTCTGCGATTATCTTCGTACCAAAATGCGTCCGCTGGCAAAATAACATCGTTCCGGACTATATCCGAACTCAGAGTCATGGAACGATTCGCCTGAAATATGATTATTCATAGTAAAGACCACTTTTATCCTCAATTTTAAACACGTAATTATTTGAAGGTTTCAATATCTCAAGTGAATTAATTACATGTGCCGTGTAGATACCTCAAAGGATAGACCGACGAACCAATCAAGCTTACAGGAGTCCATGTGGGTGGCAAGGGATTCATGCGAGATCTACATATAACAGTAGATACTGTCGGCTGCTAAAGCTGATAATTATGAATGGCTAAAATTTCCGTTGAAGAGACATACAAAGTTTCACCGGTTGTGATGAAACAATGAAAGACAAAATAGTCAACTTATCACCTGTAAGTTAAGCAAATGTCCGACCCTTGACACAAAATATCTATTGTCACAGCTTGATTGGTACGTGTTGACCTATATTTTAATTCATTAATTGTTGCCTAATATATTTAACATGCAACTACAACTAGCCAGTACCTCAAAATATTGCCTGGCTTTAGCCATTAATAGTTCCGGTTTCTCGGTTATTTGTAGTGTATCCGGATCGACGATATCGAAGAGGTACCGGTTTATGGCCATCACTAGCTGTTTGCACCACACCATGCTCACGTGATCGGGTGAGACCCATACTCCGGGCACAGCGGTAGTCTGTAACGATGTCGAAAGCATAATATTCTTAATACGATATATTTGAAAAAAAAAACGTTAATTTTCATTAAAGGCATTTTATATTAATGCATTTAATCAAAATTAAAGTTATTAAATTTTATAGTTTTGTTTTATACTTAATTTAAATGCAATGGGAGGATTTGATGCAGCTCCTCTATGTATTATGGCTAAAAAGGAACAGTTGTATAAAGGAAATAATTGAAATAATACAGACCGTCTAAAAAAATATAAAGTAAATAATTAAATACAATAATAATCGAATACATTAAAACTCAATATGTAACTGAAACCGTAGATATGAGCTACTCATGTTAAATATCGTATTGGCCCTAAACGATTTTCACAGCTTTCAAATAGAATTTCAAGAAACGAAGAACAAAAATGTGCCGAATTTTTGTGCTTGTTTAGATATCATCGGAAAAGAGTTTTCATAGAAATATGTAGTTTAAACAATGAAAAACCTACAATAAAATCGGCGAAGAAAAAAAATTCAAATTACGTAATAAACGTACATAATAAAACAATAGAGATAAAAAGACAAAACAAGTTTAAGCGTTTAATCCGCTTATCTGTGTCAGTGTCAATCTGGTCATTACAGATTTATCATCGGACACTTCAACAATTGATAGATGAATTCCATAGATGTATTTTTAGCTTCCATCCATCTATCAGGTGTAACTATGCGTGCACAATAACATTACACTCTGGATTGGGACGCACCCACCCTCAGATTATTTTATGAATATACTTTACTTAATATTCCTTTTTTTTGTAAAAGAACGTCGCATTAACTTTATCGTCACTGTAGAAGATTAGTAGAAGCCCAAATCTAAAGAAAGGTCGAATTATCTAGTCAATGGTCTTGATTGTGTTATGCATTGGTTCGCTGTGTGTTTGACAATTTTTTACAGAAATTTTCTGCTTCCAACCCTCCGAACTCTACTATTAGTTGCTTTTTACCCGACAGATATAGAGAAATGGGGCTACCACAAAAGATGTACGTCACCAAACGAAATTGTTCTGATTGTGCTAACTTGCTTATTGATAAAATAGATAATTAGATATAAAAATAGGTCGTGATAAATTAAAATCAGGTGAGTTGAATATACGCTAGTTCGATTTTCAAGTGTTTCGTCAATCATCGATCAGACGATTCATGTTACGATGGAACTTATATCAGTATATGCACGATTGTAAAATAAAGTGAACCGATGACATATATTTTACAGATAAAACCAAATTTAAATTCGTTTGGACATTGATTATTTTTATTTGTTGCGGTTCAAAAAACATATAATTATCGACATTTTATACACTCGTTCTTTCTTCGTTCTAAAATTTTAATAAAGGCGTACACATTTTAATCACTCGCAAGAAAGCAATGTACAGAATTAAAATGGGATGACGAACAGTATAAACGTAAAAAAAATGATAATATCGACATTTTTTCTTTCCTTGCCTCATTTAGTTTCATATTCAGTGTTTCAGACAGTGCTTAGTAGTGTACATACATATCTGCAAATGCAAGTGAAACTCTTCGAGGCATAGCGCATCTCGCCGATCTTAGGAAAAAACAACTTTAAGAAGTCTTATCATTACTTATAATAAAGTGTAACATTTTTAATAAATAAATGTTTCTAAAATAAAAAATAGGTAAGCGCTTCCTCGTTTGCCACCTCCTACTATAAAATAACGAAAACATTAATATTTCTACTATTTAAGTCTTACTATTAGTTAAGCAGCAGGAAAACACAAAGTATCATCATTATCACCCTACGCTTTTTCAACTTAAGTGGGGTCGGCACAGTATTATTTTTAATACAAGAAATGACAAAAGAGCAAGCAGTTTACCTGATATTAAGCGACTGCTACCCATAAGCATCTGCAATATTGCACCTTTAATGGATATAGGAAGGGATAAACAGCGAAAAAGATATTCCTTTTCCTACCCTTTTCCTCCCCGTCCAATCCTCTTCCCCTCTTCATGCTTCTACATTAGAAAACGAAGGCGGAAGAAGAAGAATTAGGACTCTGGCACCTCGTTCATCGGATGAAACGCAGAATACTTCTACTTCACACCTGTTTTCTGTAAGATTGTGGTATTTTACCGATCGAGCCGCATGCAAACAGATGTTGCAGGCTCTACTATTATTCAGGTTTTTGTTTGTTTAACGTCGGAACATGTTCAATATCAGACTTTAAAAAAATTATTGCAGTACATATTAAGCAATCGATAACAATACAAAACCCTTACCTTTGATTTACAATACCTAAAAACATATATTTTTTAATATAAAATGAAAAAATATACTTTTTTTAACTGCAAAAAGATTCAAATTTCAAAACTGCATAAAAATTCCTTAGCTTACAATACGTGCAGCAGTTTTCAACTGTACGATTTAGTAGTAATCTAATTTTACTTTTGACAAAAATTTAAGTATTTACATACCAAAGCATGTAGACCATCAACAGCACTCTCGTCAGCAGATATAAAAGGTGGTACAAGAATATCCCGTGGTCCACTTCCGAAACTAATTATCATTTTCTTCTGCCTTACATTCTGATCATTATATAAGGTGGACTTCCAATCACATGCTAATTTCTTATAAAAATTATTCATAACTATATCAAAGTTAATTACTGGCACATGCAGCGGTGATGCCAGTGTTATTAATATGTTTGTGGAGTTTATCGTAGCAGGATGTGACAATAGGCTCTTCGCTATAACACCACCCTATTAATAAAAGACACTGTAAATTATCTTGAAAGAGAACAAAACCAAATTGATATTTAATATATTTGTTTTTAATAATTTTCAAGCAGCCCCATATGAATTAGCCAAAGCATACATTTCTCATTTCTAAACACAACTTTCTCTTTTAAACATCACTTTACATAAATAAATATACGCTCACGCCCGTAACCCAAAGGGGTAGGCAGAGATTATGGATTTCCATTTGGCGCGAACGTGGCACACCTCTTTCGCTTCTTCTACATCCATACTTCTACGCATAAAAGCTCGTCGGTTACGGGTACTCCTTATATAGCTATTCTTTAGTATGTTACTAATCTGATCGATATAAGTTCTCCTATGGCGTCGCCTACCAACACTGCCACTCATTCTTGCACCATGAATTTGTTTCGTTACTCTCCCTTCATTCATCCTTTCAACATGCCCGACGCATCGAAGCAAACCTTTCTCAATTCTAGTCACAATATCCTCTCATAAGACACACTTTTCCCTTATAATACTATTTTTAATCCTATAATTCAACGTCACGCCTAACATACATCTTAAGGATTGCATCTCAATGGCATTAACTCTACTAAAATGCTTTTCCTGCCGAACCCAGATCTCACTTCCATACATTAAAGTGGGGACTAGTACAGCTTTGTGTATTGCCAGACCAGCCGTCAAAGACACATGCTGACTCCTTACTACTGTACCTATTTCATTTTATTTCCCGCATTCACACGTCGTTCAAAATCTTTAACGTGTCTACGATCTCTACTAAACATACATCACAAATACACAAACTCTTCCACCTGTACTACTTCTTTGCCGGTAACATTTATATCAATCTCTTACTTTGTTCTCTTTCAAACGCCATTAATTTCGATTTATCTACATTCATCCTCATACCTCTACCTTCCAATGACTCAGTCCTCCACCGATGACGCAAACACGACCTGGTCATCGGCGTATAAGAGACATTTTACAAGTAGCTCACCTATTCTTAATCCACAATCTTCGTCTTTCAAAGCTTTCAAACAACCATCCATAAAGATATTAAACAGCCATAGGGATGCTTCACAGCCCTGTCTTACACCTTTATATTTATTATATGCTAAACCAGTCTGAGTAGGCCTCGTTAACACAAGCAGTAAACTCTTTATAAAGAGATTTTAACGCTTGTATTACTCAAACGCAACCAAAGTTAACCATAAATCATCTTATTAACTTTATTGTACGCCTTTTCGTAATATACAAAGGCGCAGAAACTTTTTGGTTTACAGCCAAAAACTTTTCTGAGGTCATACATAAAGAAAAGATCTGATCCATACAGATTCCTCACCAAACACCTGCTTGCACATCCCACATTCTTTCTTCTGTTTACTATTTTAATCAGTACTTTAGTATAAAGTATTCCCACAATGCTAAGAAGGCAGATTTCTTGGTAATTTTTACAATCATAATGCGAACTCTTTTTCTTATATAGAGGGACGATGACCGCTTTACACCAATCTTCTGATACTAGGCCATGTCTCCAACTAAACCTTCTCCAGCTCTCAGCATTTCAAGGGAAATCCTGTCATACCCAGGTGTTTTACCCAATTTCATTCTTTTCATTGCAATCAAAATTTCATTATAATTTATCTCATTTTCTATCGTCTTTTCTTCATCATTGTCTACTGTATGCAAAACAAAATCATGAACAACATTAATTCTCAATTGTACTGCCTTTCCTCTGGCATTTTTGACCAATTTCCAAAACATTTTTATATTTGCCTGGAAATCTTTTTAATATAATCTTTAATCTATCAGCTTAAGTAAAACTTATTAAAGTTAAATATCAAAATTATTCAATTCTTACCATAGAATGACCAATAATAATAACAGATGTAGGTATAGATTTAGTGTATCTATTAGATTTATATAAACTTAAAATTTTTGACACACTTATAGCAGCAAATTCACGTTGATTCTCCAATATACTTCCACAAAAAGCAGATAACTCTTCATTATAACTTACTGAAAAAAATTATAATACAAGAGAATTTACAAGATATGGTATATATAGTTATGGAAATTATATGGAACATAAGCTTAGTTACAATAACTAAATATATGGATAGACTCTAAGGTTGTGGAGTGTTATTCTTAAATGTACTAATGCCTGTTTATTTAAAAAATACACTAAACTTCTCATTCATTTAAATCACATTTAGGGTATCCTCCAAAGTACTCAATGAATAAAATATATATACCTAGTTTCACAGTAAGATGTATTTTCGTAAACAAAGGTTTTTATGTAAAAATTCATAAATAACAAAAAATTTATGAGAAACGACATTATCTCACGATTTCCACAAAATACAATATTTCCGATGAAAGTATAAAAAGTGGCTGCCATGTAAGATAAATTACATTTGTTTGTTTATAAAAATTGTGTGTTGCTGTGAACAATGTATATTGATAATCACAATCATTTACAGTTGTTGTAATCAATTGAAATGTGTTGGTATGTTATTGAAAAAATATTTCATTTTATATATTATTACACTTACTTGTAAAAAAGTCAAAATGGTATTCATAACCTTTAGATATCGCTTTTCGAAGAGCAACAGAAGCCAGTGATCGAGCTTGCATGTGACTGCCTGAGTTTCCAGGTAAAAACAACACTGGTATACCATCAAACCTTAAATTAAATTCTTCTAAATCTTACTTTATCTTCACACACATACATCTCATTACCAAAATAAAAAGGTCATATTTTACAGATTTTAAAAAATGAATACAAACCACATCTTTCTAGTTTTCTCAGTAAACCTTCCTTCGCTATAAGCATATAGCCCATATTGTGGGTATTTTGTTTTTGTGATTGCATCATTTAATGAAATTCGCTAAAATCAAAACGAAAAATAAAATATATTGAACTCATTACTTAACACAAGACAAAACAAAAATACTTACAACAAATTGTGGGTATTCAAACATATAAGTCATGGAACAGTAATTATTTTTATCACTAAAATGTAGATTTAGAATACCAAAAAAATATACAAATAGCGAAGCTAAAGATATAAATAAGACCAATTCAAAAATGGTATGAATTTTTATAAACTTATGCATTTTTTTTTAAATAATGTAGAAAATCATCAATCATATTAACACCAATTTTATAAAGATATTTTTAGGGTATTTTATAAGGAGTCAATTCCCACACCAATGTCAACAGTACACACAACCCATACCACCTAACACCGGCAACCACTTTTAATGAACGTAAAATATACCTATATATACCAATATGTAAGATAATTTTCCAGTTTTTCAGTACTGTGTGGTACTGTCAAATCAAAATGTTATCGTCTGTTTTTTTTATTAACGTTGTGACATATGTCATATACAAAGAGCATATAAAGGCTACGTTCCACTAACCATTCACGACAGTCATGTTCACAACCACGATTTTTTCCGATCCACTTGTTTCCGAGCCTCACAATTTTAAACTCAAGTGGAATGGATTATGGACGTTTTCGCCGCGATCACAACGATCATAGTCGTCAAGTGGAACGGCTAAAGAATCATTTTGGGCTTTGTGAACGCTTAGTTCAGTGGAACAGCCAAAGCCAAAATATCATATTTATATATTATAGAATAAGCAGCAGTGGTTTATTGTTGCCAGATTGGTCTCAAAACAAAAGCTCTTTAATATAACATTTATTAACATATTATTGAATCACCCACAATTTTCAAGAAAACTAGGTGATAAGATGCGGAATTTTATAGTCACTAAACGTTTTATCTGAACGTAACAGCCGCACTCTACACAATTAAGTTTTCTTCTTTCGTTTATATAGTATAAGGGGCAAATGAGGGCCGACTTATACTTATGTTAAGTGATCACAGACGCCCATCAACATCACCAACACCAGAAGAACTGCAAATGCGTTACCGTCCTTTAAGGAAGCTCTCGTCTTGATGGACCAGAAGTCGTATTCGTTTGGAAATACCACTAGGGATAGATCTTTCCACAACGGGGCTATGCAAGGCGGGAAGTTTCGCAAAAACCGTACAATTGTACAATGCCCTCAAGATGTTGTGGATGGAATCTGAAGCTCTGTCGTATTGTCGTCTATAGTTATAGTGAAACTCAGCGGCAGGAATTGTTCCTAAAAGATCTTCGGAAAACTCACTATGGTATAAAATATAATTAATGTATGCAAAGAGACGTCGCGTATGTATTAGTACAAGAAATATATACCCTCATCTACAACAACATAAGAAATATATACCCTCATCTATTATTTGATCAAGACCTCAATTATATGTTTAAAAATTTATGTGAACGTCGAACATTCTGTTGCATGTACGTCAACACAAACTTGTTACCTAGAACTAACTAGCTACGCAAGAGTTCAACCTAATTTGTTTTTTACGATACACATGTGATTATCCATGTCCTTATAATCTAGGTACTGATGAAATGACAGATGAGAGTAAATATTTATAATGCCATATCTTAAACCATACCGTAAAATGCAGTGCGACGCGACTACACAAGGCCAGAGGATTACCCCGATCAGCAAGAGCTCGGTCGTGGACGATTCTCATAGCTCTCCTTTGTCAAAGCAGGTCAAATTGAAGAAGTCGGTATTGGGAATTTCCAGTCCAGAGATGCGATCATCTCATATATTATATGTGTGACCAATCTTGTGCGATGGGCCGGCAAGCAATCTAACTGCTTGCTCGACTGAGCACACTAAGCTGTTAGGAGGCCAACTTGGCCTTATCTTCCAAACGACCACGAAACTGAACGTCGATGGATATGTCACCGTCGAGAGTAATAATACTGGCTGGGGCAACCATTGTTCTTGAAGTGAAAAGTTACGACGTAGGGTTGTTTTGTTATAGGTCGCCTCGCAAATTTGTGTCTCTTCGGAGAGCTTCAGCCCAAGGGCTTCAGACAAAAATTGATTCTGGTTCTACTACCGGTTGGCGGTAGCCCAAGAAATATTAGCATGGGCCGTCTACAGCTCATCGCCGGTGCTATCGTCTGCATAACAATGGATGGTAATTTGCAGCATATCATTTATGTGCAGAAGACCAGGGTAGTAGACAGTACACAGCCCCTGTATTACACCAGGTTATAGGTTAAGGGTCCCAGCATGCACCATCGACAACGATCTAGATATATACTATACCCTCTACTACCCTCGAAAAAGCTGGTAATCCACTCATATAATGTCTTAAGAAGTCCATAGGAAGGCAGCTTCAATAGAAGGACCCGATCCGAGGCTTTCGCTATGCCGAAACTTATGGAGGTTAGTTTAGATCGAAAACCTGAAAACAGTGTAATCAGAATCCAGATAACGGATTATTTTTTAGTGCTGGATATTTTTTAATTTTAAACAAGTTACTCTGGTTTTACATTCTTCTTTTCTTTTGCTGGCAAGCTGTTGCTATGCGTAAACAAACAAAATGTTCTTGTGAAGTTATTTTCATACCATTAGTAACTAAAATTATAAATTACATTTACATAGTGTACTAAAATTAAATCTGTTATTTATTTTGACAAGAGTGAGAATTGCAGACAGTGAAAAATAATTATTAGTGCATTCAGTTGATAAAGGTTTAAAATTCTTTTGGTTCTTTTTCATTGTCCATAACATGTTGGAAACTTGTGTAATTAATTAAATAGGTACTAATGCTACGAAAATAATTAAAAATAAAATCACATTTAATTGTTTACGTTTAGCGACTGACTAAAGGATGACTGGCAACGAATCAAAAAAGCGGGTCTAAGTTTCGGCCAATCAGCGCTCAAAGTTAATTTTGTAGACATTCATATCTATTGGATAAATGCTCTGAGAATCGGTCGGTGACATATATGAACTCAAAGACTGCGCATAAAAGCTGAACCTTTAAGTTTAATAAAATGTAATTTTCACAGAACCCTTAGGCCTTAGGCACTATAACAATAGACGCTTTGATTAAAAAAAAAAGTTTAGGTGAACACAAAAGATACAATTTATTATAATTTATATTTTATTGATATCATAAATCATAACTTATATGTAAAACAAATTATAAAACAAATATTTGCACAAAAGGATTTTCATATAATATCTAGATAACTACGACTGACGTATTTATACATTTTTGCACATTTACATAGATTACAAGGCCATTGTTAAAACCTAGGTTACTACTACCTGAATATTAATCTTGCAGTGATGCATAAAATTATGTGATGATAAAATTTAACATTTCTAGTACAACTCTAACACTAAAAGAGTAAGCTTGAATATATTGTAAAACTGTCATTTTTTTAAATTAGCGTAACAATCTTAGTTTGTAAGTCATAACCGTGGCTAGATGAAGCCTCTGTAATACACGGATACTTTGTTGCCACAAAACTAGTTTGGGATATATTTATACATGTACTTAGAACTGAGCTGACTTTATTACAACCTGAAACAATAGCACTGAATAACTTCGTGCTAGTTATTCTTTAAAAGGGATCCCATTCATACATAGTTATTTAGTTATACCAATAGTATATAAAGCAGTATTTTGGCTTAAAGACTTTCAACAACTTATCACATTTCTAAAACATTGATGATAAACATCTGAATCCGTTTCAATTAACCGAATACTTATTACGATCCCAGTCCTTGAATTAAATACATCTCCCCATGTTAATCGAGATTTGCTTTTTTTCAGTCAAAACTTATCAACTCAGCAGTATTGTTGTTATGCTCTGATTTTGTTGGGGTTTGAGCCTGCTGATTAGGATTATGCTGTTGGGCTTGTGGGCCATTAGTGAAGTTCGGTTGTTGCATCTTTATAGGTTGACTTTGAAAATTTTGTTGACCTTGGGGTACTTGTCCTTGGGGCGGTATTTGCTGCCCTTGAGGAGGCATTTGCTGCCCTTGAGGAGGCATTTGTTGCCCTTGCGAAGGCATTTGTTGCCCTTGAGAAGGCATTTGCTGCCCTTGAGCTGGAATTTGTTGCCCTTGAGCTGCCATATGTTGACCTTGTGATGAAATTTGTTGCCCTTGAGGTGGCATTTGTTGTCCTTGGGGAAGCATATGTTGCCCTTGACCAGGCATTTGCTGTCCTGTAGGCATCTGCTGTCCTGGAGGCATCTGTTGTCCTGGAGGCATCTGTTGTCCTTGTAGATGCATTTGCTGTTGTCCGTGGATTTGCTGTCCCATTTGGTTCTGCATTTGAGAAATTTGAGGCAACTGCTGAGGTAAATTATTGGGCATCATTTGTTGATTCATTTGATGCGCCTGCATCATTTGTTGACCTTGTACTTGTTGCATTTGATTTTGGGGCATTTGTTGTCCCTGACTTAAACTATGTTGATTTTGCTGTGGAATGCTCATTTGTTGTCCCTGCATCATTTGCTGACCGGGTTGACCTTGCATAGATATATGACCTTGGGTGAATTGAGATTGTTGAGGTTGCGGTATTTGCGTAGCACCTTGGGTAACTTGCGGTCCTGGAGGAAGAACATTTTGGTTCTGGTTTTGGTTCATATTCGCCTGGCTTTGTGCTAACGCCTGCCCTTGCATCATTTGTTGTCCGGGCATCGACATACTTTGACTCGAGATGGGCAATTGAGACGATTGAGAGATGTTCGGTATTTGCGTGCCGGCTTGCGGATTATTTTGCTGACTTTGTAAGTTCATTGAGTATTGTTGAGGATTAGTATTTTGCGGATTACCTTGCATCATCGGCATTCGCATATTTTGCATTTGCATGCCCAATAATGAATTAGCTGCATTTAATGGTTGCGGCATGTTCTGTCCCATGGACATTTGAGGCATAACATTTTGGGGTTGGTGTGGTTGATTTTGTTTTGGAATTTGTTGTGACTGCTGAGTATTTTGTTGAGAGTTTGGTGCCGTGAATCCATTTGCAATGTTCGGGTTGATAATTTGGTGTACGCCGGGTTGCATGGGCAATCGCATTTGGTGCATTTGTTGCATTATCATTTGCTGTTGCATCGGCAGTTGTTGGGCGAGTGTGGGGCGATTCGGTTGACTCATCGCTGACGGCATGCTTGTTGGAGGTTGTGTTAACGTCATGCCTGATGTTGTCATTGCGTACGTATTCGGTGGTTGAGGCATTGGCTGTGAAAGAGCACCCATTTGATTAACACCGATGGGCAAGTTGGCTTGCGATATTTGCGGTTGTCCCGGCAGAGACATAGAGCCGTCCGTGGTAGCTTGTGGCATCATTTGAGGATGGAATTGAGCCGACGCATACATAGGCTGGTTGGGGAAATTAGGCTGGTAATGATGCATAGAAACGCCTGGCATGTAGTAGCTGTTCGCCGACATCATGTACTGATGCTTCTGCTGCTCTTGTCTCATTTGCATTTCTCTCTCCTGCTCCTATAGACAAATAAAAAAAGAAGTACCGTTACTACTTCATACATATATAAAAGACGTTACAAATAATAATTGAGGATAAATTTAATTTCACGTAAACTGAAAATTTATCCTTTCAGTCATTTTAATATTATTAGCAGAAGAGGCTCTAACCGGCACCAATATAGATATGTAAAAATGATAACTTAATTAAGAGTACCTGAACTCTCTGCAGCGCGAGCTGGCGCTGGTATTGCAGGTACTCGTGCTTCTTCTTGCGCATGGCCTGCAGCTTGGCGGCCATCTGCAGCTGCCGCTGCCGGTCGGCGGCCTCGGCGGCGGCGGCCAGGCGCGCCGTGTGCTCCGCTCGCAGCGTGTCCAGTGCCGCGCGGCTGTCTCGCACTTGAGTCACCTTGTCCTGTTGTACAGTTAACACTGTAATGTACTACTATCTACTATAATAGAGGCAAAGTTTATTCGGGTACGTCCTTAAGCTGCGGCCTGAAAAGTACAGCTCCGCAGCAGATTGCAACAGAAAAGTACTTTTATATCTGCGATTATTCTGATGATGCAATGACGCAGGCACCTTTCTCACCTCCTGTTCCATATCTACTTCTCTTTCCTACAAAAATGCTGACAATGTGTCCGAAACTTTTGTGATTGTTGCATGTTGATGGGTTGCGGTGGTACCATCAAGTAACCCACAACCAGTTGCTTTCTTCTACCAAGACGAAATAGTGATATTTAGTAACCAACCAATACAGTTATTACCTGCACATTATAGTATCAAATACCAAGTACCAAGACTAGACGTGCTGAAAATTTTACACCTACCAATACTATTGTATATTAATGATTCTGTGCAACATTGGTCATAGTGGAGAAAAGATGATATGTACTTTACATCGATAGGTCTGTATTTCACTAGTTACGGTACTTTTAAAACCCTTACATTGCACTAAAAGCTATAAAAACAGTGGTTAATATAATCGCCATGAAAGACAAACTCTACCTTCACGTGTCTCTCAGCAAATAAAGTAAATCAGAAAAGTATCCGACCTGCAGACTCTCCAAGTAGACGCGCTTGTCATCCTGCTGCTGGATGTAGCGCAGCAGCCGCGAGTGCATCGCCGTTATGTTCATGAATAACGTCTGCACTGATGTGTCGTTGGCAATGGACCGACCTCTGCCAATTAATGTAGCATGTTTAGAAACATTTTAATCTACAGAATGTATATTTTTAACATTTTACAAATGACATGGTAGAAGCGGTTGATCTATAAAGAGGCACTAGGGAAGTATCAAGAATATTGGTGTAAAATAAGATGGCATTATTAACTGAAATCCGACCATCGCGAACTATAATTACGATAAGCTGTAATCAGTACTTATATTGAAAATGTTCAAATAATTAACGTTGTTACATTAAACCATAGAAAAACATAAATTTCAAATTTTTTTATAATGATAATTAAAAAACTTATACATACCGTGAGGAATTACTCTTCATCCTGTTAACAAATATCTCAACTTGAGACTTAAGAGATTCGAGAAATTCATCAATCTCCTTGTCTTCCGCATCATCTTCTTGAGCTTTGTTCGTAGATGGCTTTGGAAACTCCGGCTATAAAAAAAAATATAACCGGATATAAAACAATATACACAAACATCAGTTTATGTCCTAGGTAAAACTGTATGTAGTACCACAACCTAACGAATAGTAGAAATACCTATTTAGGTAGGTTCTGTCTGATTAGTTAGTTTCATTTTTCTACTTGAAGTTATGATTGTAGCATATGTTGATAGGGGGCGACTGCACCAATGCATTCCGTGGGAGAAACCGGAGTTCCAGCTTGTCACTTGGTTTTTGTGCGTACAATATCACATAACGCTGTCTTTCCCCCAAAAAGCAGGGTATCTCTTCATGAGCCCTTACCTCGTTGGGTTCGTGTGATGCGTGCGATGAGGGCGCGGTGGGCGCGGCGGCTGGGCCGGCGTCGCTCGCCAGCCTCTGTTCCCAGTAGCCGCGGTCCAGGTACCGCGCCAGCTCAGAGCTGCCCGCCGCACTATGCTCCGGTGACGCGCTCACCGACGACACGCTCGGCGATACTGAAATAATCGCATTTGTACGATTCTAAAACATATATTTTGTTGTAACAGTTTTTAACAGTGGTAGAGCCCGCAACAACATTTGTTGCACGAAGGGGCCGGCTCGACCAGTGAAATACCACGACCTCACAGAAAAAAGACGTGAAGTAGAAGTACTCTGCGTTTTGTCTGATGAATGAGGTGCCAGAGGGCTAATTTCAGTCCTCTTCCCCTTCCCACCCTTTCCTCATAAGGATAGGATGGGAACGGGAAGAGGGTTGGACGGGGAGGGGATTAACGGGGAAAAGGAAATACCCTTGTTCCTGTCTATGCCTATGCCCTCCTGTGTCCATTAAAAGTAGCCATCTGCAACACATTTGCTTGTTGCGGATGTCTATGGGTAGCGCTCACTTAATATTACTGCACCAAAAACGCATATTATTTGAGTAGCCATAATACAAGCAGACGACTTCACAGACAGACCAAAATCATATTGCCATTTTCCGTTTGTTGATCGCTCTGTCATTTTGTTATAAATTGGTTTAGCTCACCGGTGGGATGCAAGGATGTTTCGGGTGCCACGAGGGGGCGCGATCTTCGTTCTTTTTCTTTATGCTCAGCTTCGGACTGGCTCAAAGCAAGCGCCAGCTGCAACTCCTCCTCCTCTTGTAACTCTTCTTTAGTTTTTTCATGTGGCTATGAAAATAGCGTAAATAAAAAAATAATACTAACAAAGTAATAACCTTGTTTATATTTATTAATAAATATTTAAAATGCTAGAAATATTATTATGGTGATGGCACACACCTGCCACATTAACAAACTGTGGTTAAAATTGAGTAGATAATGAATCTGTAAAATTATATTAATATTTTACCAAAATTTCAATTAGCATTTTTGATTTGGCATAAACTCAAATATATTACTTTAGCAACATTAGGTTTGAATTGGTTTATGGAGAATTATAAAAGCAATTCAATGAATTTTGGCTTGTAATAAATACTCTCAACAAAAATAAAGCAAATAAATTGTAATTACTGCCTCAATATCACATGCGTTAAGATTTTAGTTTTCTCCTAATTCTCAAAATAGGCAATAATAAAAAAATTGATAATAGATATTCGATGTACCCCAAACACAAAATAATATGTCTTATTTAAGTGGATAAATCGCAAGCATCTGAAGTGATCACCACCACCCATGAACACCCATATGGACTATGTACATTATAAAACACTTAGGTGCATTGCAAGGGTGTTATTGAGTATCACACTCATAAAAAAGTAAATCTAGAAGGTCATTAACAGCAAACATTTTTTAAATATACCAGATTTGTGTAATAATCATAGTGTTGGATTAGAGGATGCAAGAGCAGGACATACCTATATTTATTGTGATAATAACAATACATTTCATTCATAAGTTTTATTTAGCAATTCATAAACTTAAGAAATAGCATTTTCAAATTAATGATGTCAAAATTAAGCTAAGTTAAAAGTATTATAAATCCTTAGAGTAGATACACAGTTACTTATAATTTATAATAAAATGAATAACTATAGCTTATGAAATAATGATACATATATATACAAAATCACCAGTCAAATGTTCCAAAGACAGTGACAGTAACATTCATTCAATAGTAAATGGTGTAAAGGCATAGCTTAATTAAATAATAAGAAAAAGGAGGAAAGCTAATATATGTCATGTAAACATAAACACACAAAGTAAACTATAGAAAAAAGTCCCATTTGGAACATATTCAAGTCTTCACTTTTGATGTATCTGGTAATTTTTATATCATTTAAATAAAACTCATTGTCAACAATTTTGTCATTCAACATTCAAAATTGACATTTGACAACAACATACAACATGATAATTATTTACTGAACAAAAATACGGTCTCATATCTGGACCACATAACCACATACAAGTGATATGTCAACTTCTTTCTATTTATTGGCCGAGTCCATTCATCAAATATTTTTAATAAAAAAATTATCATTTTCATCATCTGGAGAAAAAATTATTTTCTCTTATTCCTTTTCATCAGATTAGGTGTCATGGGCATAGTAGGGGAATCGGTACACTTATGTGGAATAAAAGGAGCCAGTTTCGGGACTGGTTTAGCATGATGAATAAGTCTAGCTCTCAACTCTGCTTGAGCTTTTTCTTCAGCTTCTCTTTGTTCTTTTTCCATTTGCATTCTCAATTTTTCCTTCTCTTCTTCCTTTTCTTTCAACATCTGCTCAAATTTCTCCCTCTCGGCAGCTCTCTTTTCTGTTGTTAATTCAAATGGCTCCGGTATTATTACCTGAATTGTTTGTAGAACAGGTTTGAATGGCTTTTTATAAAGAACATCTGGCGGACGAGCTTCAAACTTGGTACAGTTTTCTTTATTTTCTGAAGAAGCATTTGATACACTAGATTTGCTAGTTGCATGTTGCATTTGCTTTTTCACTATAGCAGGTAATGGTTGTGCCTTAAATAGGGATGCTAGTTTTCTCTCCTCCTCTAATTGTTGTTTGATTCTCTCCTCCTTACGTTTTTTAATATCTTCATCTCTTTTCTCAAATGAAAATGGCTCTGGTCGCAAAGGTCCATCTCTGTGAACAGTTTTATATGTCGTTTGTTTACATTCCTTTACAAATGTATTGGTATTTTTATCACATTTTATATGTTCACTTGAATCACTTCGCCCCCAGTTTACCTTTACGCTAATTGGTTTTGTACTTTCAATAGGCACTTTTGGAATCACTTGTGGTTTCTCTAAAATATGTTTGGGAGCAGGGCGTGCTTTAAAATTCTGAATGGGAAGTGGGGATTGTATGACTGTCTTTTTTTGTACTTCTGTCAATTTAAATGGCTCTGGTATTGTTGCAGATTTCTTGGTTACATCTGGCAAACATGGACCATTAAAGATCGCCTTAGGTATAGGATTAGCCTTAATTTTGAAATTTCTCATTTCTTCTATCATTATTTCTTCTCTTTCTTTTAGAGACAGGACATGTACAGGTCGAGATCTGGCTTTACACCGAAGCATCGGAGATTGAGGTCTAGTAAGACCAGCTGGGCCTGCATAACACTGAGAACGAAAAATTTGGGGTCGCGTTGAGTGAAATCGACCTGGTGTATCTCTTTGAAAATGATAAACGGATTCAGCTAAAGAGACGAACTTTGCTCTAGATAAATCTTGGTTACTGCTACCAGTTGGTCTGCGATATCTTGGTTCTTCTCTTATGTTTTGTGTATCTGATTTCGCAATTTCTTCTTTAAGGGCTGTAATATCATTCATTGACAATGATTTCTTCATACCACCACAAGAGACAAAATCAAAATCATCAATAAAATTAAAATCATCTTGGCTTGGTGACACAGGTTCCTCCTTCACACGGAATTTTTCGTTAGACGGAAAATAGTTGTCGCCGCGAAAAAAGTTCACGTGAGTCTTTTCCATTTTTGAAACAAAAACTTTGTTGAGCTTCTTTACATTCGAACTCGTTAAGTTACCGTTACATTGATTTCAATTTAAAATAAGACTGTGAAACTGACAGCACCAATGTTGCCATTGCATAAAAAAATAAACTCCCAAAGCATTTGAATAATTACCAGGATGTAAAAAATAGAAATTCTAACAGATTTTCGTCTTCGTCTATAAAATATAATAAATTTTGAAATACTAAATTTACTGCTGATATTGCGAAAAAATCTTTTCCAATAATAAAGTATACTTATTAAATCTTACATATTTATTTAAATGACACCCTATCAATTTATATTTGTTTTATGATATAAAGATTATGGCTTCAAAGGTAGGTCAGACTAAACTGAAAAAATTACGAAAATTTCAAAATCTTTTTTAGAGGGAAAATAGTTAGGTGTTGTCGATCGTTGTTGATGTTCTCATTTATTGTATATTATCCTAGCACTTGGATTATTATAAAATAAATGAAAACATTCATCTGCAAAATCTCCCGAGACAGCAAAACATAATTAAAAAACAACAATCAGTCATGCTACGAATTTGCATTGTTACATTATATTAGTTAGTAGTTGTGTCCCGCGGTTTCACTGGCCTATAATTTTACTTAAACGAAATATTATCTACTTAATAGTACTCTATAATATAGCATTTTAATCGAATAAATGTTTGGCTTTAAAATTGATATAACTTTTTTATTTATAAACCGATTGAGATAAAACAAACACTAAATGTTAAGTGAAGCTTACCATAATAAATTAGTGAAAACCACACCCAAAGCTGTTTCTGAGATTAGCGGTAACAAACGCAGACAAACAGACAAAAATTCTAATAATCATTGTTTTGGGTTTTATTGCGGTTATGAAGGAATATTATTACTAATGTTTTTTTTTAAATGATTTTTCAACTT
>JWHW01050736.1:951646-966534 GCA_000931545.1 Papilio glaucus | reverse complement strand
GGGTTAAAAAACTTTCGCTCAATAAGCTTAAGTAATGTATTATAGTCTTAAATGTAAAAGTTACTAATGTTTTTTTTTTTTTTAAATGATTTTTACAACTTTTTCTAGATCGGGACAAATGATCTGTCAAACGGTAGTATTGCATTTTTTTGTGATAACATACAACACTCGCTTGGCAGAAAAAAGGAAAATAGTATAAAACTATTTTTTTAAACATGATTTAAAACAAGGAAGTAAAGTTCGGAAAAAATATCTAAATATTTACACTGAAAGAAAAGTTAACATTTCTATTATCAGTGTTTGTGCCCATAGGCAAAACAATTGCGAGCTCGCCATTTGCCTTTGTCAAAGACAACGAGTAGAGTAAGCGTGACATGACATAACACAACAACAGAGGCGTGAAGGGCTCGGCAAATTATTTAGTATTGAGTGAAGTTGCCCGTAACTTTCTATATCGGCGTTTTAACTTAAATTTAATTATTGTCTTGTTTTACACAAACATGTCACAATCTTTGCCTAACCCGAATACCTTATTGCCGCTAGAACTTGTAGACAAGTGTATAGGTTCGAGGATACATATTATTATGAAAAATGACAAAGAAATGGTGGGAACACTACAAGGATTCGATGATTTCGTCAATATGTTATTGGACGATGTTACGGAGTATGAATCAACACCAGAAGGAAGAAAAATAACAAAATTGGATCAAATCTTGTTAAATGGCAATAATATAGCTATGCTCGTTCCAGGTGGTGAAATGCCAGGCGAATCTTATGAAGGACAGTAATAAATTGCTTATAAGCCCAACTTGGTCTAATATTATTTGTAAGCATCTATTCCATTTTTATTACAATGTGCTGAAAATTTAGGTACCACCATATTGTTATAATTAGGCTTACCAAGTGTCAATGGTCTCATTATTTACGCCAAATGCCCACCACATTGTGCATATATTGTTTCTCATCAATATATTGGAAGTTTAATTTAAACTCTTATACAGTTAAGTATGGTTTCCCAAGGTTATTCTTACAAATGGTGGGCTAGTAAAAGATGCCTGTCATAATTTAATTAGTGCTTATTTCTAATAGCAGGATTAAGTTTGGACATATGTTATGAACATGAGGTGACACATTATGTAGCAAAATTATGAGTTCTTTAATCAGATATATATTTAGTAAAAAGTTCATACAGTTTAGTGTGTGTAAGGTATCACTGAAACCAACCTATCTGAATATAATATAAACCTCTGTCACTGTATATCACTGAATCAAATTTATAAGTAACCCTGTGAGCACCTGTGAATATACCAGAATTTTGTGCAGTAGTGCAGTATATATGAATACTAGATGAAGAATTACTAAAGTTTATTACAACATTCTATTTACCATTTCACTTCAATTTATACTACATATTCAATTTCCTCAACTTGTTGATATAGTTTGGTTTATAGCAATATGAATTTCGTAACTTATTACAAAAAGGATAAATAAAAAATTATGTTATTTTATTTATTTGCATCAAGTTTACTGCTTTCCATTAAAATACATGATAGGCAATATACCTGTCATAATATATGGAGCAGAGTGTTGGGGTGTTAAAGGAACGGATGAAAAAAGAGTGCATGCGGCAGAAATGTGAATATTGAGATAGATGTGTGGAGTAACATGAATGTATAAGGTAGGAAACAAGTATATTAGAGGAAGCCTGAAAGTAGCACCGATAGTGGAAAAGTTAAGGAGCAAAAGGTTAGCATCGTACAGCCTTGTTATGAGGAGGGAAGAATGGCATGTAACAGAAACAGTTTTAGATATGAACTAAGAGGTATATGTCGGTAGATCTAAGAAAAGATGGATGGATTCCGTGAAATGTGACATGATCAAAAAACGAGTGACAACTGAAATGGTGGATGATAGATCAATGTGGAAGTCGAAAGCAAGTTATGCCGAACTCACAGAAAAGAGGGAAAAGGGCAGGGAGATAATGATGAGGCAAACCTATAGCTGATTTAAGTAATAGTTATAATTTAAACAATTTGAAGGACTTAAAATAAAACCAGCATCTGATGGTAAGTCAACATGACAGTTGCATAGTATATATATAACAGACTGAAGACGAGATCACACACTTGATTTTCAATAGTATTATAGGTTTTAAGATGACTAAATAATTCAAACTTAGATTCTGTATATATTTTTCTATGATAAGAATTGTGTAAGTTTTCTAAACTTACCTGATTTGGTGTTGCAGTAGTGTCAGTGGGCAGTGCCTTAGGCTTGGCAGTAGCAGATGGTGGACGACTTACTTTGTCAAAACATGCATCACATACTCGAACCTGTAAAAATGCTTGCTTAAAATAAAACAACCTTTGTTCACTAATCAAAGTTTAGAATAGGTATAAATGTCACATTAGATGCTTATTGAGGTATGGTTACAGAGATTTTAGCATGTGGGTTTGAACCAGTCAATTAGGTTGAACCTGCTAGTTAATGCTATTTGTTCTGGTTAGATATTTAAGTATACCAGAGGTATATTATCCCAAGTCCATTATACTATAACTTATATATTCATGTATACTAATTAATTATATCTTTTTGTAATAAAAAAACTACTGTAGTCAAGTGACATATGCAAGTATGTTAATAATGTTCAAATTGATCTTAAAACATGTGCACTGAGTAATTAGCTTAATGTGACTTAAGCTAGTTTGACTGTGTATAAGATTTTGATTTGAGGGTTTCTAATAGAGCTGCAGTACAGGTCAGTTTGTTAAGTACCTATTGAGAAAATAGTTAACAGTGGAAGTGCCTGCAACAACATTTGTTGCACGGCTTGACTGGTGAAATTCCACGACCTCACAGAAGACAGGCGTGAAGTAGAAGTATTCTGTATTTCATCTGACAAGTGAGGTGCTGGAGGCCTAAGAAGGAGAACTGCTTGCTTGTTTGCCACCTTGTTCCATGGTAAAAAAATAGTTGCTAAGAGTCATTAGATGGGTAATAGTTACTTTAAAAAACCCAACTGGCTGTATGATTATCATCATTCATTACATCATTTTTTTAATGAGCATGAAACAGGGAAGAATATGAAAATTATATTCTTGTATTTGTTCAGTAAACTAGTGCTTGCGATATCATTATCATCAATGTACATGTATGTCAATAGTACCTCACTCACTCTTTGATATCTTAAAAGCAACTAATATGAGACTAGTCTGCTCCTCAGCAGAAACATTCTATGACAAAACAAAAAAATCTTTAATTTGAAAGCAAATTTCTATTTTTAATTTGAAAAAAATACATTCTTCTAAACAAGTCTTTTAAATGGTTGTACATGAAATGTTTTAGTAAATATACCACTAAGAATGATAAACTAAATTAAATATAGTTACCTCCTTTTCAATACCAAATTTAGGCAGTGTGGATGTCTTTGAGCTGCACTGCTGACAAAATACTTGACCACATGCTCGGCAGTGGTGGCGTCGTAAAATTAATGAGAAAGGCACACGGCATCTTAACAGAGACAAAAATAATGAGTATTTTGGCTTAAATGTATGATAGTGTTTCTTTTAATTGAATATCAATTTAAAATGTTGCATCTCAATATGAGAAACACCATAACCCTCCAGAATACTAATGAAGTACAAGTAGTTCTAGATGTATACATGGTGCTATGATTCCCAATCCCCTCGTCTTCCCTGTTCTTTCACCAAAGCAATCCTCTTGTGTCAATCCTTTGTTATTTCCACATTGATCTGGCAATGCACTTTATTATTGCATATATTAATGGGTTTTATTGTCAAATATTCATGAAAGAATATTGGTATTTGACTTGGTGCACAGGCAGGCTATGTGCACAGGGGCACTAATGTGCACTCCATTCTAGATCCCAGAACCGCGTACTCAATGTGGAGGTTTTAGTCGATACAGTGCCATATAATCATGTCTTCCGCATAGAGAGCAGAGCATACAGAAAAAATTAAAGTATAGAAAAGTTCCACCAATACCCAAAAAAGGATGAAGGGTATGAGACTATTTAGATGTATAAATTGTATCATAAAATAAACTGCGATTTCAAGAGCCGCGAATTAAACTTATAACATTTAAAACTAAAACAAACCTGTGACAGACTTCCCCATCGGCCCATTCTGGTGCAGTATCTGCAGAGAACATTGCATCAGATTCCTTTAGCGCTGGGAACTTGTATCCTTCCGCTTTGAGAATGTTCACTGTGTCCTGTTAGTAATAAAAACACTAACAATAAATTTATAACTTTAACAACACATTTTAATTTTCACTGCACAAAGATTGTCTACTGTGTGTAATAACATGCTTCACAAAACATTGTTCCACTCTCAATGTCTGTATCTATTGTTTGTGTGACTCATACAATTGACTGATAACAAAAAGGTGAAAAAAATTAAAGAGGAAGCCATTTACCGCTCTGACTAACATTTAATTTTAGAAGATTAAATGTCTGAATAGAGTTACATATGTAATAAAGTAAAAAAATTAATGCCGAAATAAAATGTTAAATATTTTAAATTGAATCAATTTTTTAACAATTTAACTACAAATATGGCAGAGACACAACAAAGAAATATTTATTAGAATAACTGGTATATAGTGAATACTAAGCTAATTGAAGGTTCACAGTCAAGGTTATTCAATAATATGCACATATTACTCAGAGTACAGTGATGAATGACTTGGTGCAAATGAATTATAAGTTTTATAAGGATTTACATTTAATGAATATACCACAAACAGAATTACGATATACCACAAGTAGTGAGAAGCTGTAGACGAAACATGTTTGTCTAATTTAATTATAATAATTATAAAATCAATAATGCCATGAGTCAGGTGTCATGCACTGTCAGGTGTATTTTTATAGTATAGGATTGTTCAGAAAATTGTTTTTGATTTGACATCAATGTAACATTTACTAAGGATTTCAATTTAAACACAATGTTTGAGTTAATTTATAACAAGAAGAAACTGTGTACCGGTATTCTTCACAACATGCAATAAAGAGTAAATCTAGTAAAATTTAAGTTTTACTAAGATACAAATTTATAGTTTGATCCATGTTATAAGTAAATACTGTGCACTAAGAACTATACAATAGGTTTACTCAAGCAGAAATGAATTAGGCATTTACAGAATACAGTAGTCTTGCAACACATCAATATTGTTTTGCAAGGCAAGTGAAGTTAACTGAGAATTCTTAACTATATTACTAGGATTTATTTTGATCAAGGTTGTATTTCATTCTGTTTTGTTATAGAGACAACCAGTAAACATTTTTTTGTTTTAGTAATAAAATGTAATAACATGCTATTTAAATAATCCAACTTAGTGCCCTAACATACAGCCAAATGGCGGAATCGAACACACGACCTCTCGCCTCGCAATCCGTGCCCTAAGCTCTTTAGCCCTAATGGTACTGGAGCTGGTATGTATTCTAATATTTAATGTTTTATTATTATTTCTTATAAAAATTGGTTTTTGTAGGTTCAAAGTATACATAGGTTATATGTCTCATGTATATCTTTAGTTGTATAATTTTTATAATATACGGCTATCTAAACAGAAAAAAGTTGTAATAATTATTACTGATAAGAGTAAATAATAATCTTGATTTTTTTTGCAAATAAGCAATGGCTCACTTAAAATAGAGTCATCATTGCCACCCCTGAACGTCTGCAACACTAGAGGAACTGCACTACACTTCCGGATTTTAAGGAAGGCTCTGTCAAGTAAAAGATCCAACCTTTTTTTATCAGTTATCATAATATAGGTATATATTTATTGCATATAGAATAAAAAGTTACTCAAATAAGACTACAATTATATTTTTTACTTGTTCCCTTGATAGTGTTGACTTTTTGAGTCACTTACCTGCACAGCTCTGTATTTGCGTGAGTTCCGGAAGGCAAATGCCCAGGCTTGTATCAGCTCCAGGATCTTAGTGCGGAGATTTTCATGTTGAGTGGATTTCACTAAGTCTCTGAGCATTTCACAAAATGCTTTTGAAGCCACTTCATCATGCACTCCAGATCCTGTCATGATGTACAATAGTATCAAATCAAAGTATGGCTCATGTAGGGTTAGGCTTATATATGTATATGTATGTCTGATCCATTGTGACCAGTAGACTAAATAGCTTGACTGATTTTAAAGAGTAAGGTGTCATTGGAACCCAGTCAGTCAGTTTTTTTTATATAAATGTTGTTTGTTTACTTATATTTGGGAGGCAATAAGCTTGATGAAACACAGATAATGATCACTACATCTGTATAACTTAATTGGTGATAACTATTTTAGCACCACTTTTAGTTCCTCATGTATGAATTGAATTATTAAGTAATTTTGTAGTTAATACATAAGTTACACAATGTCATAAAACTATAGTAGCAATGTGTTCTAATTATATACACTCTAGTCTATAAGCAGCTTATTTATTATCTTTTAGGACCCATGTTTTAACAACATCAGCATTTTAATTTCTAGCTGTTGATCCTTGCATGTTTGTTGCTTTATACAGAAAAATAATTTGTTGTCATAAGTTTTCATTTCCTTTTAGTGTATGGATAATCAGCACTGGGACAAACAACTTAAGACTTAATTGGCACAAGTTTTAAGAATTATTTTGATTGCTCTGTTTCAAAGTTGCAAAGAAGTATGCAAGAAAATAAATTGAATACAGATATTGTTTGTCAATCAGCATTGGATTTCCTGGTATTTTAACAGAACACTGTACTCATGATTGGGACAAATATAGACTATATACTGAGAGGGTATAGCATCACTTTTCCCTGCATACCCCTGGTACTTGAAAGATTCTGTTAAAAGTAGATTTAAATCAGTTGTCTCACTATGTAGTTTTTCTTGATACTAGGGTTCTGATTGAAAATAATTCAATAACATACAAATTCTAATTTTAAGACAAGTGCATAACATGTAGTGCAGTAGTATACTTATTTTGAGGACAGAGTGCAGCATTAAAGATAACACAAGTGAAGTCAAGAAACAACAATAAATTAATAAATATTACATTAAATTCTCTTATCTCCTTTACTTATAAACAAATGAAAGTTACTGCTATAGACATGTCAATTAATAATATACAGAGTTATTATTATAAGGCATAATTGGATGAACTACCCATCTGTTGTCAGAGCTTTATAAAAGACAAAAATGAATACTTGTATACATATTCCTGAACATGATAATCTTAAAATCAGTTATAAGATTTTAATAACTAAATAATAAAGATCTTTTATTATAATTCTGCTTTACAGCTTAGCTTAGTCCTAGTTGTTACTAGTACCTGGTTGTGGGTATCTGCTATATTAGAGGTTTTTACAGAGTAGAGCCATTGATTGGTGCTCTACTAATTTTGGCCTAGCTAATTGCTTGAGTCAAGCATAAAATATAGCAACAGCTATCTCTCTCTACAGTAGTAGTTGATGAAACCCTTTTTTAGTAGATTAATAAAGTTGAATCAATAGAAGAACAGACTTACTAAGACATGTGCATCTTTGTTGAATTAAATACATTACGGAATTGAAATTATGAACTTTTTACATACTTGATACAGCATGCACTACATTTTGAAAGGGCTAAACAAAGCAACAATTCCATTAAATTATAATGTTATACATAATTGATCACAAATATCAAAACATGAAAAACTGAAGAAATATTTAGAAAAATACTATTTATAAGAAGTCATTGTTCTTGAACAGAAGAAATTTATTAAATAATAGAATGTTGATTTTATAAATTACAATGTGTAGGACTATTTTATAACCGTGCCAATTTTAATATTGTTTTTTGTAGAAGTCACATTATATTCAAACAGGTACAAAATTTCATCATACTACATAAAGACATGTCTCAAATATTAGTAGTAGTATATTTAATTAGCATTGTAAATACTAGTTTTCTAACTATCTTTTAGAATTTCAAATACATGTTATGTTTTTTACTTGTGAGATGTTAATATTCTTTATTCAAATTAGAAACATATAATTTTGAAGGGAATATCATGATCTCATATTACATAATATTAATTAGAATAAAAATATAATACTCACCACAATTTTTTACAATGCATTCCAGAGTGAGAAGAGCAAACATAGCTTGATGAGGATTTTGCGAGTAAAGTTTCTTTTTGACAGCCGCAACAGCATATTTAGGGCTACAAATTGTGATAAAATTGATAAGAACATATTTTAATTATTAAAATAAAATTTTGTTTGTTAATTAGATGTACATTTTTGAAATATAAGTTAAACAGATAGATAAAACTGTACTCACGAACAATCATTTTGTCTAATTAAGTCGCAAATTTGTAATATTGTTGGCCAATCGGGCTCCAGACGTAGATTACTAGTTGCTTTATCTAGAACATCATGAAAATTATAAAATGACGTAAGCGTAAAAAGGTATGGTTTTAAGCAAAATTGTACTATTCAAGAATAAACAAATAGAAATATTAGTAGGTCAAGATAGATTCAAATAGAAAAGAAAGTGTAGTATATAAGGAAAATTTGTATAAAATTTAGAGATTGGTAATAAAGGTATTTGTTGCGTAAATGATTTGAACATTTGTAAATAAACTCACCGAGTAATTTATCAAAATTATTTACCCGAAACATCTTTTTGTTGTATATTTACCAAATACACTATTGTTTTAGAAAATCAACTGTGATGAATCGTTCGATAGACAGAAAATGACAGCTCACTATGTCAATTTTGTTATTCCTATTTTAACATTGGCAATTGTGAACGTCATATACGTAATATAAAATTATAAAAAATAAAGATGCAACAAAATTTTTGAAGAGAATAAATTTTTTTATGGAAAGAAAAGAAAGATTCACTTTACATTTCCTATTAAATTTACTTATCTACATTTTCCAAAAATAATTGTAAATGTCAATGGCAAGGTATTTAATATGCTTAATATTAAGGAAGAAAAACCTATTTACTGGTAACACACGGAGAACAAAGATTAAAAGTTTAAAGTATGAACGTACAAGAAACTAGATTATTCCATCATCTATACATATAATAAAAAAGTAACAGATCGCTGTCTGTACATGAAAGATATTTGATAAAAACTATTATTAGGGGCCTTCACAAACGCAACAGAACCCAAAACAATGATTATAAGAATTTTTGTATATCTGTTTGTCTGTGCCTTTGTTACCGCTAATCACAGAAACGGCTTAACCAATTTGGGTGCGGTTTTCACTGATGTATTGTGGTAAGCTTCACTTAACATTTAGTGTTTATTTTATCTCAATCGGCTTACAAATAAAAAAGTTATATCAATTTAACTGTGCTACGGCCATACTGTGTCGACCCCATATACGCGGCAAAAGGGCAAGATGATAGGTTACGGTAATATCATTTGTAGGGCGGGTGAAACCGCGGGGCACTGCTAGTATAAAAATAAAACTCCCTTACTCCATTACATTATAACTCGTAGATAACTCGAGATATAATGAACATTGCATACGGTTAGCGTATACGCATTGCGTATTTAGTTTATGATGGGCGTTTAAAACGTTTAAGGAATATTTGTATGACATGAAAGTTGATACTGAAAAAGCGCAGCAAATAAAAAAAAGTAAAATTTGCCGCACTTTTGTAGTATCGACTTCATTAGCAGACTCTCTTTAGGTACCTATTTACTATGACATATACGTTTCTAAATCTTTATTCTGCACTTTCTGTTGTTAGTTTTTGACGTTTTTGATAAATATGTTTATATCACAGACCGATTGTGAACTTCGTCAGTTTTTCAAAAAGAGTCAAGACATTGCTTTGTCTACTTGTTAACCTCACCTTACCTCTTTTCAGAGTATGAGGTCCTGAATCGCAACATCTTCCATGTTCCTAATTTACATGAAGTAAATTCATTACCTACATATAATAAAAAATACGATAGTTAGCAACGACTTTATTTTCAAAAATCTGATATCGTAAATTTTTAATGAAGCAATAAAAAAATAGCAGTGGTGGCTCAGTGGCTTAGGCCCCGACTTACGTACTGTAGGTCGGGTTCGAACCCAGGCCGGCGCGCTTACTTTGTGTTAATTTATTTCATCACCACTGCTCCAAAAACAATGAAGGAGAACATCGTGAGGAAACCGGCATGTCTTAGAACCAATAAATTCTAAGACATGTGACATCCACCAACCCGCACTGGGCCAGCGTGGTGAATTACGGCCCTTTTCCTCTCTCGGAGAGGAGGCCTGTACCCCTGCTGTGGGGAACATTCTAGAAAAGGCTGATTTATTATTATTATTATTATAAAAAATGGAAATAACTGAAGTCATTGTTGCACCTATCAACACATTATCGGATTTTTTTATGAAAATTCCTATAGATCAAAGTCATCGTCAAATATGCGCATTTGGTAGCGCATTGCTTAGTCTGCATCTTCTGTAGGTATACTATTTTTTTGGGAAAGTGTAGTACATTGAAGTACCTTCTATATTTAGACAACGACGGACTTACTACGTAAATGGCGGTTCATATAACTTTTAGTGAAAGTTGGTTTCAGACAAGTCAACTTGTCTCAATTTCTGGCCAGCTCGTAAAGATTATATGGAGCATTTTTTTTAAATAAAATTGTTCATTATAGTTGTTGTCAGCGTGATAAAAACATACAGAGCCTCAGTGTATGTCACTTTCCATATATTTTTATTTATACATGCCTCATATTTCACCGATAGTAATATGGGCACACGTTATCGTAGATGTTTGCACGACATTATCACAATACTTATCATTAATATATGACACATTCTTGCTGGATTTTTATTACGTAGAGTTTCATTTATACTTTAGTCATTTGAGATATTAAAACACAACGCGGGACAATGTGGCTTATAACTTTTTAAATTATATAATCACTAAATGCAAAGTTAAAATGTGTAATATAAAACTTCTCAAAAAGTGCCTAGAAGCAAATAAAAGACAACTCATAAAATTAAATCAAGGATTACAAAGTTGTTACCAGCTGTTGACTGCAATTAAATTCAGAGTAGGGGCATTGCAAATACAAATATTGGCAACGAGGATAATGTACCAGGACATCATGGAGTTGCGGAAGCTAATTTTACTTGTGCATCCCCATCTAAAGGAAATATCTCTGAAGAAATAATCAGGTAATTGTTATACATATTGTTAAACAAATTTTACTATTCAATTTATTGATTTTTAGTAAACTAGTTCAGCCCTGTGGTTTCACCCGCCGTGCAATTTGATTCAACTGAAGAATGTTCAACCTAAGTTGAACCCTATTTGATATGTTTGATCATATAGGTCTGTGGTCAACTTACATTGGGTTATATTTATTTTTCTAGATAAACTTTCATCCCTTTAGACATTTAGGGAATGCATTTAGAAAAATCCTTTCTTGCGTAATAAAAGAAATCTGTGAAAAATTTCAAGTCGGTCAGTTTCAGCTACATTGGTGTGAAGTTTAATATTAGATTTTTATGTGGAAAACGTTGCGGTAACGGAATTATTTGATTTCTCAGTTCAAATTTTGTAACCAATTGGCATGTTCTCGAAACCATACTACAAGCACTTGAGGCAAATACTAAAAGCACTTGCATATACATTGTTTCACAGACAGACTACAGATAAATAAATAAATAAATATGCGCTCTCGCCCGTAACCCAGAGGGGTAGGCAGACATCATGGATTTCCTTTTTGTACGATCCTAGCAAACCTCTCTCGCTTCTTCTACATTCATACAACTACGCATACAAGCTCGTCGGTTATGGGTGCTCCTTATATGGCCCTTTTTAGTAAGCCACTAACCTGATCCATATAAGTTCTCCTAGCTCGTCCCCTACCAACACTGCCACTTACATTTAGCAACATGAATTTGTTTCGTTATTCCCTCTTCATTCATGCTTTCAACATTCCCGAATCACTGAAGAATACCTTTCTCAATTCTAGTCACAACATACACATATAAACCACATTTTTCCGTTATAATGCTATTTTTAATCCTATCATTCAATTTCCCGCCTAACATACTTCTTATGGGTCGCATCTCAACGGCATTAACTCTACTAGCATGCTTTTCTTGCCAAACCTAATTTCCACGTATATACGTATTAGGGATTAGTACAGTATTATGTATTGCCAGACGAGCCTTCATAGACACATTCTGACTCATCACTACTGTACCTATAGACCCATTCATTTTATTTCCCGCATTCACTCGTCGTTCAAAATCTTTAACATGCCTACCATCTCTATGTTTATTCGTTAACTACAGATAAAAAGAGCGAAAGGTAGGAAATGCACTGTACATTTATGAAAGGAGTAAGTTATTTTTCAGAAAACATCTGATCGTTCTAAACTAAAACTAATATTGAAAGAACTGTATTTTCTCGATGTAGCAAAAATGAGTAGGATTAAGATCCACGCAGGCTGTAGTTGCATTCCTTACTATGTACATATACTGTGGATTGATGGATGTATATATGGTATATATATGGTAGTAGTCTACCTATTTCCGTCAAATGTTGTTACTACGGCCCATAATGTCTTATGTCGAATGGGTTCGAGCCTGGATCGAGCACAATCATATTTCTGTGAAACATGTTTAGTATACGGACGATCTACATTATACCGTGAATTCACTCTGCCGGAAACATTTACATAAAACATATTGTCATCTCAGTTTTTTTCAGAAAGAAAGAGAGAGAAAAGACACGTTTTATATAAATGGTATAACATATACTCTATTGAGTATTAAATAAATATTGTTCTATATTATATTATTGCAAATTGCTTTCGCTTGTTATTTTCAGCGGTTTCCCGCCATTACCGCTGCCACCATTCCACAAATCATCGCGGGATGCACATGAGGTCGTTTGACGGATAGAGCAACGGCCATGACAGTCGAAAGAGCAACATTACGAACGGGGAGCGTAATTTGATAATCGTCGCGCACTTGACTGCGACACATCGCTGACAGTCCATCTGTCATGTTGATTGACCCGGCTTGCGAAGGACAACGGCCGCTAATGTCAAATCAACCACACACTTCCTAACCTTTATACCTGTGAACAAAATAAATGTGCAAGGCTTTATAAAATATAATAATATTTTATAAAGCCTTCCACATTTATTTCGTATTTAGAAGGCACCCATAGCATTTTTCACATTAAGTATTTACCTAAATACGTACCAAAAATCATAACTTCGTACGCAAAGTCTAAAAAGAAATTTTAATACGTAACCTGAAAATCGTCAAAAAACTTCTGTCGCAACAAGCAACTTCTTCTGTCACCGTACCTAGAAGAAATTGCTTGTTAGGTAACAAGGCTATATATTATTATTATTATTAACATGAAACACTGTAATTACAATACATGGAATTGTATGGTACAATTACCATACATGGAACAAAGCCGGACAGGAAAGTTATAAAAGAAGTAGTTCATAATTTCAATAATATTACTTATTAACAACGGACGACTTCATACTCTAACCACTAGGGTATTTAGCTATTAAACTGTGTCCTGTTTTCGATTTCCACTTAAAGCAATGTGGTGTTTTACAAAAATCTCAGAAATTTGTTTTTAGGCCGCGTATGTGCCTACCCTATGGTAAAAGACTCACCACTTGTTACATTTGCGACTAAAGAAGCCCGGTATAAAGCGAATAGTTAAAGCCAAAGCCCATTTCCTTTCCATCCTCTCGATTGAATAGAAATCGAATTTCTTTACCGACCCCCACGCTTACATAAACGCTCGCTACGCATTTGCATTTTTTTGGTCGTAGCAGCAGTTTCGGGTAAAGTCATGAGCGCTCGTTTGTCAAATTCTTCCATAAAAAATCTGTCTCTGTCTACTCCATTGAGATGAAGTGAATAATGGTACGTCACTAAACGTAACTTGCTCAATTTATAGTCAAGGTTTTTAAGTGAGTCGTTATGATATTTTATCAGATCAGTTACAGAAAATATGATTATTTTGTTAATTAGTTGGTTCAAATATCCAAAATCAACTTACTTGACTGGCAGTCATATTTGAGAAATTCAGAGATAAATCATACGCTGCAAGAGTAATCACGAGAAATATATGTGACTCTGTGATTCATTGGAGTCAAATAAGGTAAATAAAGGAAGGTTATGTATCACCGAAAAGGTAACCTTCCACCTTCGCCGTGACCTTTCACTCACTACCAATTTACCATGTTTTCCTCATGTCTAATGTTATTCATAGTATGATTATTTCCTTTGGCAACGTGGCATGTCACGACTACGTTGCCTTGATTGCCAAACAAAGGCCTGTGTGAAGAAGCCTTGGTGACCAATTGTCTTCTCCCTTTGTTAGTCGATTTGGGACCCTTCATATGCTTAAAATAGATATTTAAGAAGAGTATTTTTAACGTCTGTTAAACTATAGTGCATGTTTTGTATGTGTCATTTTATTTTAAGCGGCAGAAAAACTCAAATAAGCATGTATTTTGCCGATTCAGCTAACAGTCGTCCACTTCTGAACGTAGGTCACCACGATGGCCCATTCAATCGTCAAAAAGATCGGTCCCCTACCACCCTTATCCCGTGGACTCCCGCAACTTTGACGAGACAATCGGTCCATCTTAAGGGAGTCCTACCTGTACTGCGGCGACCTGCACGTCGCCCACCATTCCAGGGACGGGAAGAGGTTTGGACGGGGTGGGGGTTAACGGGAAAAAGGAAATATCCTTATTCCTGCCTATGCCCTCCTCTGCCCATTAAAGGTAGGCAACGCATCTGCAACACATTTGCTTGTTGCAGATGTCTATGGGTGGCGCTCACTTGACGTTAGGTGCTCGCTCGTTTGCCGCGTTTTTC
>JWHW01050736.1:939187-951315 GCA_000931545.1 Papilio glaucus | reverse complement strand
TAACGGTTACAGTATGTTTCAAACACTGGTTTCAAATACAACATAGAAACAAGCCCATCGCTCTGTAGTATGGAGCTCTATATATAATATAGAGTCTATACAGAGTATACGTGAGTCACTAGCACCTAAGTCTATTTTAAAATGTGACATAAGTGAGTATATCAGCACTTTCTTTTTTCTTTTCGTTTATTAATAAACAAATCAAATTTTAACAAAATCTGCGAAAAAATTTCAGTGAAATTATTAAGTTTTTTTTTATGGGATAAGGTGGCAAACGAGTTAGCGGATTACCTGATGTTAAGTGAACGCTACCCATAGATATCCGCAACAACTAAATGTGTTGCAGATGCGTTGCCTACCTTTAATAGACGGAGGACGGCATAAACAGGAATAAGGATATTTCCTTTTCCCCGTTAACCCCTCCCTGTCCAATCCTCTTCCCGTTCCTATCCTATCCTGATGAGGAAAGGGTGGGAAGAGGAAGAGGACTGAAATTAGGCCTCCGGCACCTCACTCGTCAGACGAAACGCAGAATACTTCTACTTCACACCCGTTTTCTGTGAGGTCGTGGTATTTCACCGGTCGAGCCGGCCCATTCATGCAACAGATTTTGAAAGTTATGATTGGTTTTAATATTTAGAATTGGGGATTTTTTTATTAAAGAATTTTACCTTTTAAGTTCTTTAATTATTTTGACACGTAATCAAATGCACAAGGAAGGAAAGAGCTCGATCGACCTTTTCGTTGAGATTTTTGAATACTAATAAATGACATGCACTTGAGAATCGTTCGTACCGACTGAGAAGCGTGTAGAAATATATCGATGTATTTAGAATTTGTGTATGAACAAACACCCTTCGAGCTTCGTCACCGCATGCAAATAGGCATTCACGCCTTGTGAGGCGCATATGCCGAAGCGGACATTTAAATCTTATCTGCAGGCCAGCAGCAAATACAGTCAATTGTTTCCGAACGCGTGGCTAGTTAACAAATAAACGCGGTTTACAATTGGAGTAGGTACAGAATGCGCAAGAGTTGCTTCGCATGTATTGCCAGTCCACGCTATCCTAGCGGTCAGGTCACACACGCTGAGGGTTCGCGCATTCCCTTGGGTGAGAAAAAAACGCGCGGGAACCCGAATTCAAGTTGTTTATAGTCTTTATATCGATTTTTCAATCGAGACTCGAATAGAAGTTACGATGTCGAACAACACCGCTACTCGGATTAGGTCTTTATGTGACAAGTAAATAAAGTTCATTCAAAATGCAGTCCTGATCGGTCATGGTAAGTAACTCCTGTTGTGTATAATGACTTAATGTAGCTCATCATTCTCAATAAAACTATTTATTTGATAGGATTTATCAGATCCTCGCACCTTCATTGCAAATTAAATCACTTACACATATTTTTTTCTATGGAAATAAATATGTTTATTTGCTCCTGTTAATGAGTTTATTGTTTTGTACTTTTAAGCATATTACATTCATTGGAAATATGTATTATAAATCAATCACATTAATAAATCAGTTTCTTTCATAAATATGACTTATTGGATTTGTTATCATACTTACTTTTATCGTTGTGCATATATATTTTTTAAAAGAACCTGTTTAGTTTAGTACAAACATGTCAAAGTTAAAAAATATTTACTTTGTACAGGATAGTAGTCTTTAAAATTCTAGCTTATTCATAAAAAGAGTATGAATAAGCTTTTTATAGAAAATGCTATTCGTGCCTTGTAAAAAAAATTGTTTCATAGAAACATATGCTTGTAGCTATCCAGGATGGTTACTGTTTTGTTTGAGATGCCAACTAATTAATCATGGGGATAAAAGATTGTGTTATATTTATATTACTTTGTAATTCTAAATATTAGTTTGTATTTTTTTTTAAATAACTAATGTTTTTATGGGATTTGCTCGGCTCCCACTTTATGATGATATAGATAGACAGAGTCTTATACATGTTTGTCATTTTACCGTGAGTTCTCTTTGCCGCAAACATTCACATAAATCATATTGTCATTTCATTTTTTTTTGTTAAGTGACGATGTGTCGAAAAATACTACGCACTGGTTTAGAGTAACAGCCCATTCACTCTTCTCTTGAAGGTACCTATGTCATAGATGGAAACACTGATCCTGGCAACCTTTTTTTGAATCCCTTGTCATGCGCACAATGAACGAAGTTTTTCCAGAGAGAATGAGAGAGATAACGGCATGTTTTATGTGAATGTCAATCAATCAATCAATGTGAACAAGATGTCATAAGCATTGTGAAAAGGGAATAACAATTGCTTGTCTCTATATCGATAGGATTCGAAAGACATTGAATTTCGTTTATATACTAGCAGTGTCCGGCGGTTTCACCCGCCCTGCTATTTTACTTTAAAAAAATGATATTACCTACTTAATACTACCGTAACCTCATCATCATCTCACTGCCCTTTTCCCGCGTATATGTGGTTGACACAATATGACCGTAGAACAGCTAAATTGATATAGCTTTTTTTATTTATTAATCGATTGAGATAAAACAAACACTAAAGTTAAGTGAAGCTTACCACAATACATTAGTGAAAACCGCACCCAAATCAGCCATTTCTAAGATTAGCGGTAACAAACGCCCAGACAAACAAACATACAGAAAAAGATTCTAATAATCATTGTTTTGGGTTAGTGTTTATGAAGGCCTCGAATAAAGGTTTTTCTCAAATATTTTCCATGTACAGACAGCGATCAGTTACATTTTTATTATGTGTATAGATTTATTTTGTGAGGTTAGATATATCATTTGCAGTAATTTTTGTAGTTTTGAATTGATGTGGTTCCATTATAATATACTTACGTACAGTTATTTTATTGTTGCGAAAAATAAAGCACCAAATTTTTAATTTCCGGGCGGAGGACTAATAAATAAAGTTAGTACCCACCATATTTTTATGGTTTATGAAAACGTCTATTAATTTGATAATTCAGTATAAAAATATTTAATATATCAAAGTCATCCTTATCCTTGCACTTGTTGATTCATGAGTTTAATAGGCCGTGTGGGTTGTTTGCGTCGAGTGAACACTTTTGAAGCGTCGCTAGTAATGTTTCGGATATCAACTTTTATTACTACTACATACACATAGAATGTAATAAATATATACTCCGAGCACAAAGAACTCGTAATTGAACTTAATACAAAATTGCGACCGTAGCGTAAACAATAGCTTTTACTTCACTACTAGGAACGGTTATACGTACACATTTTTATTTTTAAAATGGAGTACAGTTTTGTAGCTTTATATGGTTGAGTAATTAATAATCTGTTAAAAAAATGTATTTATAGGGATTCAATCTACCTGCACTGCTTCGGCGTTAAAAACCTTTGTGAAGGTTGCTGTAGGAAAATTACTGGCGAATGAGGCAAAATATTTAATATAGCTACGTGACAACCACACTGGTTATTGTTTTTTTTTTCATTCTTACTTTTAAGCCTATCATTTGATATTAGATAGTCAAGACTGTTTCTGGAACTAATCAAGAATAGCCTGATTACTTATTTTTAGTACCATACAAACGCTACACGTGTAGATATAAGCGTAACCGCAATCTGCGCATCCAGTCAAACACGCCAGTGAGTGGGCCCACGGACTCCCAAAATAGTCACTTCCTGCCATGATGCTCACAATTGGATCTAGCAATAAATATGGTTCCTAGGACAAGTTAAACTGGTTGCCTTGTGGGGTGCTTCAATAGTATTGCTTGTAATAAAACTCAACGAGGCATTTTGGTTTTTTTAATAAAATTTTTAGTTAATTATTTGATTGTCGGTGGACAGTTTGATATATAAAATTTAAATTTCTTTAAGCCCGTAACAACATGGTAGTAAAACATGTTAAAAAGTTTTAGAAATAAGCAACATTATTCTAGAATTGTTTTGTAGTTCTACAAGAGTCTGCTAAAGTTATTGGGTTTGGGCATAATGATATAAGTAAAACAAAGAAAATTTATGACGCTAAATTAAGCATCAGAAACGAGACACGTGTGTTTATTAATCAAATTAGTGATGTCATAAACTACTGAGACACGAGAGATAAACGAGGATGGACGAAAAAGTCATACTATTTATAAACAAGGTCTCGTTTTTTTTGGAGAGAAAAACTAACAGTGGTTTTATTGTAAAATGATAACTGCCGTCTATTACCAACCACAACATCCAAAATTTTTGTGTAGGTAAGGTATATAAATTACAATAAAACTATTATAACAGAGTTGTGATTTATTAGTCAAACATGTAGAAATTCGACGCCACGGCCGTTGTATTAAACGTCCCCACACTTATCCACCAGAGCATTACGTCCTTTTTAAAGGGCGAAAGTAAATAGAACATTTTTTGTTAATAGTGTTTTATTATACCTTTTCTCTATAACATGTTTAGTTATGATGTCGCAACTTCCTGTGTTATGATTTCATATAAAAAAAGATTTATGTCACATATCCATATCACATCGTTTTGCAAGCAGGTTCCATATATACACTTGTGTGCCAGTAGGGTTATATTCAATTAATGTTTTATAAAAATACTAACTGTTTGACTTCATATGAGTGATTTTATTCTTTAGTTTATTGGAAGAAGTTGGCAAACGAGCAAAAAGGTTACTTGTTTTCAAGTGACCAATACCCATAGGCTTCTGCAACAAGCAAAACAGTTGCAGATGCGTTGCCCACCTGTAATGGACAGAGGAGGTTTAAACAGAAAAAAAATATTTCCTTTTCCTATCTACTCCTTCTCGGTCGAATACTACTCCCCTTTCCATCCTTTCTTTATTAGAAATGAATGGGAAGGGGAGAAGGAGTAGATCTAGGCTATTATATTATTACAAAACGTTAAAATCTGAAAGAAATCCGTGTTCTCTTTATCAATAAAGGACAAAGGATAGATATAATACAGCTGAAGGCTGGCAACCCATAACTCATAAAGTTATTGCAGATGTCCTGAAGCGAAAAACACTTTGAGCTCTCTTTGAGCGCTCTTTGCTGTTCCTGCCAGGTTGAAGATCCACGTATTAAGCACGAACTTTAGACCTGCATCTTAAATCAGTTTGTTCAACACATTCTAGTTCGATTCTAATTAAAACAATTAATGTTTTATTAGATTAATTGAACGGAGCCCACTGGATGAGGGTGGCATAGGATCGATCTTTGTGGCGATCAATGGGGGAGGCCTACGTCCAGCAGTGGACAAATATCGGCTGAAACGACGACGACGACGAACGAATTTGAATAGCAAGTTTTGTAATTGTTACTGGTAACATTTCATCCCATCTAGGTATCACTATTACAGTATCAAATATCAAGTAGCTAGTTTGTCATCATGTATGTTATATTAAAAACGGCATTGAATTGCCGTATAACATAAATCACTACTATTGTTCCACATACCTTGTACTAACTAATATTGAAGATAATTGTCATTCAGTATGTATTTTCTTTTACGGGTGTTCATCACCTCACCTTCGCCGTCTAGATGAGTATCGTAGCAGGTGTATCAGCGGTGTCAGTGGGTACGACTTGAACCCTAACAAGGCTAGAGAAGCCTTTTAGCGAATGGTTGGCAGGAGAAGTGAGATAAAGATGCCTGAGTAGTACAGTGCAAGCAATAGAGGGTCCTAATCGAGGGCGTCTCCTATTCTTCTACATCGTCCTCGCGGACTCTCTTTCACTACAATTTTGTGCAGGTACTACATAGAATTTCGAAAACATAATCCAAGTACTATCGCGTTTGTATTACATAATATACACATACCACGTTAGCTAAGTACTTTATATAATGCATGCAAAACAAATGTATTTTGGAGCTCATGTGGCCATAAAGTCATTATTAATTGCTGGAGAGACGCGGTAATTGTGATTGGCCTTCGCTAATAGTTCCAGAAGGCAGCGACGTTTGACAGACGTGCGTATGCGTGCTCTCTCGTGACTATGAATACGTCACCGCGCTACTTAATTACTGAATACTTAGGTTATTCGTCGTTAGCAAGAGACGTGTTACTGATTGCCATGCTTGCCTCATGTGCTAAACTTTTATTTGAATGTATGTATTACAAGAAAAAAAGTTATTATAGTTGTAAGCATTTCACCTGAAGTTCAATGATCACTTGTACCTTTAAACAGGTAATACCAAAAGTTAGGAAAGTCGCTGCACGGTACAGCACAGCCTATAATAATATATTGATCATTAATAACTTTTATTTTTTGCGGATTTTTAGTATAAGGCTCGCCCATTGTTAGAAAGTCAAATTGCTGTTTTCGTACATATCAAAAACAGCAATTTGAAAAAGTCAGGTTATTTTTTATTATCGTCCTATAAGCTAGGTGATCAAATACCCTCTCGTCATTTTAACTCAATTGGCTTATTTTTTTTTTCAATATAGTAAAGTATAACTTACAACTGTCAATAAGAATTAGTGTAACGATAACCGGGCGTAGTGAAGTACCGTTTACCGGCATCCTTAACACTAATGTGTATGAGGCTAGAACTTCCATGTTTCCGCAATATGTCAGAATAATCCCAGTGGGAGGAAATAAAGACATCCGCTGTTGGTAGCTGTGTATGGAGATGGAGTACATCCTAATGAGTGCAAGGACGTTGCGTGTCAGAACCGGAACGACGCTCGATGATCATTTTCAAGAAAAATCGCTTCTTAACCGTTGTTGACGGTAGCGCGCGCTGTCAAGGAGAGTTGAGAAATATTACGTTACCTTCCGGTAGATGGCGTTATTTGTACCTATTGCGACCCTACGAATAATTTCAACGTTAAATATGGACTATACAGTTCAATGGTTTGATTATTATATCCCGCATTTAAGTATAGTATATTTTAAATAGTTATATTAATAACAGTTTCGACCGTATCCACTTTTGGCCTACATTGTACATTGTAGTGTATTGTAAATATTATGCAAAATAATCCAGGATAGATAATTTGTTATTTTCAGAATGAGCTACTTGCAGCTCATTCATATTTAACTCTTATATTCTTATACTCTTTCCCGAATAAAATTAAAAATCTATTCGTCGTAAGATGGCACTGTACACATGAGTCGTTTGTGTATTTTACCCTTCAGTGTGCAATTCGTCTTTAATCGTTATTATTATTATTACTTTAACTCTGTAAAAATAGAACACTATTGAGACAATTTTGTGTCCATAGCTCCGGGAGGTAACCGTTTTTGTTGACAATTATTACTTCGAGGAATTTGTAAGATTTTTTTCATTTTAATTTTTAATAAGGATTGTAAATAGTTTATAAACGAGTGTTATTTATTATTATAATAACAATAACATTTTATTAAAAATAGTTCACTTGATGTCCTTTCGTCATATTTATTTTTCTCCTGTTTTAATTTATAGAACAAATAGCTAAGAAAATAAACTTAAATTTTCTCCTTATTTGCAGGTACTGTTCTAAACGAAATCGACACAAAATCGTATACAATTAAAAACAAAATGAAAAAATATATTTATTTAATAAATGCAAATGTAATTGAAATGAAATCGCTAATATCAAAGACAAGTGCGATATCGTGACAAGAGAAAGAGGTAAAAATGACAACAGAGCTCTCTTACGAAATGCAAGAGCGAAAAGAAGATGGCGAAAAGGACACTCAAGGAAAACTAGCCACTGGAAAGTTATTTTACAAGCCGGGAGTTATAGAAGAGGAAACTGACGAGACCAGTGCTTTCGATAGTTCAATGGTGGAATCGCCAATGCTGGCAACTGGATGTGGAAGCAGTTTCTTAAGACCTCCTCAGATCCATCCTACGAGCAGTCTTCACCGGATACCTACATACAGCAGTTCAATCGGACAGAGCACTATTTACCGTCAAGATACTTGCAGGTATTCATTTTATTTCTCTACAACAGTGTTAAATGTAATACAGATGTGAATGACTTAATTTTTTGTAATGCATGTTATTATAAAAAAGATAGCTTATATTAGTTACTTCGATATTATATAGCTTTTTAAAGAGTAATTGAAATAGGTCCAGTGTATTGTCTGATATTTTTCAAACCAAAACAATTTTGATCTAAGTTCTATACTGCAACTAATATAATTATAATAACTAACTATAGTTTAAAGAAGAAATGTACTACGGTTTCTCAAAAATGGTAATGAAATTAGACTGTACAACTCGGCAAAAAAGGCGCCAGCTTTTGCCATTGGATAGAACATTTAATTGCTAATTATGTATCTGAAACGATTATGTGAAGTACATAATTAAATTATTAAAATGTAATTAAATTGATTATATCCCATCAAAGCTGACATCGCTGATCAACGTACGATTGTATTGATAAAAATATGTTTGAAAATTAATTTTCAACAGTTGTTTGTGATTCACAGTCCTTCAGGCAATCGATATCTAATCAGCGATGAAGAAATGCTGATAGTGGTTAACTTATCGAAATAGTTTTCTGAAAATATTTGCAATAGTTGTCTTATGCGAGCAATAAAGACACTCGTGTTTTTTGTCGCCTTAAGAATTTAGGTTAACTGTGTCATATTTTTTGTCGGCATTGAAACGTTTGGTGTGGCTTGTGAGGAGAGTATACGTGTGTGAAAAGTGTCTAAAAATGCGACGCAGGCGCAAATAGTGACGATAAGACAGACATTATCTTATTTACCGAGTTTGTTCTAGTTTTGTTTGAAATAGTCATCAGACTGACAAGGTATTTTGCTAGAAAGGATTCTTTATCTTAGATACGTGGAGACTCCTATTTTAGAAATCAAGTTTTCCTAAAAAGAAAATTAAGGCCTAAAATCGTTTAATTTGTTATAAAATGTTTATAAAACGCGTAGTAGATTGAAATAAGACATGTTTTTGATTAGTCTGTATGAATAGAATGGTGATGAATCTAAGATATAAATAAATATTTACTGATTTATTACACTTCGCAAGCGCAAAGAATGTAGGTTATTAGTAATACTACTAATATCGTTATTAATCTGAGAAAATGCATAGAGTAAACTTTATTTTTTAAGTTGCGATAATACAATATATTATTATTTTTTGACTAATTACTTTGTAGGTTAGAAGACACATAGATTGCGAGGAAACGTCAGAATTTTTAACTTGTTTTTGTTTTTTTTCTATCCTTAACATTTCCTCATCGGTAGATAGTCGCGACCAGAAGGCTCGTAAATGGCTATCCAATACACACGTAATATTTATTGTAAGTTTATCTAACTTCTGCTTTTCGTTTTTCCGTTCCTTTTAGTACATATGTGATGTCGGTAACTGATTATTATTATAAGTAAAGTAACACAGTTAAACCCAATATATATAACGTTATGAAACGGGCATGTTGAAAAAAAGAATTTTGAGAGAGTGACAAGACAAATTTATTTTCAAAAGTGTGTGGCCTCGTTGGCTGGTGTCGTCCAAAAAAACTTATATCGATCAGACATACTAAAGAAAGGCGATATAAGGAGTACCTGAGTACCCTCTACTAACTTCTAACCGACGAGTATGTAAAACGAGAGAGATGTCCCGGGACCGTGCCAAATGGAAATTCGTTAGGGGCCTGAGTGCATGTTTAATTTATTATGTATATGTAGTATGTTCTGGAATGTTCCATTATCAGTTTTATAAATCTTGAATTGTCTTTTTCTACATCCGTTCTGATACGAAATCTAAGCGAAGGATTAACTTTATCTCATAAGCTTAATGCTTTTTAAAAGCAATAATCACAAAGGATCAGTTACAATCTTATACAAATAAAAAATGTTAAAAATAGTTTGTAACTACTTTTACGGCGTTAATTTCGTTGCAATGCCGGAATGCAATGTTTAAAATATTTTTATTGTCCTCGTGTTCACTGGCAGATTGAGTAGTCTTGATGAAACTTTTCCAAAATATCGTAATTAATTTGAATGAAAGGTAAAATTACTTTATTTACTTTTTAATCAAATTGTTTTATTATAAGCCCTTACTGCCCGCGGCTTCAAACGCAATCGTTTCTTAATTTCCTCTCTGGATTTTTTTTAATTTGATTCTTCGTACAATATAAAAGCATAGCTACAATATACACCCACCATAACAAGCGATTTTGTAAATGACGGTGACGTTTTTTATGGAGATTTCATAACCCGACTTTTTCACTTTTCCTTACGATTTTTCAAACTTTTTCTTTCACGCAAACCTTGGCCTGACAATTACAAATACATACGTACTACAAAAAAAACACAGGCAGTTATAAGAACTGCCGACAGAAGTGATAAACTGCGTTAAAGAAAAATAAATGAAAAAAAGTTCGTCGAAACTGTTCCAAATTCAAACAACGTCTGATCGACTCGCACGATCACACTTTTCGTAACGCTCTTGTCGCGCATTCACCAGCTTCCTCTCCAATATATTCGATAAATCATTTTCAGTTAATATAGAAAAATATTGTTTTTTTTTGTAGTCTGTACTAAAAAAAATTGAACTTCTTTTCGGCTATGTTAAAAAATAAAAATAATAAATAACGTAATATTCGAATAATTCTAAATTTAAATCTTTGCATTTGAATAAGGTCTTATGACGTATATTTTACTAGATTGTGTTGAGGCTTAAAGTGATCGCAACAATTTGTTTTAGAAGATGTGTGATACTTTTATCCCTGATAATAATATCGATGCCAACTAGGACCGTCGGTTTCTGTAAGAACACGAAACAACGCTATTCTTTTGAGTCGAAGAACCGCATATACTACCAAATGTCAAAGATACATACTTTAAAATTTTGCTTTAATTAAAATTAGGTAATAAAGTTGGGTTTTTAACCGTGGTAACTCTTCGTGTGCAGTGAGCGTAAACAAGGAGTTAGTGCCAATGTTATCACACTGCTATAAATCTGTAGATTGTCTTGAAACTAGTCCAGGCATCCGATTTTTTTACGTGAATAAGGAAACATTCATAAAGAATATGTAATATTAAAATTTTATTTTTAATTGCAAATGAACTAAGATCAGACCGAAAATTTGTAACAAATTTCAGTGCTACTGAGAAGGCTGGATAATTGATAGTCGTCGTCGTATTGAGCCTCGTATTTCAACTGTAGTTACATGGCTCAAGAGCAACATGAATACTAACCAAATTTAGTAGTAGGTCTTTGTAAAGTCATATTTTATATTTGAGTGAAAAATAAGTAGAATAAAGTATAAAAATTCTTTATCTAAATTATGACCTATCGTATTAACAAACTAAACATACAACTCCCCATGTCCCCCCCCAAATAAAATTTAGGTTAAGTTACTATTGACCGCTACAAGTAATATTGCGGAATTGTCCATAAATAATTTGCAGATTTTAATGGAATATGATCTTGCCCTAGCGGCTGTAAGCGTGATACCAGTGACTTTTTCTTGTTATTGACCAAATGTTGACTTGGTGGGAGATACGGTAACTTCTGGGCAATGTCACCCACGATAATATCTCTTTGTTTACGTCTCTCTCAATAATTCGTTGTCGCCAGAGTAAATTAACAGGTGGACTTCTTTACAACCTTACTGACATGACATATGACATGATTAAAAATTTTACGTTCAGGTATAAAAGTATCTTTCAAACTTGGACATGTGACCTTATACGGTAGATTTTTTCGTAAAAATTAGTTGCATTTTTTCGATTATGATCAGTGCAAAGGATGTTACATAGCTCCAGCTGGAGCAGCCGGGACAAAGAGTGAAGGCACCTTAAGTCGCCAATTGGCAACTTCGTAAAATCCAGCTTAGTCATTCGTTTCCCGCCGCACACAAACATACAAAATCTCCGTGGTTGTAATTTAAAAAATAATGGTTTGTGCTATGATATCGTTTAAAAACTATACCTCGAGAAGATAATGATACGGACATCACATTTCACAAGTAATTAATTAATTTTATGATGTATCCTGAATATTTTATACACAACTAAATATAAAATTGTTACAATAACAATGCGACGCCATGACACGTTAAAATTGTTGTCAATTACATTGCAAAATTATATTAACCGTAAAAATACAACGAAATATAAAATAAGATTAAACATGTGTTGTTAAAATACGTTTTGTGATAAAATTTAAATTTGATAAACATTCGCGAAAATATCG
>JWHW01050736.1:914038-938585 GCA_000931545.1 Papilio glaucus | reverse complement strand
TAAAAATACAACGAAATATAAATATTTATATACGTATACGCTGCTAAACATTCGCGAAAATATCGAGCTTTACTTTTGACTTTTGAATTTACATGGAACGTTGTATCATAAGATATATAAATCTATGTCATCTTATTTCCCTAATATTTTAAAAATGTTGTGTACAATTGATATAACCTTCTATGCCTGCCGTATTTTTGAATAACGTCACAATTCAAGGTGTACAAATGTTTGTTCTCGATGCTCCTAAGCTGTGTATGGGATAATGCCTTAATCTGACAAAATCCATGAAAATCTCTAAACAACTGATACGTGTCTAGATAATGATGATTAATCACGTCTTAACACCTTTCCTTTCCACTCCGCGACTGAACGTACCTCCCTTGATAAAATATAATTCAACCACAATAAAACACAAATTAAACATTATAATTTATGTTATGGCAGATGTGTAAAGAAAAGTAATCTCAACAATTAAACTATATAAGTAACTAATAACTATATAACTAAATAACTATTTCATTTTATTGTTCTGTTAAAACATTGAAGTATGATCAAATTTAACAGAAATGGTACATTCAAAACTAGCGACACGCCCCGGCTTCGCACGAGTAATTTCTCCATACAAAATGCAAGCCCCTAGTTGAAGCGATGAATTTAGAAAAACCTTTATTAGTGCTCGCCTACCTAATACCAGAAATCTCTGTGCAAATTCAGTAAAAATAATATCAAATCTCTAGGTCCAGAACCTTGGGCTGTGCATTGATATATTTTTAACGAAATCATCACAGACTGAAAGACTCAGTCAACCTAAACAGCTACCCTGTTAGTGAGGCGTAGATAATATACGAAAAACTAAAGGCAGGCTTATTATTATGTTAAGAGTGCCCTTAACCGATGATCATGTATACGCAAATGTATGGATGTAGAAGAAACAAGGGAGGTGTGCCAAATGAAAATCAGTTTTCTTTATCTAACCTTTAGGGTTACAAGCGTTAATACTTATTTATAACAAGTAATCTGCCCCGGCTACGCTCGGGTTAGACAAATAAAACAATGTAATACGCTTAGTTTTCTCTACGTGAAACTATTTTTAAAATTGCTTGTGTAGTTTTTGTGTCTATCCTCAACAACAAAACAATCAAATCTTTTCTCTTTTTATTTTAATATTACTACGGATTGTAATATGGTATAAACTAATTTCAGTTCTGTATATGTCAAGTTAAACGTCCGTAAAATTTTCCTTTATTTTTATCTCTCTCTTGACGAGTAAAGTGCGGGCACGTGGTGTGCAGCTATTCAGATCGTCGCGACGTCGGCACAATAAACAATTGACGTCTATAACTGAACTCATTTACGGCCTTTGTCTCATCTGTAGTTACGTCCAATGCGGGTTCAGCGCGTTTTCCCTGTCGCTCTTCATCTTGGTCGTAGGACTACTGCTTCTATATACCTCAACCATCTTCCTGCCTATTTAGCATCCTTACATACTATATACCACTTACCGCTACACGACTCTCCTGTGAGATCCTGCGTCATTCGTAAAGGTAAATCAGCTTAAAAAAAAGCGTTCATGAAAATTAATCCTGCCAAATATATATGTATTTATGAGACTTAAAACTCTTTACACTACTACACTAGTATTGAATACGATCTCCGTGCTCTTTGACCGATTGATTCGATTCATCTAGAATTTTTGACGTGAGACATCATTTGGCGCGCCTCGGCAGTCGTTTTTTGCCGTGACGTCAAACGGCATGATGCTCTCTTTACTTATTTTTTAGATTTATCTTTACTAGCGTTACAGCAAGTTATCCCTCTCTGGTTGATAAAAGGTATCTAAGACCTTAAGTTAGTAAAATAAAAAAAAATCACTCGAATTTAAATAAACTGCTGCTAGTAAAACAGGATCTCAAATCAAAGGATTTATTCTTGTTTTTAAATCATTATTTCATTTAAAAAGTCATTGGGCAATCGTACCTGCAGTGTACAGCGATGAAATAGCACCCGTATTCACAAAATGCACCTACGCCACTCTTTCTAGCTGGGACCAATTGTTTCTAAAATAAATAAATATGCGCTCACGCCCGGTACGGATTTCCATTTGGCGAGATCCTGGCACATCTCTCTAGCTTCTCCATAATCCATAAATCTATGCATACATGGTCTTCGATTACGGGTACTCCTTATATCGCCTTTTTATGTATGTCACTAATCTGATCGATGTAAGTTCTCCTGGGACTTTAAAAATTGTAGAGCCAGCAATTAACAACATCTGTTGCATGACTGGGTCGGTTCGACCAGTGAAATAGGTGCCAGAGGCCTAATTTTACTCCTCTTTCTTTTCCCATCCCTTTTTAAAATGAAAGGATGAGATGAGGACTTGACGGAGAAGGGAATGGAGAGGAAAAGGAAATCTCTCGTCCATTAAAGGTGGCAATGCATCTGCAACTCTTTAGCTTGTTGCAGATGCCTATGGCTAGCAGTCACTTGATATCGGGTGAACCGATTGCTATTTTGACACCTTTTTGTATAAAACCTTCTTATGGTGATGTAACCTAAGAACCAATTTAACAAACGTTACAAAGAGTGAGCCTACCATCATCACAGTTCTCAAGCTCATAACACTTTGGCGTATAAAACGTATTCAAATGGTGCTAGATTTGAGAAATACCATCCAACTTCTATCCTGGCTGTCAAAATTGTAAGTCTTGAAGTCGTAAGATTCGTGATAATTTTCTAAGTTTAAATTTATATCGAAGCTGGAAGTGCTAGAAGTGCTAGAAGTGCTAGTAAAATCGTCAGTTGAGCAAAGTCCAGACTCAATGATACTTGGCTAATCAAATCTCTTAATATTGACAATCAAGATCCGTTGCGTGTTCTTTGTACTGTGTATGTCACCAATTGCGAACATCTTCAGTTTGCAATAAGACTGTATGCCTATATTATAAACTATTAGCAAATTGTGAACTAAATGAATAATTGAATCTTATATTACATCAGACTTATATTAGGCGACCCGTAAATCTGACGTGTTGTGTCAAATGCAACAAACATGTAGACAAAAGGTCGGCAACGCATTTGCAGTTCCTGCGGATGTTCATGAGGTGGCTGATCACATAATATTAGGCGATCCGTTGCTCGTTTGCTCCTTATGCTGTAAAAGAATTGTTTTTTCCCCGATGAACATATTTTTAAGAGATTATTTTTATATCTATGTCAGTAATAATAACCAAAAATTAGATATCGAATTTATTTTTAAAATAAGTTAATAAATTTTGCCAAGGGTCGACTTGTTGCCAACGCATTTTTCTACAAATTATTTATATGCCAATGTCAATTGGTTTATGCAGATGACACAGATATTTGTGTAGCGATAGTAATTTAACAACAAGATAACCGTTTACTCGCTCCAAACAAAAGAAACCAACATTTAATTTAACATCCAGATTTACAATAGGTACGTAATAATGTATAACACACCTACGGACAAAAAGGACAAAAGGTTTCGTCAATTAGGTGATGATTTCAGTTTCACGAAATCAAACTTCTTCGTATTTAGCGGCCAATATAATAAATAACAAATCGTGATCGACACGAAGGCGGGGCAAAGATTTAATGAATTATGGAAATCTTAAATGTACTCGTATTTGTAAATATGTTATTTAATACTTGCGAATCGTGATCATATGATTTTAAGGTTATTTAAAGGGAAGGCGTGTTTTTAACAGAAATAAAGCATAAACTTAAATCGTATAAAGATATATTAAAGTTGATTCTACCTATGGAAATCTCTGATTTTTCTATTGATCATATTTTTAGGATAGATTGTGTTTTAGGTTGAGTACACATAATATAAAATCAAAGATATTACATACGTCCAGATGGAGCATCTGGGACCCAAAAGTGAAGACACCTTAAGTCACCAATGGGCGACTCCGTAAAATCCAGCGCTTCCTAGATCGTCGATGCGCTGGTAAATATTCACTACAAAAATCGTGCTTCATTTTTGAATGTAGAATTTCTATGGAACGCGGTATCTGGAGGTCAAGCATTCCGAGCCTCTTGTGAATAAAAATGATTAGATTTCTAACTATTGCATTGGTAAAATCAATTTAACATAAATTTAATCATTTTAACACACCAAAACAAAATTTGCTGTAATAATGATAACAAAAGTAAATTTATTAATGGTAAATTATGAGGGAGCTAGGTAGGCTAGGTAGCAAAAGACCTGACAACGGAACTAAAGAAGATGTGATCGTAGTCATATTGAAATATAAACAAGCACCTTTACGTCCTGTACGGCCTTCGAATTTAAATTGCTCGAGAACAACAAATTAGTGTTGGAAAAGATTGATATTAGCAGCCCAATTCGCACACTGTCAAATTAGCTATTTAATGAAATGGTTGGGGTGGGCGGCCATCTTGCTTTTGATATAGGATGTTTGAGATTGAAGAAAGAAATGTAGCAAATATGATTTTCTTAGAAACAACAAATTAAATAAATATTGCGTTGTGTAGTTTTTATTATATTATATTATATATATGTATGCGCGTCTTTACATGGACATAGTAAAAAAATATATTGTTCCTTCGTTCGTGCTAAAATAAAATCCGTAATCTTTGCGTTCTCTTGTTTTAGTAATAATAACTCTATTAAGGTAATATCGAAAAAGGAAAAATATTTTTTCCACTTTTAACATCCGTCTAGAAAGAAAAACCAAAAATGTTTTTTAAACACAACATTAAAAAGGATTCCAAAAATAATGACATATATAACATTCTACAATGATATCTCAATTTAGAGTGTATTAATCGGTCGAAAGCGACACTTTATTTTCTGGCGTAGTTTTATTGTTTAAGGTTTACTATTTTGAGGTAATACTTGACCACAAATCAATGTTGTGGTTTACCAAATTAAGCTTAGTCTTTACACAAGAAGTAACTAGATATTTTTGAAATTTTAGATTGAGATACTCCAGAAACACTTAGATGCATCTCGTAGTTGATATTAAATGTATATCGTAGTAGATATTAAATCTATATCGTAGCCAGTGTGATGATGATCATCATCAAGATTCAGCAAGGGTCCGTTATGGTGACTCAGAACGCTACGTCCACAAGTAAATACCATATTTGTTCGCAAAATTACCATTATGAAGTTTGTAAATTTCTCTACACAAGAATGTGTGCTACAGTAGGACAAAAATATAGTTGCAATTTTCAATTTTGTCAATCTTTATAGCCCGATGCGTTATCATTAGATTAAATGTCCACACTTTTGTATCTAAACAAAAATATTAATACAGCCTAAGACAAATTAAAATATTTTAATGACCTATATCGAACAATCCATCCGCTGTAAACTTACATGTCCATGACTGCCTAAATAGTTAAAAAAATAATTTGAACTTGATTCAGATTCAACAACATTAATATTATATTTAATGTGATTTTATCGCATTGTTTTACTGAGATAATGATATTTAAAATTTAATTCTTCAATATTAAAATCATATTCTAGTCAGCACAATAATTTATGATGTGTATGTAAACGAGGTAAAGTGATGACGTAAAAGAATATAAAATCTATTATAGTGTCACACAGTTTCGTTCATAAGTAAGTGACAAAAGACATAAATACATGTTTAATTAGAATACGTTTGGTACGTGAGTGACCAGTTTGACTGTGTGCAAACTATTTTATTACGTTGTTTAGTATCTCGAGTGATAAATGTAAACGCGCACCCTATACTCGCGCCGACGTCAAGGCAGTCACTAACTGAAGACTGTTCCGTGGCGAGCTGATAATTTTTCGCGTTACAGTATCTCGCGATACAATTATAAAGTGTTTAGCGCGTCGTTACGCGGTCGCCGCAGTCGTGATCGGTACATTATCGCGCGCGATGCTTCAGGAAATACGCCGGGGGATGCAGGCGCAGAAGTCGCACCGCGCCTGAGCTGCGCACACGCCGCGCACACCACGCTCAGCCGCCGCCATGCACGCCGACCCCGAGTCGCCCGCTTGCCGTGAGGAGGCCCAACTCCTGCCCGACGAGTGGCTCAAAGTGAAGACCGTGCCCGCCAACGGAAACCTCTCCCCGGGCGTCTACTACCCCACAGTCAGCAAGAGGTTCGTCGAAGCGCGCCACCCAGTGCCGTCTCCGACCGAATCCACTCCGTACTGTTTCGCTTTTGTCCTATCGTCCGCTTTCCTTTTATGTTTCATTTAGTTTTGTTTTTGTTTAGAATAATTTTATTGTATAAGTTCATTAACGGCATTAACATTGGCGAAGGTTACCTTTCGTAGCGCATATAGATCACACGAGTGTCACCAGTTCACATATTATGTAATATAGAGCTCAATAAACGGATAACGAAAGTCATCGAATCGAAACGATACTATAAATATATTTCCGCGTTTGGTTGCAGGAGCCGATCGCACAGGCACGGCGCCACTCGCAGAACGAGACGTCGGGCCATACTTAAAAATGGCGAGTGCAATATACTCAAGTCCCGGATCTCCCAGCGCCGGCTGCGATTCCTGCAGGACATGTTCACGACGCTCGTGGACGCGCAGTGGCGGTGGACGCTGCTCGTGTTCACTCTCTCCTTCATCTTGTCTTGGCTCGGCTTCGCTCTTATCTGGTGGCTGATCGCCTTCACACACGGAGATCTCGAAGTTGACCATCTGCCGCCCATGCAGGAATCCTCCAACTGGAAGCCATGCGTGTTCAACATTTACGACTTCACTTCTTGCTTTTTGTTCAGTATCGAAACTCAGCACACGATAGGATACGGGTCACGTACGACGACGGAGGAATGTCCAGAAGCTATATTCATTATGTGCTTGCAGAGCATAGTCGGTGTCATGATCCAAGCGTTCATGGTGGGCATCGTGTTCGCTAAGATGACGCGGCCGAAGCACCGAACCCAGACCCTTCTGTTTTCAAAATACGCCGTCGTTTGCCAGCGCGACGGCGAGCTCTGTCTAATGTTTCGCGTCGGAGACTTGCGGAAGTCGCACATTATCGGGGCTAGTGTCAGAGCTCAATTAATACGATCCAGGACGACGAAGGAAGGCGAGCTGCTATCTCACTACCAGACTGAATTGGAGCTGAATGCGGACGGATGCGACAGCAATCTGTTCTTTATCTGGCCCATCACAATGGTGCACAGGATAAACGCCGAAAGCCCGTTTTACGGAGTGTCAGCGGCGGACGTCCTGCAGGAGAGATTCGAGATAGTTGTTATATTAGAGGGAACGATCGAGTCGACGGGCCAAACTACACAAGCGCGTTCCAGTTACACGACTAGTGAAATAATGTGGGGACACAGGTTCATGCCCCTGGTGACCTACAACCGGGAGCGTCAGGGATATGAAGTAGACTACTCCAAGTTCGACGAGACCTCGCAAGTGGACACCCCGCTTTGCTCTGCTAAGGAGCTGGACGAGTTCTACGGTAACCAGCCCGATCGGAGATCAATTGGTGAGCCAAATTTTTGATTGAAATTATTTTAAGTTTACTTTGGTGGTTGGTATTGACTTGTTTTAATGTTGATTATGTTTATGTGAAATTAAATTATTACGGAAAATGTGTTAAAAATATGTAAGTGAATGTTACGCATGATTTATCTATTTTGAAAATTATTTTTTTAGAGGTCCAGTCGTTACAATATCGTATTTTATAAATTTTAGTCTTCCTTTATAGGAATCGAATTTAGTCAAGCTTTATAAAAAAAATAGGATAGAGATGGTGTAAAGCGTATAGTTATTGATTTTTTCACAGCAGGTAAAAAATTATAACACTAATTACCTTTATTTATTAAAAAAATAAAAGTATTAATAAGTTTAATAAAATACGACGTTTATTAAAGAAATCGTTTTGTTGAGTTAACTTGAAAGTATAATACATCCGTGTGCCCTAATATGTTTTTTCTATTATGTATTATTTAAAAAGCCCTACCAAAGAGTGGCACACAGACAAAGCTAGTAGCTTAACCTCTGTAACGATTTAAAAAATATATGTGCATTTACATACAAATAACTTAATCAGAAATGGGTTTAAATACTTGCACATCATAAAATATATTTCCGCAGCTTGCCATTTTGAATTATCTGCGTTATTATTATTTATCTAGGGTCAACAGACGTGCTGTGTTTGTTTCTTGCCTGTGATAATGCCTAATTTATTGTCTACGATACGTATGGAAATAAATTAGACGTATGTTGTTTATTATACTATTATTATGAGTTATTTACCTTTTTAAAAATATAAAAGAACAAACAGGTTTGGATTTTCTAATAAATCATGATTTAAATTGTACAGTAATCATCTCCCTGCCCTTTTCCCGCTTTATGTGGTCGAGATAGCAGGTTTTTGACTTCCAAATCGATCCATCATCCGTCATTTCAGTCATCACTCCCTTCTTAATCATGTACGCACGCAATCCAAATCCATCCATATTTTCTTTGGCCTGGCACTGTACTGACATGTCCTTCCACATTCATATCTAAAATCTAAAACTCTCCTAGTCGCATGCCATTCTTCCCTCCTCATAACGTGCTCATACCATGCTAACCTATTGTTATTTATGTGTTATAAATATTATTTAGTAGTTGTTGTTTTTAAATCAGTTACCGTGTAAGTGCGACCCTGTTATGACTGAACTTAGTAATATACTTATAGCTGACAGCCAGCGTTGTGAATATTGGCTAGTTAATACGTAGTTTATATTATCATTTATGACAGTGTTGTAAATAATTAATACCAAATTTTCACGAGCTCTTCGCTATCTTAGCTACTAACTTGATTAACCAACTTCGACATATTTAGTAAATCTACAAAATAATTTTATGATCTTGGTTCCATCGCCCGATCTGTCTTTCAGTATAGACAAATTACTCTATCATAATCTATTCTATCGTAACCTATTTGATCTCCAAATGTTTTCGTGATCATGAAACAAAAAAAAGACAGTCATAAGGATTGCCGACATAAGTGAACTCAAACAGATGTGAGAGCTCGACAATAGTTCAAAAATAAATAAATAATCAACAAAAATAAACCCTTTCTTCTTAATAACAAAATTTAAAATTGAATACAACAAAAATAAATGAAAAAAAAGTTCGTCTAAATTGTTCCAAATTCAAATAAGGAAGTTGTATGTTGTCCATATTGTTCACACGAACCTATAAGATTTTCCACTACCAAATATCGTGTAACGTGGCTAAAGAAGTGTTCACTTAAAAAACCTTAATGTCTCTCTGATTAAAATTAAAAGACAGCAAACTTCATATCTCTATTTTAATTCTATTAATCAATCAATTTAGTATTTTTTTTTGTGTATAGTCTAATTATTTTACGTCCTATGATCGATTTGATTTCCTGCCGGCTAGTAATGAAGGAAAATTATAATAAGTCTCTGTCTAACCCTACTTGCGGTGACAAAGTAATAGCCAATACGCTATAAACTTCGTTTCTAAATGTTGCTTTGTGAGGTGTAGCAGTAATTCTATCGGTAGGTACTCAGTTATCTAAATCAATGCATCAAGCTGAAACAATATGTTATTATTCATATCCGATGTGCGTTATTTACGTTACGACTTGTGGAGCGTGACACAAACACCTGCTGACTTGTACTTGTGTTGTTGTATCCATTGCGTGATATTATGTTTGATCATAAACTTCCTAATGACCAGAAAACCGGTAAATTGAAAGCGAACAACCATTAGTATCTCTGTGTACCCCAATTCGTTTTATTGTAAAAATGAATCGGTATCGATGAAGTTGATGGAAAGATGATTCTAAAAGTAACGCGCAACCTTTGCGTTTATCTGGTTAATGTTTATTTAACTTTATGTGGTCAGTTAAAGAGTACAATTTACAGCATTTTAATATTAGGAAAGAACTTGGAACTAATCATATAAAAACCTGAAATAAAAAAAAAATATATATTTTAATTTGATATTACATGAAATTATTGTACAATATAAACATACTAACAGAGTACAAAATTGCAAAAATGTGCATCGTAGACAGGTGCTACAAGAAGTCGTAGCACGAATGCGTCCACTCGACTGTGGACCTCGACTCTTACACAATTAGCTTCAGTTATTATATAACGTTTTAGAATGAAAACGTATACATTGATGTATATTGTCAATTTAATACACGATCTGCAGATAAAGATTTAGGTGTCTTGTTTACACACTTATTCTCTCTTTGGTACATTAAAAATAGTGAACGAAATTTTGCTAAAAAATGTTATTCATTTAAATATATTTAGCATGTTTGTTAGTAATTTTACTCCGTATAAGAAATGATAAGACATTTTTGCAAGTGGTCATATACGGGCTGAATATTTTGTTTTTATCAGGCATCTTATCGAGATGGATTATCTTAAATTCTTTAGCGTTGAAGGAACCACCGCCACTTTGTTATCACCCGCTAATTATTATCACAACAAATGTGTATAGAAATATTTTAAAGCTTTTGTTTTAGTCGGGTTTTAATATGTATACCTACCTATATAATTATAGAGGACTTATGAAAAAATTATTGCTTTATTGAACTTAAAAAAAACTTTTAATGCAGTTTTTCAAAATAATAACTTAAGAATTAGTAGAAAGACTTCCATTGTGTAGTATTCAATCGATAGATTTTATTCAATTGTTAGTACATTACACTGAATCACAGAGATACATAGAACATGTGGTCGTTTGAAAATGCGTTTTGTAAAGTTTGGGTATATTTACCACGAGTACGGAATATGCAATTTTCATGTAGATAAAATAAAACTCCCGAAGATTTTAAAAATTTCAAATGAATGACCTAGGCACGTTTTTTATCCCTACAAAGAGAATCATTAAAAAGTTATAATAGAAAGGGAATGACGTATTGCTTACGTTATATAGAATGACGCATATTCTCATACCTGCAAGTACTTAGTATGCATAAATTATTTATTAATACCTTGTAATATTGCCTTAGATAGAGTTTCCAAGTAAGACTTATGAATATATTTTTCGAATCGCATAAGGTAAAAATATATTCGTCCATGTCTTAGTTTTCATAATGATATGTTTATGCTGTATTATAAGCAATGTATTAGTAGGACGAGTATTAGTAAAGATGACCGAAGGAAACCGACATTTAAAATAAGCTCACATAAGTTGCAATGGCCAAACATTTAAGAAAGCAAGAGATTTGAATGAAGACCACATTTCGGTAAAATCAATTTAAAATAAAAATTGGTAAAAATCTTTACGACGTTTTGGCAACAAGATGTATTAACTCAAATGATTTCCGCACCTTGAACGGGACAACAGGATGTGCCATTTTGTCAATTTAAACAGCCAACGAACCTGTCACTGTCTATCCCCCTTTTTGATACAGGATATCCATCTTATTTCTCATGTACTCTGAGAACAATCAACATAACTAAATGGCCAATTTACAGTGGTCATACACCCGACTGAATGGTAATGCATTCGTTTAGTATGTACATTATATAAATTACTGCGTTTGTATTAGTAAAGATTGCTGCAGTCATTTACTTTATTTGTTCTCATCGTAAACTACTTCAATTGACTATTTAGCACTATTTAACATGAATTTATAATGTAATTTTTAATGATGGAAATAGATTTAAAAATATTTTTTTAGAGATTAATTTTTGTATGCGCATTGAACTTTTTGCACTGTGTGCTTTCTTTCTTTCTCACAAAAACAATTCACAATTTTTAACCATTTAAGTGGTGACCACTTTATTATCAATCAATGGACATCCATATTACATATGGACGTGGCCCACAAGATTCACCACAAGGACACCTTGCCTTCCTCAGCTAGTGAACTCCCGCAACTTTAACCAGATCTGTGCATCTTTCGTGTCGTCCAGTACGTGACTTCTTTTCTAAAATCTCTAGGCTCCATCCGACAGTCGTTCTACGAGCAATGTTCTCTGTTTAATAAACAGGCTTTACCATTAATACTGAGCAGTCTTTCATGTTAGTTGTATACAAAATTCACCATGATATGCTATGATTAATCATAATGATTGATGGGATTTCGATAACTCGTTACTAATGCCAATTGTTGGTCATCACTGGGGATAAAGGTGCAATACTATATGCTATGTAAGTTATTGGTTTAGATATCAAATATGTATGTCACATTTGATAACTAAATCACACTGATGTAACATAACGGTAATTAGTCAGTTCCGGTAATAATCATTATTAAAAATAAACTACAAAATAAATTCTGATAGTTTGTTATTAGTGACGATGCTTTAGGTTTTCATCGTGATAGTGGTGAGCTCATAACCGTCTTAGAGCTCATACACTCGTGCACACTCGTACTATTCGTCAACTTGAACTGTCGTTAGACGTCAACATTTATTGTTAAAGTAATGAATTAATTTTTGTAGATGTAAAAAATGCTCAGGTAACACCATAAAATAAAATAAATAAAGTGTAACTAAGTCTTATTTAAGTAAAGTTTTGTAAACGTTTAACAAGTCAGTTATTTCAGCTGATAAATTCAAAATTGTATAAATAGTATACGACTTTCGGTATTTAAGGAGACCAGACCTTCAAGTCACTACAACTTTTGATTTGTTTTTGTATTTGCAACTAATATTGCATTATTGGTAAATTAATTTAGGACCATGTAAAAGGCTAATAATTGCGGCAAATGTGTAACTGAAAGTAGAACAAATCTTATATAAACATTCAACCTATGCTAAATGTTTGCTTTTCCTGTTGACTGTACTGTCTACGATAACAAGAAGATGCCGACGTGATTGAATAGATGAGTTGAGTGAGTTTACTATAGGTACGGTAGGTGCATTTCGTGGATCAAATCAAATGAACAATAAACCCACTAAGAATCTGTACTGCAATGATTCTTCATATTATTTCATTTTATTATCTAAGTAAATTTAAAGTCGTGTGAAAAAAGGAAACGTATATAAAAAAGGATATGATAATTAGAGAATAACATTTAATGCTTTTACTTAAAGAGATAAAAAACATTATACGCTCTTCGCCGAAAGTTCTAACCATAAAATATGATAAGTAGTAAGCCCATTGCCAAGTACTCAGTATTTCTCCGACTGACCCAGAAGTATAGGCACTATGTATGTCGGTTCCATTCTTAACTCCTGTAGTATAAACGGTTGGACTGATTTGAAAGGGTGAGGTGTCATTCGAATCGTTTCTTCCCCGCGGTTTCATAGCGCATATGAAGTCAGCATAAAACCCATATCGAGGAAGTGAATCATTAAAATGTCAATAATCATACAGTTAGTCTGGTGTAAACTATTACTTGTTAAAATTGTATTTGTAAGGTATGAGTTGTATGTGCATGTTTAATGTGTATATTATTATGTGTATGTATATATATGTTTTTGTTCGACATTAATTTATACCTTGTTTCACAACAATATGGATTTTTTGTCAACAAAGTTTTTTATGTTAATATTCGTAAATAGTAAAATATTCTAGAAAAACACCTTTTTCATATTACCTTATAACATCAGATATCCATTATACAATTGTAATTAAATTTATTTCACAATTTCCACAAAATTACAACATTTCCGATAAAAGTATAAAAAAGTGTTATGGCCGCAATGGTAAATGAAGTTTATTTGTTTACAAAAATTCTATCTTGATGTGGAACAAGGTTTATGTTACAATGTATGTAAGTTATGTTTATGCCACTGTTTCTCATGCAAGTTCTGTTTCCTTGAATACTTGTATGTACTTTTAAACCTTTTGTGTGTTTGAATTTTATTTGTTTTTTGTTATTGTTTTTGTGTGCTTATGTAAATGTCTAATTGCGTGTTGTGATGTCTCGCAGAGAGCGGGGAGCATCTGGTCCTGAAGATGCCGGACCGCGCACCAACGGAACCAAAAGCTGAACAGAAGGATGGGGACTACACTGTCACTCTATAAATGAACCCTAATATCTTCTAGTTTAAATTCTCGAATATGAAAAATAGTTTGATCGAATATTAATACAAACGAAGAGTCAAAAAAAACTTATTTGATTATTATATTGAAACTACGTATTTTAAAGTTTGACTTTTTCATATATTTAAGGGAAAAGTTACCTATGGGAATCTCGTTTTAGATATAAGTTTGAATAATAAGTAATTAATTGATTGAAATATGAAAAATGTCTACATAAATATTCCAGTTTTATTACTAGTCATTTCATAGATTAAACGAGGATCTTTAATCTCAGTGATAACAAGGTTAAACGTAAAAGGTTGTGCAAATAATTCTAAATGAACGAATCAACATTCCAGTGTCAGCGTGTAAAATATTTATTCATAGTTATTGAACGAAGGTTGAAATATATTGATAATAGTTAAGTACAAAGTTAGTTGAGAACCGCCGTCTTCCATTGGTAGAAATTTTGTTGTTAATTTGAAGCAATGAACTTAGAAAACTATTTGTATAAAATACGTAAAAATTATTAAATTAAAAATAAATAACAAGAATATAATAGGTATATATGTCGGTATGTCGTAGTAATTTAAATGAAGTTCAAGTATCCATTTTGTCTTACGTAATAGATAATATTATATATTTGCTTTACTATTATATGTAAATATTGAATGATAATTTATGTTACAACGTTTATTCGTGTTTGATTTACAATACCTTTCTACTGTTATGAATATGTACCACTAATGTTCTAGTAATTTCTAGAAGAGCATAAAATATGGCCTAAAATATGGTCAAGCTAAAATAATGGTATTAAAGAAAGGAAAGTAAAAAAAAAATGATTCAAAATTCAGTCAAGTTCTTTAAAAAATCACAGTACTTCGTTATTTTTTAAACAAATAAAAAACTAATATATGCCGGACAATTCAATCAGTTAAATAGGGTCTAAGAGAAAATTGGTAGGGGGGTAATTAAATGTGCACATAGACATTTACCAGATGTCTTTTGATCGCTGCTTTTGTCTGTTTTTGTTCCATTATTCGGGCGTCTACTTTATAACCAGGTAAGAACTCTACTTAAGGTAGAAACATTAATATTGTAAAAACCTATTTGAAGAATAAAATGAATGTCACCAAGTAAACTGATCACTACACGATACGTCATCACAGACTGAATAGTGCAAGAGAAGATGCATCTCTATCGTAAAGTTGTTACTGCAGAGCAACAGAAATGCAAGCTAAATACAGAATAAGATCACCTATATTATAATACCCTAATATTAATTTATGAATCTTGACGAAACCTGGAGCGACTTATTTTGTACATTTCTACCATAATTAGTAGAAAATGTATACATTGCTATTCGGCCATAGTGCGGATCCAAGATAAAGGGGATAAGAGACAAGAGTTTTGTTTTAATAATAACAACAAAAAGCACTCACCATAATATAATACAACAACGCGTAACAAGGTAGTGGAAATCAAGGTGGTTAAAAAAATAAAATAAAGTTCACTTTAAAAAATTGTCGCGGAAAAACTCCAAAGATTCCGATGATGGGTGGAGGGGGATGCTTAAGCACCCCTTTGTGATTACTTATATTAATATACTTGTAGGACATGTGAAATTAAGTATAAATATTATGCCCGAGGTAATAATTTTGGTTATAGATGTATAAAAAAACTCCTTTACTAGCGCGTCATAAACTCAGATATTATATTTTTGTAAAAAAAATCTTTAAACTTAAGGATAAGATTGAAATGTCTAGATGTACGCACAACTGCACGCTTTTCGAGAGAAGTCTCAAACAACTGCATATAGAAATGGCTATATAAAATTAACATGCTTAATTATAAATTACAGTTTACTCTGACCACACATCACTGCCCCGCGAGATTATTTTCGACAATGGAAAAGGAGTTCCATCATCACCGCTCATCAACCTTGCGGACAGACTGGTCGTCGATGCCATCAGGAGAGCCAGCCTTACAAATCGACCCTCTAGTGTTAAATATCCACCGGATTACTTTAACAGTCACGAGGACCACTCCTCATCATCAAGTGAAGACGAGCAAACCCAAAAGAAACAAGGCTCTAGAAAAGGTAGTGCAAAAGCTGTCTAGTCGTCCTAATCTAGAAACTAATAATAACGCCACCTGTCGTTAAAAAGCAAAATAAATGAAGCTTGAATAAAATTGAAATATTAGTATTTAAGTTTTACTTCTACTTTTATTTAATGTTTTGTACACATAGCATATATTAAATTATAATTTATAGATACATTATTATAAACTTTTGAATGATCTTCAATAAAATATCCTATTTAGTTGGTAATACATTTTGTAAGATTATATGTTATGTAGAAAATAAAACAATTGTTTGTAATTATAAATATTTGATTTATTAAAATACTTTTATATCAGGAAATACAAAGCCTTAAATGGCTACACTGGCAGCGCCCGCGCCGCTACAGGCCTTCTCATTTGGAACAATGATTTAATTATTCAAATTTCATAAAAGTGCAGTAAGAAATTAAAACACCGCACATCAATAAAACATATTTATTAACATGTTATATTCGCAGTACCTATGAAAACAAAGCATTAGTATAACTAACACTTAATTTTTTATTTAATTAGAAAAAAACTACCCAAAAGTACGTAAATATTTTTGTCATAAATAAGTTGATACTAACATCAATAACAATGTTTTACACAACTGTAAATGGAGTATAAATTGTAGCACAATAGTTAATTTATACTAACTTTGCTTTTACAGTCACGGATCTGCATAAAACGAGTACATATAAATTGGATTTGATCCAAAAGGAACGCAATAGTCGCACAAAAAGCCGTTTCACACTAGACTTTGTGATCGAAATTTGATTTCGAGAATTTTAAATACAATAATCTATCGTTAGTTTGACTTCCGACAGAAAGCCGCTATAAAAACAAATAAATATTCTATTTACTAATCACGGGGACATGTATATATGTGTATTTTGTCAATACTTCTGTCTGTCAGGGTATTTTGCGTAAGATACAAACATTTGTTAATTTTCTTCTACATTTCTTACTTTTTATAATAAGGCGCTAAAAATAATGATGTTTTTAACTTAATATATAAGTTTTTAACTTAAGATTCGAACTTTTAGTAATCAATTTTAGTATTTTGCACATCAAATTCGGAGTTGTTAAAATCAAATTCGGACATTTCCGTGTCAACTTGATAGGCGTCCGAAATCGAGTTGCAAAAGTCAAAATTTTAAATTAAAAACCAATATTTGAACATAACAAGTGTAAAAAAAAAATAAATTTACTGGTTTTAGATTATATAGAATTAAATTTCGAATTGCAACAACAAGATAACAAAAATGAAAATAGTTTTGTCGTGTCTACGAGATAATAAATACCGCGCAAAGTGTAACAATTTTACAATTCGATATTAAAATATCACAATATATCCCCGGATGTAATAATTTCACTAATTTTATAAAAATAAATACTTGGCCTAACTCTGTCTCACTTTAGCTGTTTTTTATTTTTTTAGCAAACTGGAAATTGTTTTAAATACATTATATTTGTCGTTGTATACATTCTATGGACACGTTTCTCGCATCAAGAAGCGTGCTTTCACTATAAATTTAAAACTAGCTCACAATTATATATTCTATTTGGCACAAGCATGTAGTTATCTTAAAATACTGCAAAATACCAGTCTCAAGCACAGAGTATACTATCATATTATGTAAGTACGCCGCGCCATTTCAAGTGTAATTATTATATCTATAAATGTAATAAAATAGCTTATAAAAGCGACATTATATGGGAAGAAATTCTACTACGACATATAATTTTTCGTTGAGATAATAAAAATATTCTATTTACGAAAGCGTTTGCAATTTATGTATAAAATGCGTGCTAGCATCGCTTTTACAAGTAACAATATCTGAAGAAAATAAAATTAAGGCCACGTAAAGTATTAAAATAAAAAGTTATAACGTGTATTAAACATGTGGTTTAACGTTAACTTCATTCAGGAATTTGTTTAGTCTTTTTAACGATACTGTTGTAATCGTTTAAAGATTGACTTTTGAAAGATTGAAAATTCGTGTCGTATATTAATGTTCTTAGAGGTATAGTGTTCTGTAAATTATAAATGAATAAGACAAAACCAAAAACAAATCTTTAGCAATTTTATATCTAGAATAAGAAACGTTGTGTATACAAATGTCTTAATCATATTTCTTACCATACACGTGTAAATTAATTGCCTATAGCTCTATTATTCAATGAATATTCGCCTGTAAGTTAAATTTATGTCAAGATTTATTTATTAAAATGTTTTAGAAAATATTTTAGCTTTTGTTAAATTTGATTTTATAGAAACGTTTATATAGACTTAACTGTCAATTAATATTATTAAATTGAAATATCGAAGTGTCGTAGTGCAACGTTTTTTTTTCATACATTCAGATGATTTTTGTTATTTATGGATATATGCACTCGTATGTTTGTAATTTGCGGAATATGAGGATTGTTATTTTCTAAATGTCGTACGGGTAGTAGGTATTGGGTATCTGTGCGTTGGTAGTGGCTGGAACAGTACGGCCCGGTCAGGCGGGCTCGGGCGCCGGTGACGTCACCAGTATCGGTATGGGATGGACTGGAATTTTCTCAATGATGTGGTTGTCGCTCGGCGACCTGTAAGAAAAATATATATTGTGAAGATTATATGAGTTATTTTTGATTGGTATACTGAAAAATCATTTTGTAATACAGTGTTACAAATATATAATGTTCCCTCTCTCGGAGAGGATGCCTATGTCCTTGCAGTGGGGAAACATACTAAAAAAGGCTGATTTATTATTATAGGATGTTTTGTTTTTTTTAATTACTAATATTTTTCTAGAAACTTTCCAATTCGGAATTGACATTTGATGTGGTGAATACATCTCGCTATTTTACCATGAGTAAACTTACACCTAAAACAAAGATTTTCAAATGTCTAAATTTAATTTACGAATTATGTTTGACGTGCTTCATGGAGAGATATTGTTTTATTATTGAGTTACTTAATGGAGAGGGCAATGGAATAATGGCCGACTTATTTAAATCAGTTGAATTCCTCAGTTGAATGGTGCTGATGTTGGCACAGTTTTGGTTTCCACAAGATGGTGATAAATTCCACCGAACACGCGAGACTATCAATTTACTGCAGGAAATATTAAATTCGCTCCTAGTTTAGAATAATTTAGACTATTCCACTCTCCCTTTTTATTCTCTCCCACTTTTCTACACAAAGCATTCGCAGTGGTCACTTAACATACGTAAGCAGCTTGCTTGTATTCTGCTGTAAAATAAGGCGGGATTTTTCTAAAATTTGTGTGAAGATAAGATCAAGGGGATAACAATAAATTTTATATAACAGTGGAAGAGCCCGCAGCAACAACATCTAGTGCACGAATGAGCCGGCTCGACCGGTGAAATACCACGACCTCACAGAAGTTGTGAACACAGGCGTGAAGTACGTTTCGATACTGTAAATGATGTGCCTAATTGTAGTCCTTAGCCTCACCTTTTAAAAATATTTATCGTTATACTGTTAGGTTGTAAAGGGTAACAGTTTGTATGTTGTTAACATCAAATAAAATGGCTTAACAATACTTATAGTTTAGATCCAACCCATAAAAATATTTTAAGTATAAAATATTGTAATGTAAACATAATAATGACTATTATGTTTTAAATACGGAATTATTTACGAACAATGGTTCGTTAGCGATAATAACCTTCACGGATACAATTTTCCGCTAAACACAATTGGCAATGGAAGCAATCCATGAAATATCTTAAATTCTTTATATCGTACGGTAGGAAAACAGAGTTATAAATTTATTTAAAACTCTCCGTGTGTCTGAACTAAAGCTTTTTTTAGCAAATGAGCGAAATCCTTTCTTTCTTTGAATTATACTTTACTTATGCGGTTAACGCCTCTACAGCTCTCCTCTGATGTTGTATATGGTCATGGAGGACGATGATCATTGCGTGATCTTACTGTTTGCGTATTGATTCACTATCCTATATCAGTAAACTTACTTTTTAATTTTGTGTTCCTTCTCCGGGGCGTGGTGGCCGATACCGTTGGGCGTGAGTACGTGCGCGCGCTTCATGCTGGCATGGCTGTGACTCCGCTGTATATTACCATCTTTCGTTTGCCCCACATTATCAACCTTCGCTTCTATATTCATTCCCGTCATAGACAGATTCTTCGGCAGAGGAACTTGACCGTTCTCGACCGCTAAGTGGCTATGATTCCTTAGTTTCTCATTGACATGCTGCACGAAGTTATTCTGCGCCATTAGTCTATTCTCCCGGACTCTTGCCTCGGGAATTTTGATCTCTATGTGCTCATCCAACGATATAGAATCGACCGAGCTCAGGTCCAGTGTATCGTTGGAGAAGGTCTTTGGTATTGTGCCTAGCATGCGATCTGGAATAGCACAAATAAATTTTAGATTAATAAACTTGTAAAACATATTTACAAAATCATAGTAAAGACCAAATTTGAAAAGAAATCGAAAAAGGTGATCGAAAGGACTCGGTGATCACAGGTTTCCTATTAAAAAGTAATATGTCAAGATTTATAAGATTACTAACTATTAAAATAAAAATATATCACTGACATTTACACATCGGTGAAGCAAAGTTTTTACCTATATAAACATTGCGTAACGGGCCTATATAAGTTTTCCTTTAATAATATTTTAAAAATAAACACCAACCTAATTTCTGTGAGGTTGATACGGTGGCTCGCAGCTCGTCCAGCTGTTTGGCGGAGCAGAGAGGCGTGTCCACCTCGTAGGTGTTATTGAAGCGAGTGTAATCGACCTGTAAAAAAACACAAAGGGTTTGAAAAAACACTATGTACGTGTGTATAATATATTATTTCACTGGAAAACTGAACGCGTAAAAGAGAACGAAGAATTTTAAATTGGGCGCATTAGCAGCTTCTTACAATTGTATTATACATATTATACGTATTGGCCTTACAAAGCCATTACCATCATGTTAGTATACCTAAATCAAGGGCAAGTCGCATTAGGTAACATTCTATCTTTACCCAGGGCATCTCCATAGTTCAATTCAGACGTGATTAGTTTACATATAATTTTAAATTTGCCTTGAACCTTTAATACGGAGGCGAGAAATTGGTTTTATGATATAAAATTTGAACCTATAAACTTAAAAATATTGAATGGCAACGGTTAACTTAATAATGATCATGGCTAAATTAGTATGATCAATATATATTATAATATGAAAAAGCTAACGTTACCACTACTCATAGGATGCGTTGTCTTGTCTACCTTTAATGGACAGAGGCGGAACAAACAGAAGAAATGATATTTCTTTTTCCTATTTATCCCTTCCCCGTCAAATTCTTCTCCCCTACCAATGTACAATACAATGAGTTATATAGTCACTAATTATTGTGAAACACGTTTAAAAGATTCACGGACCGTTGTCCTTTCGTCATAAGGAAAAATGAACTTATTTCCTTATAGCAACTTAATACTGCACGGATGAAATTCGCAGAACTTATTTATCTGATACCTAATTATAAAAATAAACACGAAGGTTTATTGATATATTGAGCGAGCCGGTATTGCTTCTCGTCAGTAACAAACATAGTTATTATTAATAATAAGCCATCACGTTTCTAATTTCACTTTGCGTAGACAATACAATTTTCATTCTCACCGATCTTTTAGCAAATGTCACAAAGATGAAGGGATCGTTGGTGATGTCTAAACAAAAGACAATATTATGATCGAAGGATCCTTAGCCTAGATCGATTCTTAGAAACAGGTTGGTTTCGTGATGTTCTAGTGACTGAAGAATTGAAAACTTTGCACGACGATATGCACTGCACTCTGTCACATTTGGGACCTAAAAAGTTTGATAAAAAACTGATAGCAACTGCTATGTCGGTCAACCAAGGAATGATGAAAAGATATAAGGTGTTATGTATTATAAATGAAGAGACTCACCTCATACTCTCCAGTATCTTTTCTAAACGACACCATGGTTTCAAAACGATGCCCCCACAGAATTTCTGATGGTAGAAAACTGCTGCGAGCTTGGGTCGTCATACCAGTAGACTCGATCACACCCTCTGAAAGTAACAACGTGAATTTCCAATAATTATAATTCAATTATTATACTTTGGGACATTGGTTGGTGGGATAGCAAGTTCACATTTAGGTGGCTTAGATAATGAGGTTCGTGTAGTTTAATTATTACTAAAGTTCACTTTCTAAACATATTCTCTATAGAAGTTTCAAAAATATATTTCTAGTTTGTTGACATAATTATAATGTAATATATTGTGCAAATGTGACAAGATCATAAATAGCCAAGACATAAACATATTCTAAAGCACGTTTTAGGGCAAACGACCAAAACGCGACAGGGGAAGTGCCAACACAACGTAGATTGAAACAACGCCTTGCATATATATATGTGGGTTTCACATGGGATGGAAATTGTTCTTAAAAAGGTGTAAACGGAATTAATATTGTAACATATTTACTTGCATTAAAGTGATACGGTGCGTTAATAAAACAATTGCTTTTAATTAAAAGCTCCTTCAAATCAAAGCATAATTAAACATTACTACTTTTTATACCTACAGTAGGTATAAATAACGGCTTCCACCTACTTCAGGCTCCAGAAAATCAATTCTTTAGTATTGTGTAACATTCGTTTTCATTTCATATAAATGTATCTTACCTAACATAACAACTATCTCGAATCTTTCTCTCAACATGTCAGAAGCGGAAAGGTTGTAAAGCGGCGACTTCTCATTGATCTTGTGCACTATGGTCATGGGCCAGATGAACATTAGTCTGTCCTCTTCACCGTCCGCGCCCACCTTCAACTCCTGCTGGTAGAATGGTAACACTTCCCCTTCTCTTGTCATCTGTAGGTATAATTATGACTTTATAAAGACAACTGTGCTCGAAAGAGAAAACACAATTAAAGAGACAATTAAAATATTACACCACCACAGTATGATTTTAAAATGTTATAATATAAAGCTCCAAGAGAGCTCCAAACTGAATGTGAAAGCGATGGAATGCGGAAAAATATAAATCAAATCAACATTACGTTTGGCAACATGTAAATAATCAACTTTAAATATACCCATATTCTAGAAGTTTTAAGCGCATTCACATTATTTCGCAATAAATTACCCAAAGTTGCTTGAACTTTGATTATTTAATCTTTTTTTATTGCGGAATTCAAGGTTAATTGTGTTTTTAATTTAAATAAGTAGTACTGAGTTATCTATCTGAGATATATATACATATGTATTATATACATTACACATAGTATCGAAATGATGCAGTAAATTCCAGAAAGCAAAACAAATAACGCAAATGAAAACACAAATTAAAATATCATTAGTGTTATGATGATTAAAAAAGTAAAATCTAATGTACTTCTTACACTAAGTAAAATAAAGTCCATTAGATCTTTGTTAGCGAAGCAATGTAAAAAATAAGTCATGCAGGCATAGATAATTTGCAGCTTATCCATAGAGGGGTCTTTATATAACAACAAAACATCACGACAAATAACACAACATTGCATTCGCAACGACATGACACTCACGATAAAAATTTAAACAGAATGAAGTAGAAACGCACTATGGGTGGTACCTTTTTCCGAATAATCTGGGCACGGACGTGTGCTTCGAGGATATGCGACTTTCGTATATCTCCCACTCGGAATAGAAGGCAAAACTCCCCATCTCTTAGACATATCACAGCGTTCCTCGAGAACAGAAGCGTTGTATTGCGTTTTTTGGCCCTCGCCAGCTTCGCGAATATAAGACCCACCTATGGACAAGAGAAAAGAAAATGATTCTGCATTTGTAACATGCCGACTGGGGATCGAAAATTGAATTTATTTAACAAGTTCTATGTTCGACGCCCTCTACGTTATGGTGTGCGATGAATCTAAGTCCACCTAATCCGGTTAGATGCAGATTAAAAGCGTGCTGACTGAAATCCCCAATCACTAACCAGTCTCCGCTTTGTTGTAATAATATACCTTGCGGCGGATAATTTGTGCTCTTATATGTGCTTCGACAATATGCGATTTTCTCATGTCCCCAACCCGGAACATAAGACACAGTTGTCCTTCTCGTAGGCATATCACTGCATTTCTGGAGTAAAGCAGGGTTTGGGCGCGTTTCTTTGGTCTAGATAGCTTTGCGAATACGATTCCAACCTAAAATTAGAAACACCGCATTTGTTTTATATAAAACGGCTGGGCGGAGCCACTTGTACTGCTGACCCCATTAGAGTTTCGAAATGTCTATCCACTGGAAACGTGCATTACTTACAAAACTCTACATCCAATACATATTATCGTCCTTTAGTATTCCTTTGACATCTTATGTATGTATACTAAATATAATCGAAGTGGCCAGGTGACGTCTTTTTTATAATGGATTTGTAAAAGACCATCTGGATCACAGTTTCATACGTTAATACTTTTGGATCGCATCCA
>JWHW01050736.1:864229-913639 GCA_000931545.1 Papilio glaucus | reverse complement strand
ACTTACAAAACTACATCCAATACAAATTATCGTCCTTTAGTATTCCTTTGACATCTTAAGTATGTATACTAAATATAATCGAAGTGGCCAGGTGACGTCTTTTTTATAATGGATTTGTAAAAGACCATCTGGATCACAGTTTCGTACGTTAATACTTTTGGATCGCATCCAAGTTTATTTTAATATTAAATTAATATGTTGGCGCCGAAGCAGGAAGATTTCTTAGACGAAATTCAATAACCCTATTAGATAGAATAGTGATAAAATGATACATGGTTTGGATTTCAAAACTTGATGTAGTTATATAGAGACTTCTTTTAATTCAAATAGGTACAACATGTTGTGGTGTAATAAATGCTTTTGCTAAATTGTGGATTGTGGTTTTAGGAATGGGTATTATTTGTAGGTATATTCTAGCGCCTTTGCTGCATTTATTTATGCTTATCATCAAAAGTAAACGTCCTAAACTTCGTATCCCTGTCGTATTATAAATTTTATTATATTTTCCCTTGCACCAAGTTAAGAAAAGTATTTTTTTTTAAACTGGTCCTCATAACACAATGTCACATAATAAAAACAATCTTACCATAAAAGCTTGAATGAATACCCCGACGATACTTTGGATGCACATCACGAAGATAGCTTCAGGGCACTCTTCATTGGTCGTTCTGGAGCCATAGCCGATAGTGTGCTGAGTTTCGACGGAGAAGAGGAAGCAGCCGGTGAAGGAGTTGACATTGTTGAGGCAGGGAATGAATTCGGAAGTGCTGTTGGGAGGCGGAGGGTTCAGGTCTCCGTGAGTGAAGATGATGAGCCACCAGATGAGCGCGAACAACAACCAGGAGAGGATGAAGGACAGGGAGAAGACCAGCAGCGTCCAGCGCCACTGGGCGTCCACGAGGGTTGTGAAGATGTCCTGGAGATATCGGCGCCTGCGCTTGGCCACGTTCCATTGCACGACGTTGCAGTCGCCGTGCTTGAAGATGACGCGTTTCCTGACGCGTCTTGCTGCGTAGCGTGCTTGACGATATCTACAAATAATAATAAGCTTTTTAATTAAGTTATTAGTCTTAATATTCTATATATTTAACGGCAAGTTCGTAGGTGAACTTAAAGGACTTTCAAAACAACTAAGTAAACAATTAGACAGTTTGTGTTTCCAGTTTCCACAGTTTCGAATTTTCGGTTCGAAAAGAAAAATGAAGTTGCTGGTTCTATTTCTACAGCATTCCTATGTTGGACAGCGTATTAAATCTAACTGTGAATTGATTCTTGGCTTTTGGCGGGGTGTCTTGAGACGGCTTTAGCTTGCTCTGTTTGTTTGGGTCAAATTTGGTAGTTAAAATCAATTTAATTACCAAATGAATAAATTTTTTTAAGCCTGGACGCCTTTTTATTCTGCGACACTGGCTGCGTGTGCATTTTCAAGTAGGCAGCATGAGTACGCCAAATGTTTAAATTAGTTGTTACTGATAACTATAATCAATATGGTCAAAGACCGAAATAAACGATTTTTTTATATATTCAACTAAATCCAAGACGGCTTTCATCATAAAATGGGTGATGACATTTTTTGCACAACCCCCTTAATATGCGTATCAAATAAAAGGGATTGATTATTAAAATAGAGTACACAGTAACGAAATAAACAAGACTAAAGACTTAGACTTATCTAAAGACATAGACTAGAGTCTAAATTATTAAAAATAAAATAGTTAAAACAATTAAACTAAACAGTTTTCTTGAAAAGAAAGATAATAATGACGTAGGTAATATACATACTGAAAGCTAAAAAAAATATTAAGAGGTCTAGGTACCAATTAACATACAACTGTCCTCGTCAACCTAGGACATTAATCGTACTCAATAATAATATCGTAGATCGTATAATCAATGCGACAATAGTTTAAAAATAAATAAACAATCAACAAAATTAACCCTTGCGTTATAAAAATTCAATACAATAAACAATAAAATTCAAACCTGAATACAAGAAAAATAAATGAAATAAGTCCGTCGATCTAAAATAAGCGTGTTTCTGACGCGTGGTGCTAAGGCAAATTGAGCATGCTGTCCACGCGATTTCCACTTATAACATTTTTCAATCCCAAATATCGTCTACCGCGGCTGAAGAAGTTTTCAATTCAAAAATCGATCGATTCTTCTTTATAAGACGAGTTATGGATAAGTTACAAATATATTATGTATAAAAGTTTAATTATATATTTATTAAATTGCCACTCTACAGTGTGGGCCACAAGTTTGGCAACAGTTATAAACCGTCCGTCTATTTTTAAGAGCCACCGCCGGTTTACGTACATCGATAAATATTATAATACACATTAATTTATATAACAAGAGAAAAGTACCTGAGCTACGAGCGTCTTATTTCAATACTTTTTTTAAATGTTGCTTCATTCTAGTATATAGTGAATGGTTTATATGCATAATATGTTACCATCTTATAATGAAGAATCGTACAACTACCATGGAATCGGTCATTGACCAAGCAATATGTATATGTATATGTATATGTATATAATTGTTGTTTGGATTCAAGTCGAAATCGTTTATTCGGACGTTGATCCGTGACGCGCTCTTTAATGGGAATACAATAACCAAATGTTTCGGACTTGATGAATTAAATTTATCTTTAAGTAATTAAGATTGATTCAATAATTTTGCGTGTCGTGTATTAAATAATGGCCTAAAATGTAATTGTTTTAAAACGGATTTAAATATGCTTTGCTATCTTCCGATCCTAGATATCCTGAACATAATGTTGTTTTATTTTAAAATCCTACGTTTATTCTTCTTATAATATCTCAAAGAAATTGTGTATAATTTTGTAGACAGATTAATTTACGTTAACATTTTAATAAAATTATTCTTGGAATTATGTTCACCAGCCAGTTGTTACTATAAATAAATTATCTAGTGAAATTATATAAAACACCTACGCATTTATAATTCTGAACAAAATGCAATTTAGTGTTTTTAACAATGATCATAGTAAATGTAAACACATTACAAGCATTAGATTTGTAGATAATAAAACAAATAGAATCTAGTCAATGCAAATAAAAAATATTTGCCTTAAAAGCTTTTATGAATAACTTGCGAGTCTGTTCCATTAGGCTTATGTTTGTTTTGTAATCCCAACACTTAAGCTAGAGGACAGACTGGCTTCAATTAATTTAACTACTTTTTATCTATATAGATAAATATGTATATATGCTGTATGAGTGCTCTGTATAGATGAGACAGATAACTTAGTAGCACTCCATTAAATAAATGGACACTTTAACCAGGAAAGCTTCGTATCTACTGCAATATTTATATTAAAAAGCAAAAGTTACTGAATACGAATCGAATGCACCACGCACTCTTCAAAATCTATCCAGTTGTTTAGACTGAAGGAGGCCACAATGGAACGGACATACATACGTACATACCAGTGAAAAACATTACGTCAGTCGGGCAAAAAGAGTAAAGCGTTTTTTTGTGTGGGTAAATTTTCATAGCTATTGTATCTCTTTTGACGAATTACTTGTATAATTGATATAAATAAATGTATCGTGCATGCTGTAATATAAAAATGCATTCATTTAATAATCTATGAATTTTAACATTATTCGTAAGGAGTAAACTTCAGTCGGGCGTCGGAGCTGACACAGATATTTTTTTTTGGAAGTTTGCTTCCCTAAGCTCGCGGCTCTTCATAGATGATTGATTTCTGGTGTAGGTCATTTAATAGGGTCCAAGGTATCCCATATGTAAATCCGACGCGCTCGAGGATATCCAGAAATCCTCGTTTTGCCGCTCCTAACATAGGATTACCAGCCAATTATCTATTGTTTGTATGTACAATTTAAGAATTTTAATCGTTGTTTTATAATGTTTTGCTCAATAACACGTGGCTGTTGTTTGAATTAGTAACTGCTGATGGGAAATTCGCGAGCAAAGTAAAATTTTGCTTTCCCAATTTCCACAAAAGAAGTGTTAAATTATTTTCAGCCATTGTATGCCCGTCATGTGTGAAAAAAATCAACAAGTATTATTAACGCAACCATAACATGGCTCTAACTGGCAATATCGTGTTTCATAACTTGTTCGGATTTTAATTGTTGATATTCTGACAGGATTATTGCTTTACGCCTTATCTCTGTGTAAGAATTTCATAGGTGATTCTTCGTTTGCTTGTCAAAAGATAATTGTGCCATCGTTGACAATCAAGCTTTGGTTTCAATCTGTCTGTTTGATAACGAATTGGATATAGAACTTCGTTAATACAGTGAAATCTTTAGTACTAATGCGTTCAGTAATTAAAAACTATTGTGTATTATTCTAAAAAGGTATTACAGTGGTAGAGCACAGTATTACAGTATTACAGTGCATGAATGGGCCGGCTCTATCGGTAAAATACCACGACCCCCAGAAGACAGGTGTAGAAGTATTCTGCGTTTAGTCTGATGAGTGAGGTAACGGAGGCAATATAGCCTATTTTTCTCTTTGTCCCCTCAATTCCTTATATTCCTCTGTTCATTAAACGTTAGCAATGCATTTGCAACTCATTAGCTTGGTGCAGATGCCTATAGGTAGGGGTCACATAATATATTTTTCGAAGTTAAGGATAGGCGACTTCTGCACTCTGACACTTCAAACCTAATAAAACGTTAGATGATACCCCTAAACAAACAGTGATATGTTCGTTACAAACAATAAGTATAGTGGATTTCTAGGCCGGAACCATTAGCCGTTCTAAATCATACCTACATTAATTGTTTATTATTTACGTGTGTTCATTTAAATTGTAGTCCATTACTTGTTGCGAAAGAATGCGACAAAAGTGTCTCAGTGTATTGATTTATTTATTACTATTACTCGCCCCGGCTTCGCACGGGTAGTTTCTTCATACAAACTTTCATCTCTTCCTTTATACCTTTAGGGGATGAATTAATAAAAATCCTTTCTTAGGTTTTTTCCCTACAGAAATTTCTGCTATCAGAAATCTCTGTGCATAGTCACTAGACCCCGTAGTTTGAGCTGTGCGTTGATTTATAAGTCAGTCACTTTCTTTTATATACACCGACATTTCTTTTATAAATCTTTTGAAAGTAATTTAAAGCAAAATTTACTTTATACTCGTAGAATCATGAAATGAGATACAGCAACAAAAGCGCTCTTAACAAGCCCACGTGAATACTCTCCAAAGATATCCATGTTTAACAGAACTGATTAGGCCAAAGACGTGAGTATCCAATAAATTTAGGACGGCAATTTATATTAATATAATGATAACAATATAAAAGGAAAGGAGAAAAAAGGAAAGGATGGGTAATAGATGAGGAAGCAATAAAAGGATAAAAGGTAAACGTGTCAGTAACCTTATTTCCTGCCAATGCTCTTTGGTCTATGTTTATATACAAACGATCATATTCCTGACAGGTGACTCATACGCACAAAAGCCGAAGCCATAACGTGGTTCACCTCAGCACTTAACAGTTTGAATTGAATGCTTGTATAATATGAATTTGCATGGATACCGACACAATATGCGATCTAAATCAATACGTACATATAACGTTTTAAACGGATTTGTTGAATTTTCTTTACTGTTATAGATTGTTAGAAGTAAAATATTCATTTACCTGAACTGTCATATTGTTAGAACGAATGTACATATACATATAAAGAGTACGTTAATATAGCAAAGGGGTAATATTACCGTAAGTATGGTAATTCTACACATTGATTCAATAGACTGTTTTAACGTATGCGTATTATATGGTTAGGTATCTATATAATATGCGCATTAGACTAAAATGATGTTAACGTTTGAATAAATTATTTTAAGCCTATCATTGTGACGTCATAATGTATGTCGTATGACGGGATGTCCAGTTGAAAGACGTCACCGACCGCTCATCAACCGCCTCTTTCACGTACTCTTTGTGAACGCTGGAAATAGCTTCATATAAAACTATATCTATTCTTTTTTCTTATACTACTTTTTCAATCGCGTTCATGAGTCATACGCTACACTATTATTGTATTCGCAACAGAGACCTTCAGTCTGTCATCAGCGGTGCAACGAAAAAATTCTTTTAAACGTACTTAACAGTTTTATGCGTTTTAAAATATCCACTTACTTTTGCAATTCCTCTCTCCACGCGGACTCCGATGAATTTATCGGCTTCCCTGTCATGAACATTGATACTTGGCTGATACATCTTTTGAGTCCAGACATTGTACTGAGCATTAATTTCACCGGTCTAGCAATTGTGCCCACGGTCGACCTACACTAGTAACTTCACGGTTCAGAGATCAGTCCTTCACTGTCAACGGCTGCTTGAATCAGCACTTTTACGCAAAATCTAGACTATTACTTCATTAATAACCAAAAAAAGTAAGTGTACTTGGCGTTATAAGAGTTAGAGAATTGTTTCCGCTCTATCTTTCAGTAAGACGTTAATCAAACATTCACTGAATACTTCTTTAACATCGAACAGTAGCACCACAAACTTCCTCATCGTCTTCACCAACAACATTCTGAAGAGAGGAGAAACAAATTTGAACTATATAAAAATGGCGTCTCAATTTAATTTTTGCAACCATTCAATAAAACTTCCACTAGTACTGGGCGTGAAGAGAATTGGAGCGATACTGAAACGGGCGGATGTTTAACGGAACAGATGCGAAGACGTTCGCAAACAAACACTACAGGGGCGTCCCGTGCCAACCTCTAACGTAGACGGTGGCGCCGCGACGCTAGCAGACGTGATTACTCTATTTTCCGATTATTTTCTCATATCATCTATACATAAACAGAGTAGTGCGTATCTTACAATGATTCTATTTTCAAATTTAAACACAAATATTTTTTTAATATTGGCCGCAAACAAATTGGAATTACAAAATATTGCACAATATTAGCAAATAAAAAAAAAACTAGTACCTGAATGACTGAGCTTTGCTCGGTATTTTTTTTTAGCAAATCGTGATTTTTAGATATTATATTTAGATACGAATAACCCAATAATAGTTTTTCTCACAAGAGAAGGAACTTGAAAAAAAAGGAAAAAATGTAATCGGACTGGAGACATCTGAACTTGAACCGGGTTTTTCATTGAATGTAAGCACGGATAAAACGACATTTTCGAAAAATGAATCCAAGCTAGATCGATTTATCGCCCTCGAAACCCCCAAAAGTAGTATATTAGCATACAAAATTTGATGAAAATCATTGGAGCCCTTTCCGATATTCAGATTATATAGACAAGAATTGCTCGTTTAAAAGCTTTTCACATGTATCACTCTGTAAATATTGCGAAACATCTCAAAAACAAATTCTATTTGGCTTTCTCATTTTTTTTCGTTTAATAAAAAAGAGTTTTTGTTCTTAAATAAATACTCTTTGATTGTAAGGTGTAAATTGAACTAGTACGTAGTCTACCGAAGAAAATCGAAAGATAATTTAATTACTGGCGTGGACATAACAGCATTGACTGGTTATTACTGGTGATATCATCGTATGACCGGGTAAATTTAATTCTTTCTCTATTTATTATTCGCGTTGCTCGGTGACCTATTTATTATGTGCAAATGAAATGGCGTCTCCGTTTCACGGTCAATATCATTAATTACATTTTAAACGGCACGATTATTTTAATGATAATAATTAACTTCAGAGAATTTTAACGTTATTATAATTTGTAAATGCACATTTTTAACGGTTTTATTTAGCTTGACCTGTTTTTTGTTTATTTCGGTTAGTAAATACCTAATTTAAAATTTACCCCTTCCCGTCTATCTGATATTTGGTACACAATTTTAGTGCTGATTGCAATACAAATATATTCACTATCATTGTAAATTTAAGTTATTATATATTATATTATACTGCCACAAAATGGCGGTTGACATATTTTTCAGTCCCCCTCAATATAGGTATTAAATGAAAGGGCTTGAGTAGAAGAATTCAGTGCTCCAAGAAAAACAATAAAGTAAATAAGTAAAAATATGCGGTTTTATTGAAAAGAATAATGTAGTGAATGTTGTAAAAAATTATAAGGTCCTAGATAATCACACCACTCTCCTCGTCAATCTAGGGCATTGATCAGATTTGATTATGAAATAAATTGTCTTACAGTAAATTATCTACATGATTATTATCTTTCTTTTCAATAAAAACTTTTCAAAAAACTGTCCCTTGTTGCATCCATCCGGTGGTCTAATGTAACATTGACGATAACGTCTAGAAAAGTCTAGACCTTTATTTAAGCTAAGAGATTTTCTACCTACCTTGGTGATAAACGCACACCCTGTGCTATGTCAGAATATAATCAGGTGAAAGTCCTGTTAATTTCGTCGCAAAATTCTTTCGCATACCTGATGAGTAAATGTGCATGAACCATCGCTTGTCCGTTTGTGTGTATACGGTAGCACTTGCCTCTTTGTACCTTTACTTATCAGAATAAACTATTTATTCAACTCGTGCAAAGGCACCCATGACTTTAATGTTTAATGGTAGCTAATTAATCATTTAAGTAGTACACTGCTTATAGCGGCAAGGAATTGACATCTGTAACCCCTTTTGGCTTTATTTGATTAACATATAAGTCGGTTATTCACCGACTACAACAAAGGTAATAAAAATATAATGTACTATGTCCTAGTTCTTCGTGCCAACCGTCGCCCGGATGAATTTTAATATCGTATGTCCATGGAAAACAGTTGGTGAAGGTGAAACAGTTTATGTCTTCAAAATGTTCAAAATGGTTTATTTTGTTGGTTGTAAATTCCTTTAAAAATATTTTACATGTTAAGGCTTAACTTGTGTTCTTTGATAAAAAATAAGGACTGCCGACAGAAGTGAAAACTCAAAACAGTATTAAATAAAACAAAACAAGACGCGAAAATACTTCAAAAATAAACTTTAGGTCTGATATGCTTCATATCCTTTTTGGGGAGGACATCAGAGTTTTTATTATTTGTTTTAAAATTCTGGTAAAAATATCCCATTTTGCCATGAAATCATAAAGTTATAGTAATAATAATTTAAAATGTAATGTCAATTAGTTTGAAAAAGTTTTTGCTGTTATATTATTACATATATTTTGTTTCAATATTCTTATCGCCTTCAAACGTGACCGCATCGCGTCGATTAGTTTCATTCCAAACATTAGCTATAGGCATTGTGTTTGTCCGCTCGTACACATTTACCTAACATGGACTGAGAACGCTCCGATAACATAACTTTAGTCACGTGACTTTACCTTTACGGTACAGCATACCTTTTAATGCCGACAGAACAACAAATTCTAATAATATTTCGTTAAATTTGCTTACATTTTTAACCATTTCAACGAAGCCTAAGCTTGTGCAAAGAAGATTGTAGAATCTCGCAGTCCAAAACAATAGTGGAATGCTAGATTAGAGTTGTCAGTCTAAGCCTTTAGGCTATTAGTATATATAGTTAGCTTTTGAAAACAGATCGATGGCCCTGTACGTGGCCTAAATAAATCCTTCTTTTCCATCAATCGTCACAGCCCATAATATTACATATTACTACATACGCATGTATTATGAATTACAAGTTTAAATTATTAACACTATTTCTTGTTAAAAATAATTCATTGTCTATATTAGCACTTGACAATGTGTCAAAAAGGTTAATGACAAGGAGGTACGTATTCTCGACCTTGCCGAAAACTCGTGTTGGATCATTACCCGAAACTCCAGACAGTCGCAACGGCTTTGATTGGTGTTGAAATAAAACAGGTGGAATTCCCCCTCGTCCCTCGCAGCGACGCCAAATCTCTTTTTTTTTCGGCCAATGGCAGAAGTTATTCTACAGCTTGCCAGTTCTGTTTGCCAAGCTCGCAGTATCTACTATACGTTGTGTCATATGTTGCATTTCTATGTTTTGAGGAGTATAGAATAAATATTTGCTATGTTATGTTCATGCGTAACGTAGATTTTCCTTATTTATTTATTTCTAATTCCTTCGTTTTATGTCTCTGACATGATCACTATGATGTAATCTATTTCTTTCGTCCTATTTACAGCTCTATATCTTCCCAATCTGCTAAATTATCTGCTGCTCGATTTCTGAAAAGCTGAAAAATTTGCTAACTAACCATCAAATGTTATGCGACTTGCTAAAAGCTTGATTCATTTTTTATTTATTTTACAAACTTTTGTAGTCTATTTAACGTGTATAAAAAATTCACAAACCCTTCAGAAACCGGACTTAACTTTAATAAATTCTAAGTTATTATATTTACGTTTTAATTTTTGCTATCGGAATTCATACACGCATTGTTTTTATGATGAACTACAACGAAATGGTATAAACACTAGCTGTTCCGCTGCGAAGATTCAGAATGAAAACAAAATATAAAACCGTTGAACCTGTAAAAGTTATAAAAAGAAAGAAGCTCACATGACCGTAAAATCTCAAACCATATCTTCAGTGCTCATTTCAGTCGTTAGTATCTGGGTACCAAGTTACAAGCTTCTGCTTACTTTGGGGCTAGCAGAATATTTAAATTTACGTTTTAATACGTTTCTTTAATTAAATCTATAAATATTTAGTTACCAGACGTGATAAAGCAGTATCTATATTTATTGGAATAATTCGCTATAAGGCTCTTATAATTAAAGTCAAAACCTCTCTCTCCAAAAGAGTAACTAGCCCGAAAATCAATAGAATATTAAGCTATTTTTGCTGTACCGTTAGTAGAAAAATGGAGAAACTTTTAACGTAATTATCTTGATTTGATTTCACATGTTTGTTTCGTAGCTTTGGAAGGAACCTTTATAAATTTACAATGATCACAAATATGTCTGGAACGATTAGTAAACAAGGCAATTCTTAACATCGCAAAACATTTAGATGATTGAAATACATGAAATCGCCTCGTAAACAATGTTCTCTAAAAAAGATCCTGCATAAAATTGTTTGAATGATGCGCTCTCGTATTGCTTGACTTTTATTTTAAAAACAATCGCCGATAATTCTTTCTAGAATAGTTTCGCACTTTGTTTTAGACTCGAGACGTGACGTAACAAAATCTATAGTCGTTGAATGACAGCCGGAATATTTACGTTGATGGAAACATGTCTTTCTTCTTAGAAGTTAGCAGAAGCAAGATTTGTGTTATCGTGTTAATAGGACGTACCGATAACTATATCTATATTTTTATTTTCTCCACGGTTTGATATACATACATATTAAATGGTTACCGAGTTCAAATTTAAGTGTACAAAGCAGTTAAAAACCACTAACTACTGAAAATAGCCAGTGTTCTTTTGTAATAGACTATTAAAGCCATCGTCAGCAAAGCGTCTAGAAGTTTTTAAAGACGATATAAACCTATTAATGTGAGATATACTGAGACGCTTTAATGAGTTTGAATTTCGCTTTGTGTTGTGCTGAGTGAACGTTACTTTTTTAACCACAAAAAGTATGAATACTGCAAGTAGCAGATTGCTGAAGCATGATTATTCTGCGAATTTATTAGTAGAAGCAATTCAAGATGGATGTGTTAAGAGACGCCATATCGGTACTACTAAACTTATTTTTAGATAACGAAAAAGAATTATCTTTTTTTCAACGAAAAACAGAGTCATCCAAGATTACCGCAGTCCATTGACACTTGAGTCGCTATTGTAAACAAATATAGAGGAGAGCTTATATCCCAATACCGAGGAACTTCTTTGAGATATAAAAACACCCTACACCTATAGACATTACACAGCACTTTGATGATATCATTTCTTATGATCTCACGGAAAACTGGCGTGGAGTAATGGTATTTTATACTTTTTATTTGGTCTGATCCCTTTTTCCTTATTTACATCCCGCTTCCGTCCTATATAAAGGGTGGCATTGCATATGCAATTCATCTCATTGTTGCAGATCTCTGAGAGATAGCGATAGCCAACTTACATCATATGATTCACGTGCGCGTTCGCTTTCTTATTTAAAAGAAGTACCTATTGATCTCATAGCTCCAAAATGAGATTTATTCAATAGCCAAAACGATCTTACAGATAAGCTGGAGAACATTGCAGCTCATACACTTGAGCCTCCTAGTACTTGTTAAAATCCCGAAGCTGTAACATTTATAACTGAATCCGGACTCTACGCGGCGCTAGTTCAATTGTTAAATGCGTTATAAAACGTTTTGCCCTTGGTCTTTGCATAATAGTTCGCAATATGTGTGGCTTTCGAGAATTGTTTAGACTTGTTCGTTCGTGCGTCAGGTGGTCGTGTTATAACAGAAATATTAATAACAACAATGTTTTGCGTTGAAATTATTTATAAGTACTTGGCTTACATTAGAACGTCGTGGTCCTGTCACGATTTGAGCTCATTTCATCTTGATGAAAATAAGTAATCTTTGTAGCGAGGAATGGGTTAGTTAGTTAGTTCTGTTAGTGCTGAAGAAAATGTAATTTATTCGGATCATTTTGGACGAGTTTGTTTATCACCATTTAAGTAGCCTATAAATGGTATTTTATATGAACATTGATTATTGATCTCCTGACCACCAGACCACCCTATGCTTTTTCTACGATCTCGTTTCATTTTAATGTACTTTACTACATTTAATATTTACAAAAATATTTAATAGTCTAAATAAATGTCGCGGATGTCTGTTCTCAAGTCTCAATTTTATAAATCGAAACTTTATTTTTTGTATTATTTATCTTACCTACCCGAAATATAAAAAATAAATGGCCAATTAGAGCATTAAAGAGTTTATTGAATCTTATATGTCTTTGTCGCATAACCTTAAAATTTTACCTTCACAATCTAGTGGACTTTTAAAAACTTGATGGATTATTATGTAGACTATTTAACCGTACCTGTCACGGTTTCTTACAGCCGACTGAATACTTGTCTGTTTAAGCCAGAAATATCAACACCGTGATGGGCGACGACCACTCACATGAGAGGCGTCTGGCACTGGAATCGAACCAATTACTGCCAACAAATTACAAGAAAAATGTTCCACTTTATATTTTATTTCTGTCCACTAAGTATTTCGTGACTTTGTAGAATATAACTCATGACCACATCACATATTTCTATATGTAGCGGTTGGTTTTGATTAAATATCTGTTAAATTTTCGCATCCATTCGAAAGCATTTTAAGCTTAATGTTTACTTATTAATAAAAGTATTATTTAACTGTGGCAACGGTGTTATAAAGGTTGACCCACAGTCATACAATTCTAACATAAAACGTTTATTATTCAAACTATGTCGAGAATTGAAACATTAAATTTTATATAAGACTTCCCCAACAATAGATTAGATCGAGCATTTGTTTAAATTATCTTACAAAGGAATTTAAAACATGGGGAATATCATTTTATAATTCGAAGATTATGTCATTTCACGGCTTTGGAGCCGATGATAAATATCAAAGTTTAAAGCAGAGTGAACTTCGTTCTCAACGAAATAGACACAAATGTTGTTGCCAAGGCGGCGCGCCATTTTGGTGACACGTGAGTCTGAAATAGTTATTCGCGATGTATCTAGCTATCGGATTCAATGTAATGTGAAACATTTTCATGAGCGAGGTAAAGTTTGACTACTCCCTAACAGATGGCACTAATCGTTAATAATCATTATCTGAAATTTTACATATTAGGCATGAATAACATTGTTATAACGTCATCGATTCGTTTTAAACGCTGAAAAACAATTAAATTTAAAAGAGACCACCATCTACAGATGAGAGGAGGTTCCTTGAGAGGCTCTTAGTTAAGAAAACGGTGAAGTAACTACTCAACAAGCGGATACCACGTTATTAGACAACTTTCTACTCTACTATAGTCATTGAATATAAATAAATTTCAATAAATCCAATGGAAAATTTTGGGTAGTTGATGACGAGGTCTATAAGGTATCAACGGTTCATTGGACTGGTTTCAATCTGACTCACCGTTTTACCAATCGTTGCAATGACTACGAGATAAATTCCGGTCCTAGACAAAAAAATCACTAACGGAAAGAACATATTGTTGACGTAATACAACAAAAAGAGCGATGAAAAGGTATTTGAACTGATACCAGAGAACGATGCTGATCTCATTTTAAGAATTTTCCAAGGCGAAGGTATTCTAAAGACCAAATGACGACAATGTCTATATTTAACTATTTTCTTGACCTAATTTAAATCATCAGTAAACTGAAGAAAAACATTTAATTGTTTCTATTGAGTTATTATTAATCATTATATTTCAATTTTCTTCTGCAAACGCTGTTAATGCAGCACCATAGCTACCACACGCAACCAAATATTTTGTCAATCAATGAATGGATTTAATAACAGATCATGACTATGACTCAGTTTGCATAATAATCGTCAACAGATTATGACATTAACGTAGACTATAATCAAAGATAAATTCAACATATGACAACAGTTTAAAAAATGTGCAAAAAAAGTTGACCGTAAACAGCAGCCTTGTTCGCCTTTTTTGCGTTAATAGTAGCGGTCACTAAATATCAAATGAATCGATTGCTCGTTTGTCATATTCCTCTATAAAAAAAACTAGCAACCCGCCCCGGCTTCGCTCGTGTAGATAGATAGCAAAAATATATTGCTTAAGTTACTTAAGAGCTTTCTAGTGGTGAATAATTGTTCTTTAAACTCGGATCAGTAGTTTTTGAGTTTGTCCAAACTCAACGGAACAAACAAACAGTCAGATCTTTTCTCTTTATAACATTAGGCTATATAAAATACGCATTGATTTTTTTGTAATGAATAAATTCTTGTTTAGTCACAATCCCAGCTGATTTTAAGTGACGAAGTGATCAACGTACGCATTAGTTAGTAGTACGTAAGTAGATTTTCATCAGCCTGTTGGCTTTTCTCTTGAAGCTACCAATACTACATTCGAACGCCATCTATATCTTCAAAGAAGGGAAACGTCCGATAGCGGAATTGAATTATGAATTAATTTTCATAATCACTTTTACCGAGATGTCTACATCTTTTATTATATTTAGTCGTGATACAATTATTAAAATATATGGCTCCTTGAATTTGATGTAGATGAGTATCAACTTAATATCATAGCATAAACATATTTCTCATAACAACGATGACGTATTGCGGCTGTTTATTCAGGTGACAACAAAGATAACGTCATATGTTAGTCTCTTCATTGCCGCCTCTGCTTTAGATCCATTAATCTGGGCCCTGCAAAAATACACAAACCGACAAAGAAAACACGTATGGGAACGTAGAGTTAAGTAATGTATTTACTAACTATATATGAATTTGCCCTAAATTGAATCAAGTGACGATATCTACCTAAATTTTCAAATCAGTGTGGCTGGTTTTCGTCTAGCAATTGAAAGTAAACGCAAAATCAATTACAGTTACAAAGGCATAAAATCTTTGACGTCAAGTGGTTACGCATCGGTTATATAATATTTCAACAGGCACATATTAACGTGCATATCACCTACTGCAACCTTCAGGTAACGGGTTCCTTCCTTGAATTAAGACCATGTCAGTACGCCCTGCGTTTAAAAAATGTAAGGGTCGCCAACTAATACATAAAATATGTAATTACTAAACCAGTACACACGCAAACACACACAGACGCACTACAAAAACATATGGAGTACAATTCGAAGAAATATATTCGGAATTTTTGTTTTTTCAAGTTATTTAATCGTTTTTCGTTAAAATTATGAATACACATTGATTGGAACTTGTTCTAAGAAGAGACAGAATCATTCAAAAGGTTCTCCCCCTATAATACTTCACCTGCGACAGGTTTTAAATCGTTCAGTTCTCAGAATCCTGTATAATAAATGCTATTTTTAAAAAGAGGTTTCGAACGCTGGTATACCCGCCCCGCGCCGGCGCCTGTCGTGCGTAAGTCCTTATTATGTATACGTCCTACATATTTTCCTTTGGTATGAGGATGTTTGTTGAATAACGTATTAATGAGCATTTATTTTTCCCGTTAAGACAACTATTACGGTATTTCTAGTATTGAATTAAAACCATAAAATGTATCGTTATTTTGCGATATCGTGTAAGAAATAAAGACCAGCTTGCTGATTTACATTTTCTTTTATATGATGTAGACTTCTATATAGGAAGATTTATATGGAAATAATAACAGTGATTTTAGCTGGTTAAAATATACGTTAGGTCTTAATTTTAGAGTGAATCGTTCAAACGTGCTCAGCAGTGTACACGAGCGCCATGTGAGAACCGCGATAAGGCATGGCAGGAAACATGGCGAGCTCCGAATACTTCGATTGCAAATATAAGCGATAACACGCCGCCACACATACGAAGTGTACAGTCGTGCAGAAAAACATTATGCACTGTTTTTCGTTATTTTATTATCTATCACAACAACTTTAGATTCACAAATAATTGAGTTTATGTTATTATCTGTATTTGTTCATGTGCATTTGTACGTACAGTAGCTCGGATAAGAGTTAAATAAGATAAGAGATTTTTGTTATTGTTTTTAAGTCAAATATTAGTACGATAATATTTTAGTATTAGTAAAATTTTAATTGGCATTAATCGCAGGAACATATTTATTCAGCAATGCCGAAAATATAAATTGGAAATATGCATTTTAATAATAATTTTTCCTGTTTGTTACGCAAGATAGTAGGTACCAAAAATGTTTCATTATGGTCAGATGGGTTTTATGGCTGGAAGACTCACTTTGATTTATAATAAATAACATTTGTTCTTAGCTAAAAAAAACTGTTATCTAAACTCTAAATAATTGTTTTTTTTTTTGAGGCGACAACTGTTTGTGTGTTGTAATGCTTTTTTTTCTGGTAAACAATAAATGTGACATATTTTTAAAGAAACTTTCGCTTTTTGTTTTATATGTTTACTAGCTGGCCCACAAACTTCGTTCCGCTCTATAATTAATAGATGGTTCACTATTTTGGCGATAATGGCTTACACATAAAAGATATTATATATGCTGTCGCGGGCTTTTTGTAGGACTATTTAAGGTAAACATTTCCATTACCTATACTAATATTATAAAGCGTAAGAGTTTGTTTGAACGCGCTGTACATTATATGTTATGTACATGTAACTCTAACGGTTTTTGCAGCGGTGTACGCATTACACGACAATTATCGTTATATTTTGGACAATTCACAGAATATCTTTATAAATATATATGTTATTCTGATGTATATGCTATATTAATGTGAAGTTTCAATAAAATCGAAGTAGTTTTTACGTGAAAGACTAACAACCATACATCCATACATCTATACTGACAAACTTTCGCATTTATAATATTAGTAGGATATGTATGTATAATTTGTTTCTGTTCTTATACAGAATATATACCTATAGTTTAGTTAAGTATGTTTATATTAATGTAGACGAATGTACTGCATTCGCTAATAACCACATTGTTGTGCAGATTGGGAGTTTGTGGCGTGGCGGAGGAAGTGAGCGGCCTCGGCGGCCTATTGGTCCAATCGTGCCGAGAATTCGCGCGCTCAAATAATTTTTAACGGTCATTCTTTAATTCCTTACTTTCTACAAATAACCGTTTGAAGTCTAGTTAAGCAATACACTGTTATCTAATTTGTATAATTGACTTTATTTCGTCCGTTATTTTGTTGCATATATAAAAAGTGAAAATGTCATATAATTATTACATAATTAATATTAAATTTTAAATCTCGTATTCCTGTTTGAGATCATAAGTGTTAGAGAACAAAACGCCAAAGTTTTGTAGTAACATTAGTATGAAAACTGTATGATAACTTTTATAAAATGAAAAGAAAACTGACTTAATACAAGTTTACTTATGTCCTACTTCGATATATAATTCACAAATAACACAAAACTAATTGTTTCATCAAAATGGACTAAAATAATAGAAAAAAGTTCTATGCTAGATTAACTTAGGCTAGTAAAAAATTACAACAAAGACAAGTTATAATTTACACAGGTGTGTAATTTAGTGGTATGCTGATTTAAAGATTTCAAATTTCTGAAAAGTTTCCTTTAGTTACTAGAAACGTATACAAAATGATTTCTTATATTTACGCTACACAATATAATAAAACTAATTTTTACGAATTTTATCGCGTTTATTTAATAATTTGCGTTTTCCAGTCCGTACCGATTGACACAATGATTTCTTATATTTACGCGAATGCTACAAATATAATACAACTAATTTTTACGAATTTTATCGCCTTTATTTAATAGTTTGCGTTTTCCAGTCCGTACCGATTGACACAATCATTTCTTATATTTGCGCGAATGCTATACAATACAATAAAACTATTATTTTTGGATTTTATCACCTTTATTTAATAATTTGCGTTTTCCAGTCCGTACCGATTGACACAATGATTTCTTATATTTACGCGAATGCTACACAATATAATAAAACTAACTTTTACGAATTTTATCGCCTTTATTTAATAATTTGCGTTTTCCAGTCCGCACCGTTTCACATAATGATTTCTTATATTTACGCGAATGCTACATAATAGATTAAAACTATTTTTATGGATTTTATCGCATTTAATTAATAATTTGCGTTTTACAGTCCGTACCGTTTCACATAATGATTTCTTATATTTTCGCGAATGCTACATAATAGATTAAAACTATTTTTATGGATTTTATCGCCTTTATTTAATAATTTGCGTTTTACAGTCCGTACCGTTTCACATAATTATTTCGTATATTTATGCGAATGCTATATAAAGGAATAAAACTGAATTTAACTGATTTTATCACCGTTTTTAATAATTTGCGTTTTCAATCCGTTTTTCTTATATTCTTTCATTCTAAGTAAAGAAAAAACTTTAAAAAAAATTTAATCAGATTGATACTTATATTCCTTGAATGAATAAATTTGGACATTTGTCACCTTTACAAGGACCCATACCAAAGGCTAGCCATTGTGACAAGACCATTGTTTCATTTCGGCAAGTCTAGGCCGGCGTCGAGTTTCCTGTAAAACGCCGAGATCCGTGATAAAATAAGGACGTCCGTTTCCTCTGCGCACTTTGCATGCGACGTGAAAGTCACAGGTAAATCTTTTTCATGGCTCATTAAGTCATTTGTAGACGGAAGGACGTTATAAATGTTTTAAAGATACTAATGACGACACTGGAGTGTAACGGTTAGAAAGTTTAGATGTGAAGCCGCTAGCACTGGGTTCGATATGCTATGCAGCCCCATTGTGATGCACATATCTTTTATATACATCTGGTTCGGACATCGTACATTATAATCGATTCAATCTCGTATACACTAATTGGGTTATTAAGCTCAGTGAAAAACCACTAGCTCACCCTAGTAAAGTGTTTGGTTTAAGTTTTGTGGCTAATTGTCTTTTATATTTTTTTTGTATTGCTTTTTTACCCTTGTTTACATTTATAGACACGATGTACAGAGGGTACATCGTGTCAAGACATGTTTGTATGAGTGCATATTTTTCAGCTGAAAACTAACACTGGAATGGTTCATTTTTTGCTAAAGCTAATCTGGCTTCCATTTCCAATATTTTTTTTTAATAAATCATTAATTTATTTACTATATAGTTGATATTTTTATTGACAAATAAATCTATCTATCTATCACTCATTTTATTGAATTGAAGCTATTGAAATGCAATTGATGCGTATGATGTTCGTCGCGAAACCTTACGTGACAATTGATGTGGGCAATAAAGGAAACGATAATGCATACGAAGGCTGTAATTATAGGAGAGGGGTACGTACAGCAATAAACGGAGACTGCAGACAAAGCCATGAGGGTCTTTGTTCTTGACCTCTACGTATATATTAGAATTCTACAGATAAATTATTACCAGTCACGTCCATTATTATGAATGTGGTTGATTGTACTTTTAATGGGTTACATAAATTCAAATAAAATCTATGTTTTATAGGTAAAAGCTCAAGAACATCTGAATAGTACCTATTAAGGTATATTTATCTTTTTTTATAAAACAAGGCAGCAAACGAGCACGCAGTTCACCTGATATTAAGTGAGCGCTACCCATAGGCATCTTCAGCCTCACTCATCAGACGAAACGCAGAATTCTTCTACTATACACCTGTTTTCTGTGAGGTCGTGGTATTTCACCGGTCGAGCCGGCCCATTCGTGCATCAGATGTCGTTGCGGACTTCACCACTGTAGTTCATTACTATGCTATTAAATTACGTAAAAAATCGATAAATTACTACAACGTATTGAAATACATAAACATTATGTGTCTGCGCTACAAATATATTGTGGGTTGTTTAAATTTTATTCGCATACAAGCGTTGTTAACAACGACAAAATACTATACGGATCCTATTTTATACCCATACATGTTATCCATAGTTAGTGTTCATTTTTATTAATTATTTTGCTGACCGCATATACATGACCTGTAAAGTGCTTGATCATAAATATAAACTATGAATACTCACTTGAGAAATAGATTAAGGGAGCTATCATTCCTGGTGGTCGGGACGTCCTTTACACTGGAAGGTTCACTGCGAACGCCCCGGAGGGAGAGCCTGAGCTGTCGTGGGATGGTGCTGAGCAGACCGCTGCTGTTTCTTCTCTGGTTTAGACTCTTAGATCGCGTCAGCTTGTTAGACTCGATATCCACTATCTGCGGGTTCACGGACACATCGTCCTTGCAAATGGTAGCGCTCGACGCGTTAGTCTTAATGATTGTAGGAACGGCAGTCTTCATTTCTCCCAGCAACTTCTCCCACGGCGACTCCACATCTTCCTCCGAGATCGTCTCGAAACTCCTCGGGCCGACGGACGACGACGTCTTGTCTGACATTTTGAAGATTATCTAATGAATGTTACAAAGGAACGGAACGCAGCTATACAGACACCTCAGACACTTCGTCACTTTGGATTTTTAGTTTCTTGACAACACTTCACTCTTATCATAATATCCATTTGTAAATCATAATGTTTGGGATAAAAATGTAGACACTGAAACAAGAGAAAAACATCACGTTATTATAAAACAGACAGGTGACAGCCGCATTATATCAAAGAAATTACAATTAAGTTTCTAAACAGACTGCTTATTAAGTTTTTTTATTATGCAATAATGTCTTCAGTTTCGTTAAGGTTAGTTATATAACACAGTCCGACAAATAATTAAATTAAACGTGAAATGGATAATATGTCAGAAAGTGTAACACGTGTTAGCAACAAAAGAATCCACTCGAATGAAATCTACAACGCATAACAACAAAAAAAAGCATTATTTGAAGAGAAAGGCGTTGAAAAACCAGACACAGGAACCGAAATGAAAGCTAGGTATACAGTAGCCTCGACTTTCCATTTGTTTAGCGGACCGAAATCATGAAAATAACTGTTCGCATCGAAAATGAGGTCTCGAAACTACCTACATTGTTAAATATTATTCCTATAAATTATCCCGTAAATTTATTTACAGACATACATTACTCACATTTTGAGTACCGTGAAAGTGCTGTTAATTGAATTTTGATAAAGGTGCGTCCATTCAGAATGAGAGAACGAAATCAAATAGTCATTATAAGGCTACTCACTCGAATTTATATATGAAACCTCTTCGTCAAACATATAATCAGTAAATGGTACTTTTTAATCATTTAAGTTTAATGGCTTGATATACATATGTAACTTGAAAGTGAAACTCACAAATTAGATATATTATATTTAATGATATGTAATCGTAGAGTTGATGAACTTAAGTGATCGTGGACAGGACACATTGCTTATAGAACGTACAGTGTGTGGGAAACAAAAATTAAAAGAGGTCAAGATTGCGGCAGTCCCCTGGGTGACAAAGATCCGATTTTAATATTATTTAAATTAAGTTATCAGTATTATTTAAACTGTGAGATACATATACAAGATCTTAAACACAATAAAGATAACTACCGTTACCGTTATTGTTATTTTGTTTAGAATGTTGACCTGTTCTTCATAGACTTTTACAAACACACAAGTAGTAGGAAAACGGATGTTTGTACTACTTGTGTTTTGTAACTATTTAACGAAGAAATTTTGACTTAATTATAGAAATAACTTATTTCGAAACCATCGCAAGGAAGCCAGGAATTGCTACATCTTAATTTTAGTGATAAATACCCGCTTTTCACCTCGCGGAGGCATATTCCGGATTTTCGAAATCCATACTTAAAATTTTTAAAGTAAACTTAGTACAAAAGCTATTTAAGATCTAACTCAGTTCGGTCACTACCGTAGCATCTCTTACATTATAAACAAGAACCACAATATATACCTATATACAGGTCTCTCCCAAAGAACACGAGAATTGTCCCTTGACTGTCCATCTCGAAAGAGGCGATGTTACCGCGTGTCGTTCTGTATGCGGCCGGCCATTCAAATTTAAGGACTTAATATTGTATTATGATTAGATTAATACTATTCGTACCCTTTTTGGATGGTTTAATTTTTCTCTTTTAACGTAAATTATTTATCTAACATTGGACGTATTCAAATTGTGTATTGATAGTTGCACTTGCAGCGCTGTTAGTAAAACGTGTTAACGTTATGTAAATTCAGCCTTACATTTCTGATCTCATCGAGTGACTAATCCGACGAAATGTTCTCGGTAATATATATAAAGAATATTATGAGTCAATTTGCGGAACAAATTCGTTTGAACTGCCTAACGATGTAATAAATTAAATTATTATTTTGAATAATTTCAAGTGATATCGTATTCTTCGAAACAATTACATTATTCAATTTAAGTAAGATTACAATAAGAATAAATGCACACCTCTAGTCAGGTAACAGGAGAATCTACATTTCACTGAACTTTTTATTTATACCAGGGATCGCCCAGTGCTCAAATTTCGACTATATTTCTTATCTTTTATGCATAAAAATCTATGGTCTTTTGTGTAGGAATGAACGGAAACGATATGTAATACAAATTATATTAATTGAGCTGAATCAATTTCTCGCCTTCGTTTTCGCTTCTTAAAAGTCTGTTGAATGATTTCCCTTCACGTATTTACATAGATTATTGTGTTCTCAGAGTAAAATCCTATGTCCATACACAAGACAGTCCTTTAAAAACACCTTTGTTACTTAAAGAAACTGTTTTTGCTCAGCTGGAAGACACTTTGGAGGCGTAAGCTAGAGCGTAAGCTAAGACTATGGAGAATAATGAAATATTTAAATTTAATCATAAAAAATATATTCATTATTTTCATTCCAATCATATCATTGTTTATCCTTCCATATAGGATACAAGCTGAGGCCCGCGGTTTCACTGGCCGTGCAATTTAATTTGACCGACGATTGTCCAGCCTGAAGCTAAAAAATATCTGTGTAGAATTTCAAGTCTCCAGGTCCAGTAGTTTGTCTATCTAATCAGTTAGTCAGTTTTTCCTTTATATAAGTAGAGAGAAGAGACCTGTGTGAGAGACTCTTTTCTCTGTATGTTTCGATTAGGATTACGAATGAGATATACATAATAGTTACGTACGCACGTATATTTTTAGTTTAGAATTTTTATTTAAGGAATGTGGTTACCATACGGAAATTGGCCGATTTAAATTTAGCGTCTCGTTTCGAAACACAATTCAAGCGGAGTGAGACAGGCGTCTCGACAGTCTACTGGTTGAATATAATGTATTTTAGACGCACGGGTTTGCCAAGTGGTGCGCGCTCTGCGAATGTGGGTCAATGCTCCGATGAATATCAAAATTTGATGCAAGCAAAGAGATTCATCATCAGAAAGCCCTTGTTGTGACTAGAATTTAGGTATACAGAATTGAATGAAACATACTTACTGTATACTAAATAAGAGGCGCAAAAACTATTCTTACTTATAACAGAGCTTATTTGACTGGGCAATTTTCATTTTATGGTTTAGCCAACGATTATTTATTTGATCCGTGCTATTTAGTTTCGATAGCGAACACCTTAGGCCACGGCAGGACGAGAGTTATCTTCAAAAGATTCCCAGTTATATGCGATATTTCTACTAAGCTTTCACAAGAACCAACTCCAAGGCTCCAGTGGAATGCCATTGCAAAATAAGACAATGTTTATATGTATGGAGTGATATAAAAATATAAAAAAACCGCCAGCAGTGTATCTGAATCCTTATCTCTGCATATCAAAGTTATTGCGATTGTTTTTAATGTTTCTTCATTTACACGCCAACGTCCTAATGGTTTAGTTTACAGACTGCGAAACATGCACAACGTGGTCGTATGTGCTAATCCGCCTTTCGACTATTGTCGTGAGCCATGTCCTAGCACAGTTGCAACTTAGTTTTTTTCCATATATCTACGTCCTCCAACATGATCGGAGCCTGCAGGAGCGTAGGCAGGCGGCCGGTCGTAAAAAACTATAGCAAAAACCTATTACAGTGTAGACTACTGTGCTGCCCTTATATAAATGAGAATAGGCAGGGAGAAAAAAGTGTATGACAGCAGGAACTTCGTATTTTGTTTCACATTGAAAATAACAAGACAAAGTACAACAAAAAAGACATCTAGTTAATCACACATAGTACGTTATCAGTGATTACCTACGTTCCTTATTGTATGACTTCATATTGCAACGTAATAGCAACGTTTAATAAGTATTTAAGTCGTATAGCATTTAAACGCTATTGTTTCCTGAAAACATGTTTAAATTAACAGTTTTCTAAGTTCGTTGTAGGAAAACTACCTTTTATTTCAGCGCATGTTAAATATATATTGAAAACTTTTTTAATAAAATATTAGTAGATTATTGAAATAATTTACTAATATTTTTTTAACCATTCCAACTAAGCTTAAAAGCTTGTGTTAGGATATGGTTCACGACAATAGTCGAATGGTATTCGAACCCACGACCACAAGATCGTCAGTCCTTACCCTTAACCATTGAGCTATGGACGCTTCAATTCAATTAAATGATGCAAGCGTTATGAAGTTACGAGTCAATTCCTGAGGAAATTTTGGATATTGATATAGAATTTTCCAAGCGGACGATAAAACTATTTTCAGTACGAAGATGATCAAATTTCCAGAATGAATCCGATTCGGGTAATTTGCTTGAATATATGCCAACAGACACAAAGACGGATGAATGTAGTGCGCATTAAAATAAATTATTCTTTGATGATATTCATCAGAAACTTGGCGATAAGTAGCACAATGGTATTGTGGTCGGTTATTAAGTACTTATGAATAGCGTCAGCAGGTAACATCCAGCTTAGCTATTGTTCTATTTACTTGTGGGTGTAAAAAATGTAGTCTTGCTTGTTTTTGCCGGTTGTGAGGGAGGTTTTCGCGGGTACGGGTATATATATGTTTTTTACATTGGTACCTCTTGTATCTTAAACAGCTTGACCGATTTTGAATAGTGAGGTGACATTCATATTATTCCCCGGAGTACCGACGAATAACGTCTGCATAAAATCCATATCCTTCCTTTCAGTCGATAGTCGTCCACTGCTGGAAGAAGGCCTCCCCCGTTGACCGCAACAAAGATCATCCAGTGGAATCCCGCAAGCTTGACCATTTCAGGACCTTTCGGCCCCATCGCCATCAGTTCTATCAACTCCATGTAGTAGAAGTAAACTACAAACTTGTCAATAATAAGATTATTCAGTCCGATATTTTAAACTATTACTTGCAATTGCTATCCATTATTAAATTTCTAACGTTTATATTACACTGAAGCGATTGCGTACCACTTGAACGTGTGTTTGAAAAGCTAATCAATCATTTAATCATGCAAACAAATGCAAATAAAAATAATTGATCGCAATATTATCTAACGCGAATTGGCGCCATGTCGGTATCCGTAATAAATGCTGTGCATTATTTGTACACATTTCGCTGCAATAAACAAGAAAATTCGAGGCCAACGAGTGAATACCGACTTCACCAGTTAATGCTTTTAATATAATCTATAACATTTATTATGGAAATAAAATACCAATGTTTCGTTTAAATTGAAAACAAGACAAATACCACACATTACTTTTGCTGTGAATGAATAGACATTCCATTCATCCAATTAGGATCCTGCGAATCTAATATAATAGCACATTTTTTCCTATTTTTATGGTAGAGTTAGAAAAATCAGGTAGCTTTTCACCTGATATTAAATTATAACTTTTACCAATAAAACGTGCAAAACAGAATACAGTCGTCATCATCGTCATCTTCAGCCTATATCAGTCCACTGCTGGACATAGGCCTTCCCCAATGCCTTTCACATTATGCGGTCCTCCGCGCACCTCATCCAGCGACATCCTGCCGTCCTTATGAGGATGGAAGATCCATCTGGAAGTAGGGCGCCCCACACTTCTGGTCCCCATCCGCGACCTTTATTCCAGGACTTTCCTCCCCCATCTAACGTCCGAAAGAGAAAAAGAATTTTCGATTTAAAAACCAATTACACAACCGAGCTAGACAATACTTAGCTTTTATCATCGAAGTATAACATTTTAAGCCGCTTGTACGTTTATCACCTTTTCTTCCAAAAGAGATTTCTAAAAATAGATGAAACTATAGACGCTATCTACACAATATTACATTACAAGATAGATGCGACCGAGGTGATAAGATAATTATTTAGAAGAAGCGTAGTTATTCTTACCAATAACAGCGCAGGCGCATAAGATATATGAGGATGTAATTATCGGTAGATAATTGTATCTTAAGGTTTAATCTGTACGATCTAGCGCCGAGCACTTCGTGCGTTCTCAGCTAAAACGTGTCCGGAGTTACCATTTACGCATTGTTGCGTAAATAAAAGCTAAAATAATGAGAACTACGTATTGATAATATCACCTAGTGTTGTCGCTCACATTTTCGGTTTACCAGAAACGCATCATCGAATGAAGTTTGCCCCGCTAATTTCTACATAACCTATTCAACGACTTGACATGGAGTGATCTTAATTTTTACTTCATGGCAACCAGTGTACAACATTTCTCAAAAGTGAACCTAGCGTGAGTGTAATATTGCTTACGTGATTAACAAATAATAGTTTATATATAGTGCATCAAGTTTATTGTGCTTCAACCAGCGCTTGATTTCACTAGCAACGTGATCGTATTTATGTACGCACGTTTATACTGGGAAACAATTGCATATTAATGAATATCTTTTTTATCTGGAAATAGAATAATTTTAATAAATGCAATAATAAACACGTAGGTTTAAAATAAAAGTTATCGAATATAATTAAGCTGCCAGTACGTCTTAAAACAGCAGTCGAGACATGTAGAATTGGGAGCAACCAAACAAGTCGGGAGGTGCAACTAGCTGGCAACATCTGGTGCTGCTCTCGAGTGCTTTGTGCAAAACAATGAGCAAACTTGAATAGAAAAATACCATCTCTCAGAAAATATGTGAAGAACAGCAGGGAGGTACTTCATATTTATTCCTTCATTTTCTATTCCTCATCAAAATAAATGGTTTATTTTTGTAACAAATAAGTTCCAGAATCTTACTGCAAAACGCTAACGTTAGTTACTTGAAGAAATTTTACACGTGTTTGATTCGATAAAGATTAGCTAATCAAGGTCACATCGATATCCAATATAATCAGCAATTTTAAATAATTATTCGATTATTTGTAATTAAATAGTCATTTTTATTTTGCAAGAAAGCAAACGGGCTTGCGTTAAACATCGACATCCGCAACAATTCAGTACAGGTACACGTACGTTATCCCTATTTTACCGGATATAATGATGGTGGGTGGAGGCGTGTGGGACCAATTTATCAGACAAAACCGAAATATAAGTACAATACTTCACGCACTAACTAATAGTACTTTCCTGATTTATTCTTGTAAAAGCTGCACTTATTGCCAGCTCGACCACTTAACAATTTTTAATGCAATAAAATCAGGAAGTATGATCAAAGATGAAATATTTTTTTTTGGGGTGATGACAACTCTTAAAAAACAATCTCATCAGGCAATTTCTACGCCAAAACGAACTAGTATAATGTATTATTAGAGATAAATTAAGTGAATGTACACATATACTCTGACGCTAGAGAACACACCGTAACTTTTTAATAATCCCAAATTAAATGAAAATCAATCGATGATTTCGAGTTAAAATATAGTAGTATTTCATTTAAGTATAATTCTGACGTCACCAGAATGATAATACCAACACAAGTGGTGTTTATCGTATGTTTGCTGTTGGCGTGTAATAAAAAGTAATGTAATAAACTGTAAATACATTAGAAAATATTTATTTATATCTGAGCGTATCTAGAGATTTATCTTTTGTATAAATAATAAATTGACGTCAAAGATAAATAAAAAGAAAAAGAGCCAAGTTTGATGCGAATTTAGACCGTCACGTTGTGGACATCTCCTTCATGTCCTCAATCGAAATTTGGATTATTTCCGTGAAGTAAAATTATTTAGTTTATAAGTAAAACGGATCGTTGCCCCTGCGTTCGTTCACCGCACCTTCGCGATAAATGGCTATATATTAGCTACTCGCTTCATTCACGTTTCGAAACATTTTGCGGTACGTAAATTGGGTTGACTGCGTTTTTTTATCTGTTACAAGTAACTCGGCGACTTCGTGCGCCAGAATGTAAATAAAAAACATCTAGGATCCGATGCCATGATAACTGTCACATATATTTTTTTGTAACTTCGTACTCGTGTAGGTACTTGCCAATTTTTTTGTCTAAAAATCTAAAAACTGTACTGCTTTCAGTACTGGAACTAGTTGTACTTCTTGTGACGTTTAAATTATTCAGTATAAATATATTATATGCAAAACTACAGCCAACGGGTTAGTGAATTAAGGAATTAACGATTTAAAAGACAATTAAAACCTAATACTTTTTTTTCTTGATTCCTATACATTGCCGTTGCTGGCAACAACAGACTGACTTCACTGTTACAATGGTCGATAATGGTTAAGAGTACAGTAAGAAGACTCTTAATAGTCTATGGAGTCTCTATGGAGCTAGACTGCAAAACTCTGAAAGTTTTTCGCGAAAGAAAAGGTTGTGAACTTCTTAGGCAGTATTCCTTAAAAGGTTTAAATTAAATAAAAAAAGAAGTATGTACAGGTTTAAAATATTTAATTACAATTGCCAAATTGTTAATCTAAAGCCCAAAATAAACTTCCAACGTCACTAAGCTGATTTGCAAGACAAATTAGTCCTTTGAGCGAATTTATTTGTGTATTTCACTTCGAAGGCAATATTACGGAGAGGAATATATTTAGCATATGCGGTGAGGTTATAAGGCACGATAGGGCCTTGTGCGGGGACATCCGTTATACAGGAAATTTTATTGTTCGCGGTTTCACCGTGTTAACGATGCCGACAGCGTATCATCGATTAATTGAACAATTTGTTTGAAGCGTGATCAGGCACGTGTATCACAGTTAGCGTCATCACATTACACTTACCTTGTATGTGTGTGCAAGTAAAATATGTCTAAAATTTTGCAAACACCGAGATTTTTTTATACTGAAGAAACTAGCGCTTGATCACGATTCCACCTGATGTTAAGTGGCGATGTGTTCAAAAAATGATACGCACTAATTTAGAGTAACAGCCTTAATCATTTTTCTCTTGAAGGTATCACGTCACAGTTGGATGGAAACACTGTCGCTGGACACTTGTTCCAAGTGTACAGCGTGAACTAACGATATGCAGGGATTTATATCACTGCATAAGACTGTACATATAATGGCAAAATAGTCAAAAGCAACAAAAGATAAATATTAAACATGATGAGTCAAACAGTTAAACCAAATTGCTTGCGTTAAATAGGGTTTATATTTATTACAGAACTTTCCAAAAAGAGTCGGCGTCAAGATGGCGGAAGGTCGTAAAAACTGTAGCCAATACCCATACAGTATAGACTACGGTCATACTGTGCCGACCCCATACGTGGGAAAAGGGCAAGGAGATGATGATATTTGTTACAGTATACAATAAAAGCACCTAACTTGTTACACTGTGCCAAGGAAAATGAAATCCATATCCTCGTAATTTCCTAATATCATCTAAATAATTTGAAGATTTAACATTGCCTGAATTTATGCATCAATGTATTCACTCAACGGTTAATAATTTTGCAAATTTAAATACATGGAACCTAAAATCTCAGCACATACATATCTATTAACATATTCGTTGGCGACTAGTCACATCCGGATGCAATAAAAATAAAGTACTGTATAGATAAAGCGTCATTAATCATCATTGAAGTCGTTGTATGCATACAAGCGTCTCCTACAGAATACCTCCAGTGATGAGCAATTGCCATAACTGCTACGTTTTGCCACAATGATTAATTCCAATCGCAGTCACAGGACTTTGAAAAGACGTTGCTATGCAACAGCTGAATAGAACGGATGATTTATGATCTTTATAAAGGACCATTATTATCATAAAATTCACAAAACTATTGGTTTGTGCTCGCTATTTACCGTCTCCTTTATTATTTTAATACTATGGTCAGGAGAAGGTCCATTGTTCATTATAAAATAGCCATGAATACCTTTATTCTTTAAAAATCTTCTACACCACGAGCGGAACTAAGACATTGAGAAATTAAATAACAAAAGGAAATCATTATGTAGTAAGTCAGCGTTAAGGACGTCAGTGTGAAGGCTTCAATTTATCCATTTGCATTATTTGACGACGAGACAACCTTCTTAATAATAAACGCCTATTTTCCAGTAATTCACCTCTAAACTGGTATTCGTCATCTTTGGGTATCTGTCAAAAAATATATCTAAAAAACTATTTATCCTGCTTAAAATGATTATATTAATGAAAAAAAAATAAAGTAAGTGACAATTATATCTGGATAATATTCCATCGTTAAATTCGAGTCCGTGGCAGTAAATAATGACGGTCGTATTACTGACTCATATGATCTCATTAGTCTTTGTATCATCTATAAGTCTGTTACTGACTGATGCTGTTACCAAGTGCAAAAGGAAACTGCTAATACTAAGTGAAATTCAATACTGTAAACGACACCGGGTGAATAAGCAATTGTATTAAGAAAGTGTACTTTTATGACTTAGTAATAAAGTCCACAGTCAAGACTTATGTTTCTGATAATGAGATTCATATTTTATATCATAAATGCTTATTAAAATTCCTATTTAAAATACGGCTATTCTTTGTGTTTTATCTCAGAATATTTTTTTTTATAAAGTAACAAAAACAGACGTAAAATGTCACCTTTTTGTCTGAACATTGAAATATGTTAATTAAGCGAGTGATTGCTTATTTTTATTTTTCCTTTTTTTTGTATATTATATTTCCATAAAAAATATAAATAATTCCGTAAGAAAACGACAAACTAATAATGAAAAATTAAATGTGTTATTGTGAGTATTTAGCTCGTCATTTATTTTCGTTGGAAACTGACAAATTATGTGAATTTAAATGTCACATATTTTTTAGCATTCAAACTTCGAAGAAAACTTAAATCTGCTCAGCGAAAAACTCGTTTTTTATGAAGTCTTGCAAATATTACTGCGGTGCTGTCATTTTGGAACACATGACGTGTTCCAACTGTGGGTGTACGCCATACTAATTATCATTTTTTCATATCACTTCGGTTCCACCGGCAAACATTTAATTCTAAAGCATAAATTTAGCGAACGGAAATTGTAATCTGCCAGACACAGTGATGCGTCTGTTAAAAGCCCTCATGTCGAGTCACTGTTTTTTACCGAGGCTTAATTTGATTATCATTGAGCCATTCGTATTTAATCTCACATAAATTTGATAAATAATCAGCAATTTCTCTTTTTGGAGATGTTATCGTTGTATTATTACTTATTGATATGTCAAGAAGTTTTTTCTAGAAGTATAAGCTGGAGTAGTTCAAAATTGAATTCATTTCACACTTAAACTATAAGAGGATAATATATATATAACTTTCCGATTTTTATTAATTTAACACGATTAACAATTTAAAATGATATATCATTATATTATGATAATAATAACTGGTTAGTTTTTGAAGGCAAAAGAAAAAATCATTAAAAATCGCAGATGACAGCCAATAAGTAACGAGTTAAAAATAGAATCGTGGATATTTTTTAAACTGTCATCATTTTAGTGGAACGTGATCGTGACGCGGTGGTTGCGTCAACGATAGCAGTACAGCACTAATTAATGTTTTTCATGGCGCTATCATTCGGATATACACGTCTACACGAAACAATAGCCGCTCGGCGACAGACAACATTGTTACATACGGCTGTTACAACTATACGAATGAAATTTAACTCCAAATGCAACACCTATTGTCGAAGCTGTAGACTCAAGGGGACATAGTAAGAAGCTCATTTACTTATATCGTGACATTTGAATCTTTGTTTGGAAAAAAGAACAAGGAACATCGATCCGGTTCGTTAGAACAAAACTAAATTATAGGAATTTAGTACTAAAGAAGGAGAAGATGTCTCTACTTCTAGTGCCTCCTATCCATTATGCTATTCAAACTAGCCTATACTTCAATCTTTATTAATGGGTTTCTTAACTTAAAATGTATTGAATGCTGTTTGTTTCATAATACAAATTATACTCATGTATGTTAAATTTTTATTAAGGTTTTTTATTCTGACCGCACCAGGCCTTACATTTTAGGTTATATATTTATTTTATACGCTTTTATCTATAGGGTTTATCATGAAGTGGCAACACTGTGATGTATAGAGACTCTATGGTGACGAACTGTCAAAAAGACAATAGTGTGATAGAATGTGGTAAGAGGCGCGCGCTTTAACATTTAGCATGAAAAATAGATATACATACATATGTGCGATGGTTATATTAAAAGGTTCAGATAAAGGTCAGTTAGTTTTACATTTAGTTTTATTATTATGTATACATTTTGTTACTTTAAAATACTCATGCACCGCACGAACCAAATAATCATATACCCTCTTTTGATGCCACAAAAACGTAAACTATCCACCACTCACAATAAAAAAATAAATAATAACTCACAATAAATTTACCAATAAGAAATACTAATTACACAATGTAAGTATACACAAAATTGAAATAACTTTATATTTCATAAACCAATATGTAATAACTGCCAGTGAACATTTTTTTATTTATTGTATTTATTTTTATGTAAGCCTAGTCCGCCATCGCACTAATTGTGTAGTCAACAATATTCTCTATTCTCCTACTTCGTCTGAAATCTGGAAAGTTTGTCTGTACGTACGATTTGGAGGTTACAGACTCCGTTACATCCACATAGGTATCTAGGTTAGTTTCTTATTGAATTATAATTTGCTCAATTTTAACTGAGCAATATATACTATACATATATAAATGACCATTTATAATCATTTGTATGTAAATTTTACTAAACAATATTCAAGGCGGAAAACGAAAATAAACAATTTGGGTAACCTTCGACCGTACAATATGCCAGAGAACCTTGCTACAACTTGCCGCATCTAATAATCTGTTGTTTCCGAGATAATCAGCCACGTAAAAACAAACAACATCATTTTAATAACCTGCTCAAACGTACATTAACTTCTTAGTAAATCATTAGTTTCATGAATAAAGATGAATTATATCTTTATTGTAACTATTTCTACATCGATAATATCTAACATCAGTATAAATAAATAAATAAATAAAATAATCTAACGCCTTTTATCTCCCGTATATCGTAATAAAGAATATTTGCTTATTTGTCACCTTATAAACTATTATATCCTGCCCTTCGAGTAGGTACATAGGTCTTTGCTATTGTACATTTTCAATTCACAATTACAAACGTTAAACAGACAATCGACTCTCTCATGCGTGTTTACGACTTAATTTAATTTGGCAGATTTTATAACCTATTCTACAAGAGACGATAATTGTAACCATTTACGGTTGTCAATACAGACATTTTTATTATACGCCCGACGTCATAGTTTGTTGTATGTTTGGATGCACATGCTTTATTTCAAAATCCTAGGTAATTACACAACACTCTAAAAAAGTTACCATTAAACGTGAAAGTGTTTTGTGCTCTCAGTGAAAGAGATTTAAGAACATTAATTTACTTTTATTATCATTGTGTAATTTATTTCTTGTTAAAAGATATTTTTTTACAATATGCTTTAAAAAATCTACAAAAAAAACAGATATTCTAAAATATATTATATGAAAATAGTGTTCCGGCTGCGGAGTCCTTTTTTTCAACCAACCAGTGGTCAGGGTTACAGAGAGAGGAACTTTCTCACAATGCGAGCAGACTCCAAAATTACCTCTTTTTGTATCAAACCCTTGATCCAACTGTTGTGTTGTGTTGTGGATTACGGCCCCTTCCCTCTCTCGGAGAGGAGGCCTATGTCCCTGCAGTGGGGAAACATATGTGTAGAAAAAGACCAATTTATTACTTATTATTATATTATTGTTGTAGGGCGAAGTAGCTGGAGGTTACCTTATTTTATCACCGCCTCCCATGAACATCAGAAGTGGGGATGCGATGCGTTTTCGGCACATAAAGAAGGAGTAAGGTCTTTGCTTAGTTATTTAAAGAGAATTAATACATGTCGTAGTACAATGAATCTGTTTCCCTGTAATCGAACTTCATCTCATGCTAAATCAGAGCAGGATTTTTAAATGCAGAATTCAATTAAAACACCGTATTTGCCCACATCATCTTTAGACGTAAGTTGATACGTCGTATTAGCCCAGTTATTTAATTTGTTACAGCGTCCTTTTAAACTGAAAAACAGTAATCTGTGCATTCTACTGCAAAAGACAAAAATAGACGTCGTGATGGTACTTGGCCTAATTCAGACGCCACGAAATAAATTTATAAATAATGATAGCATCAACACTGAATTATAGTTGTTTTAAATCGTTATAAATACAATCACGGACAAAACTAAGTTGCTTTTCCATTCTCCAAAAACGTCGACTCAAATTTTAGTTTTAGTCGACGTCTACGTTAATACAGGGCGATGTTTTATGCCTGGACGTAAGGATTAGCTTAAGTTTCAACAAACTTAGCCTTAGCCAAGCTTAGCATTCTATAGATGGCTACGATTGATATTTCGTTTAACGATATAACCCATAAATTTATATACTTCTAGTAGCCCTTATCTCTTCTGTCCGCTAGAGGCAAATAACGCATCTGCAACTCATTAGCTTGTTGCAGATGCCTATAGGTAGCGGTCACTTATTATCAGATGAACCTCTTGCTCGTTTGCCACCTTCTATAAAAATAACTTTATATTAAGCGATATTCTATTACTCTTTTCTTAGAACATTCTAAGAACGTTGAGAGTATGAGGATCGTGAAATGGTAGACCGGTTTTTAAGAATAGGACAGCCCATAAAACCGCTAAAATTGAAAAATAACAATTTTCGAGTGCTCAATTTATAAATTAGTGTCGGTTGGAAACTTATCCAATGCAAACAAACAAATATTTTCTCATTATTCGTTTAAATAAATAACTAGGTTATAACTATAATGATATATATCATTGTATGACTATTGTCACGTTTATGAAATAGGGCAGAGAAGTCAGACGGCTGAATTGCTACCATTAACGATTAAGCGTGTCATGAAACGGAAAACACTATGATTATACTGTGACTTTACAACAATAACAAGCGTATAGGTTCACGTGATATTTAAACTGATGATGATATTGTATTATTCATACAAAATACGTTGGACACAGTTTAAAGTAAGCAAATGACCTACTAATGGAAAAGTTAGGGGAAAACCAGTACCAAACTCGTAGGAGGAATAGTCTTCGATCCTAACATGCTCATTAAAAACATCTCCATCACCATCCAAATAAGAATCTATCGAAAACAAAACATGCAGCGAAACATGATAATAGAAGTAGTTTAAATCTTAAAAGAATGAATTCTAAAGAATCCCGCTTTTTATCATCATACGTCCAAAGACAATCGGTGTTGAACTTCGCGAAAGATCGCCTTTACCGGCCTCTTTCAATGATCATTACGTTGAAAAGAAAACTTCTAAAGCTTTCTCTTATGAAACCGTTTGTTAGTCGACAATAAGATCCGTCTGGTCCAACTTTTGACTCCTCTTACATGTTTCATCACTCGCCCGACCCTTGGAACTTAAACATGACATACTACATTTATGGCCTGGGTTGACATAATTAGAATATTTTAACAATGGTAGAGAGTTGATCGTTTTATAGGAGTACCAAGACTCCAATACTAATAGAAGATGCTGTACAGCATATTGTGAATGAATGTAACCGGAAACCCTTTAGTTTATCGGGAAGTACATATCGGTTCAGTGAAGGTAAAATAGAGAAATTTGTGTAAAAATTTTAAAATAATATAAATGTAAAAATATAATGGAAATATAAAAAATAACTTTAAATAATATGCATACCGGCATCAATTTGAATCATTTTCGAAGCAGGCCACCGAACTGTACGGCGACATATTATATTATCTCTACAGATATAAAATCTGCGTCACACATGATGATTGTCTGTATAGTGAATGACATTTATACGTCAAGGTTTCGGCTTGGTCAACGGGTCATCGTCTGTTCCTAATTCAATATTAGAATTTTTACATAAATATCTTTAGTGGAATATCACGAATTTTAGTTGAATTTAAAATATTCTGCCATTTTGGGATTTGTCTAAAATTCACTTTTTTTGTTTTCAATTGGATAACGCCATATTCAATATTTATCTTTCTATTAAAACATTGAAACGCTAACACAGTACATTTATGTAATATATCCAATGATACTAGTGAATAAGCATATAAATTAGTAACATTCTAATATATTTAACTAAAGGTATTTTCTATAGGTTTTGGTAGAAAAAAGCCGGTGAATTGTGTAGTAACAAGTAAGTTATATTGATATTTTGATGGAATGACGCTAAGTTACGGGTTTTTTTCTCCAAAAGTTATATACGATAAAGTTTTGATCGTTTGAATTTGGTTATAAACTCATCAGCAGTTTACCAACGGAATAACCACAAAAGACCTAGTGAAACTTTGTCTTGTTACATTAATTTTTTTTAAATTAGATAACCTATAACTGTAAAAATTTGTATTATTAAAAATAAGATTATTAGACTACAATTAATCAAACCACAGAAAAATTGTAAAATATTTTTTCTTCTATACACTCGCTTATTATTCCTACATTGTAATTATGTATATTCATTGATATGTAACCTCTCATAACCAAAACAATTTTCATACAACTGCTATACCGCTTTAAGTTGTAGTAAAACATATAGGGAAGAAAAAAAGGAATTGTTCGTACAAAACGCGGGGGTCATATCAATTGAGTCAATTAATAATAATATAATTTTTGGCCGGCGCTTATAAGAACGTTAACTAGCGACATTATTGAGGTTATGAAACCTGTCATTTCTCTAGGTGACAAGCGCAAGTGCTACGCCACGCAGGACAGCTTTGTTCACTTCCTAAATATCCTAACCCTAACTAGCATAATGGTTTAATTGACGTCGCAATAACTATAGGTTAAACTTGTCGCTCGCCTTGTGATGAAGTGGAAAAAATATAGGTTTTTGTGATTAAGAAGTAATGCGATGCAATACAACGTGCCAATGATAAGAGAAAATATGTCAAATAAAGCCGAGGAGACGAAAATTAAGTATAAATTTTCTTACAAGTTTAAGTTTATATTATGTTGGAGTAAACAATTTACTAGTGATTACTGAAATAAATAAAAATATAAATTTAAGTTACTCACCTTCATATATGGACCTATCATAAAGACCCTTTATCACTACGCTCCGCGAAAAATTCTTTCACGAAACAAAATTAAGTATGTAAAAGTAAACACTAATGTTTCACAACAATTTAATATCACAGATGTTTTACGCAGACAAAAACAGGATTGAAGCGCGCAGGTCGCAAAGTCAATACCACGATTTCACAAAAAAAATATATATCCGAACGCTTGCAAAAAAGCCAACTATTTCTTTTTAGGCATATTTATAATAAACTTCGAGAAATATCGGTAAATTTACTAATAATTATGACTGAAAATTTTACGTTTTTAAATTAATGGCGCGAATTAATACGCGTGCGCGTTCTGCGATAGCTGTCCGTGCGCTGTCTGAACGGTGACTGGCTGAACGCTTGTTATATCCAAGCCATGTTATTCGCGGCCGTTAAAATAAATACGCCAAGGTGTGAGCGACGAACGAAGGCCCAGCGCATGAAAGAGGAACTGTTATCTAACTTTATGTTAAATACAGTAAATTCACACTCAAGAGCCTTTTATTCATATTCTGTCCACATTTTCCTATAGCAAAGTTAGACGGTTGGGTATTGATTGGCTACAAGATGACCTACTAAAGAACATTGACAACCACAAATTGAGTTCAACATACGCAAATCTTGTGTCTTAATATATGCAGTTGTTTATAACAAAGTTAATTTATAAATAATAACATTCGCAATCTGTTAACAGTTCAAAGGTTTATTATAAATAGCTTTTAAAATACAACGATCTTTGGTAAGTAAATAAACTTGCTCCCATTACAATTAAACGGAATTCAAAACGATAAATATCATTCGAATATTAACATTCAGGGCGTGCGAAACAAAACGCAGTTACCCTTACCCATATTTAAACACTTAATAATATTTAACATATACATAGGTATATCACCTGTTAGGTGTCCGGGTTTTTAATAGCATCGCCTTCAAAATCCGTGACCTAAAGATGACTCATTTGAAGAACCAAGGACAACAACACGTAACCAACGGATAAATCTAAACCCACGATCGAAATGTTCGGAGTAACGTGGCAGGTTCAGAGCGTTCGCTGGAATTTGCGTTTTAGAATGACCCGCGCTCTATGAACATTAAAGCACCAAGTTTTCATAATCTTTTACAGAATGATGACAACTTTAAAGAATACTCGTGATTTTTAGTACTCATAACAATGACGAAAGTCATCAAAGTTCAATTTAACTCCATAACGCCCTCATATCCTGGAAATTACTTTAGATTCTAGAAGGTTCCATAGAAATGTATGTAATGTAAATTAAGGCACATTTATTTATTCACTTTATTTATTTTTTTACAAAGGGTGCAGTTAATGCCTTAAGGCATTATTTTCCAGTCAATCTCAGGTTAATAAGTAGTACACTAATAGTTGTAAATAAATTTACGTGTAAGACTTGAATCTGTATGTATGCTCCACAAAATGATAATGAATATACGATAGTAGACCTGAGCGGAAAGAGTTCAATAAGAAAATAAACTTAAGGTAGCAATGGTTGTGCAGATAAACACATTGAATGATTAGAAATATAACATACTAGTTATGGCCTGTAGCTTCGCACGCATTCGTGTCTCATTTTCCTCCCGGATTTTTTTTGTATTTCCCCAATTTTTTTCTAATTATAAATTTAATCTTTCTTATTAAGGGATATTCTAGCCTTCTAATCGTGAAAGAAGTTTTGAAATCGGTCCAGTATTTTCTGAGTTCATTTACAAACATACAAAGATACAAATCTTTCCTCTTATTAATTAGCATAGACGAGAAAATTTGTCTCGATAATCCTAACGCACTAAGGCATTCGGTTCGGATTCCCCTACCCTATCCAAGTATATAATGAAGGGATTGAAAATGGAAACAGAAAATTAACTATACCTATAACATAATACACGTGGTGCAACCAAAAGAGCGTGGCAGGATCGTGTAAGTCTCACTTACGTAACAATCATATAACACTATGATTCAACTATTTTTTTCTATTACACGGATATATAGATAGATACTGTTTGTAAATATCAACCAATTCGTTAAATAATTCTAGTGTGTGTTAATAAATATACTTATTTACGTTAAAGTATTGGCACTTTAATTAAAAAATTACGCCTATTTGGTTTATGCATATTGAATAGTTAGGGAAAAGAGTGTTATTAAAACGTATTATTTAATAATAAGTTTTAATAATACCTTTTTCTCTCATATTTGAAAGAAATTAAGGAGTAAATGTCGTGAAAAATGGAAAACCGTAGCGTCATTTTCGTCGCACTTTGAGCTCTGTAGATTAAGGCTAACTAATACTTCGTACCTATTTTACCTCTAGCATTGTACTCTAGGCACATTATACTTAGTAGAAGCAATGTTGTGTTAATATTACACATACATACAGACACGCTCACAGACGCATATACAACGTGTGAAAGGATAAGAATTTGGGCAAGCAAACGGAATAGGCAGGTACGTCCGCATTTTTGCACAACGTTTACTCGCCTCGAATGTGGTCCAACTCCCAGCTTTCATTTTACTTTCGTCCGCTCAGTTGACTGCGCAATATCGGAACCTCCTTTTTAAAACATGTGAATGAAACACTTGATGTGGAATGATGATAATATAATATGAATAAATTAATTTCCGTCCGCTATGAACGCTGGAAAGTTTTTGGTTTCGCCACTAAGAAAGGTATTAACTGCAACATTGCTTAGAAAAACTACATCTATACTAATATTATAAAGAGGAAAGACTTCATTATTTGTTTACTTGCATTGAATAGGATCTGAAACTACTGGACCGATTTGAAAAATGTTGAACCATTAGAGTGCTAAATTATTCCTGATGAACACAGGCGATATAATTTTTTATTTATAATTTTTGTTAAATACCCGTGACACGTCAGGGCGGGCCGCTAGTTCTTAATATGGTTAAAACGAATTGTGTCTTAATGGTTATATTAAGAATGGTTATATTAAAAAAATATTTTTTATTTTCAAAAATAAAAAAGAAAATTACCTAGTCTTGAGCGGTACTCTTTATGACGTGTGCTCGGTAAATGGACAACTTAATTCTACTATTGGATACTTAGACGAACCGCACGCGCCTACCGCAACGGATTTGGAGCAAATTGCCAGCGTTAACATTTCCATCTGATTATGACGTGAGCACCATCAAGAGGGAGGGAGAGTCTAGTTTGCTAAACTAGACTCTCCCTCCCTCTTGACACTCACATTCACATTAAATGAATCGTGGATCATTAATTATAACAAATACAATACTAATGATATGCTGTAGACAATAGATAATATTTCAAAAAGGTTCTTTCACGTTACGAGTTCGGTATTTCCAAACAAGTACGACTTAGGCTCCTTCAAGATGCGAGCCTATCTCTTTCTCAAAGGCCGGCAACGCATTTGCAGTTCCTCTGGTGTCCATGGGCGTCGTTGAGCACGGTCGGTGTTCCCGCCGCTCGTTTGCCCCTTCTCTTATAAAAAACAACCTAGTTAATTGTTATGTTTACGTCTAGTCCCGCCAGCGTTTCGTATTTAAAGCAGTTTATTTCAAAGGCCATTCGTTATCGCTGTGTGCTCGTACTGAAATACCTACGCAACTGCGATGCTAACGATGCATTCGCAGCCTTGCGACAACTTTGAAAATCACAGATAACCTATAACTCTGAATTTTAAATTTAGATGCGTTGCTACTCACAGACGAGCTTAACCTTTCGAGGTAACGTCAATTTGTCACAAAGTCGATTAAAAACAGAAAGGTCATCATTTATTTATTTATTTTTTAATCTTATAAGAGTCCGTTGTACATTTTGTGTCTGGTGATTAGATTTTAGTATAATTTAAGTACAGTTTAATTCACTTCCTTATTATTATTTTGTTTATGTAGGTAGGTTGTCCGGAAAAATTATGTCCGTAAACAATTTTTTTTAAATGTACCTTTGAGTAGTTAACGTATTACTATATAACACTTCAAATCATGAACTTTGTTGACAATTTAGAGCTTAAGCTTAAGAAAGTTATTTTAATGTATTTACTGACTATTAAGTAACAATAAAATAATAACCTATCTAACTATTATGATTAAGGTAAAACGTCCTTCGAAGACACTAAGTCACATTGTTGTCAAACACTAGTTTATTCATTTAAGATTCGTACACATAAAATATGACGATTATAATGTTTAATTTTGTCCCGTCTACTTGATATGACAGTACAGAATAAACGTGCCCTAGTTACACGAATGAACTGTTCAGCCACGCTAATATTATTTACGGCATATACGAGAAAATCGCATCTATTTTCGCACCGCGCAATACAAACATTGATCGCGGCAAAAGCATCGCGTTAGCAAACCCCGAGGTTCAAAGTAAATATTATGGCACAAAAAGTCGTAAATCAAAACGCAAATTAACGGATTTACATAAAATCAATCGATTTTACCGAACATGTTTATTTACGAATCGTGAAAAGTTTGGAATATGCTCTCAATTTTTAGAGTACATTTTTTCGATCTCTATTAATTAAAAATACATATATTATCCATTAATTTGAATCTTTGATTCACAAATTAAGAGTCAAACATATATACAAAAGGCGATGTGTGTATGTATCCCTATAGACTCCAAAACGGCTGAATCGATTTCGATAAAAAATTCAGGAAACGTTCAGATCTGTCTATCGGGTGGTCGTGTGAGGTTTGACAGCGCTCGGATCAACATAATAAGTGCTGGTAGGGCGAGGCCGGGGCGGATCATTCAAATATGACCAATTCGTGTATGTCTGTCGTCGTCATATATGTCAGAAACGGTTCTGGCAACTTGGATCAAATTTCGTATATAGATAAAAGCGGATTTTCGTGCAAAATTACATAAAAAAAATAAATACTAATTATAAGGACAATTCTGTATCCATATTATGCGGTACTTACATCGTTGTTAATGATATTAAATTATAATCAACACGTACCTCAACATTTTGTTAGATGACGCTGTATGACGTTATCCGAGAACTGGATATATTTACTAAAAAATCACGGTCTCACAAAAGACAATTTCTTATAAGTTGCCTCGATTTCTTACTATAGTTTTTGTCTGTCCTTTCGAGTGATTGATTGACGAAAAATAAAACTAGTTAAACCAAAACCAGAAAAATAAACTAGTTCAGGTTTTAGTCAAGGAATAAATTTGTCAACAAAAAAGAATGTGTAAAAATATATTAAGTCGCTTTTTATTCTAAACATAATAACACTCTTATAACTTTATATTATATTTATATTATCTATTTATATCATTACTAATATAATGGCCATTAATCAGTTTCACTATGACCTGTCAATATAAAAAACCGACTTAAAAAATATATTCAATAACAGCAAATGCAGTTAAAAGTAAAGAATAATTTTACGCAATTAAACATAGGAATAAATTCTTAATCATTGTCTCTAATGATACAGAGCCATCTAGAGGTGAGTAGCCAAACAATAGAAAATTATTGTTAAACTTATTTTAAAAATGAAATCGTCTTAAATACAATACAACGTAAGAATTAAATTACAAAATGAGTATATTATAATACATTTATCTTCTTGATAGTTGTAATGAGATTTGACAATGCGTTGTACATTTCACACTGGGATATAATTCGGCGCCATTAAATAACTCTAAATTGTGCATAATTGAAATCAACCAATTCAACTGACTTTTTACTTAGAGTTACGTTTTTTTTACATTGAGTGGAAAATTATACGCTGACGCATGACAATCTGAAACGTACCAAATATTTTGAAGTGAGGCATAAGATAAAATGGTAAATCCAGTAAGACAGTAATTTCTCTGATAAAATTCTTCTGAAATATTTTATTTAAATGTCATTGTTCTAAAATAATTTAGGATATGTTCGATACGCCGTGTTTCTAAGCTATACATTTCACCATAAATTTGACGTTGAATTGACGGAGACTTCTTAGTACTTGTAATCCTTTGTCCTTTTGTGAACGCAATGGTTTCTTCGGAACCAATTGCATTTATATGACCAGCAAAGACTTGGAATAACGAAGAAATAAGTGGTACGTTTACAACACTGCTTAAAATAATGCTGTATGTTATAAACGACTACTTAGTGTATTATTAAAATCCTAAAAAAATCTATTTCGTGATTTAATGTTCTTCTCGTTGTCTTATCGTCATTACTTTATTTTATTTTTAAATTTTTGTCCAAACACCGAAAAAATATGTCGTGACTTTTCTTATTAGTTGTTTCGTTCTTTGGCTTGTTCAAACATAGTCGAAGTGTATTTTTTTGTTTTTATAGGTACACTTTTTACATATAATAATAAGAAATCTAAACATATTAAGACGAAAGAAGGGTTGGATATATACGGACTTATTAGCTATTTCCTCATTCTCACCACTCCAATTAACACTGAATTAAACTGAATACACTCGTCGTCGTTTTCTTTAGCTAGTCTTCTTGAGAAGCGGCTTTTATACCTATATGTATACCTATAGAAGTAAGGGGCGAACGAGCAACGGGTCACCTAAATTTAAGTGATCACCGCTGCCCATGGACATCCTCAATATCAGACGAACTGTAGATGCACTGCCGGCCTTTAAGGAAGAAGTACAAGCTTTTGTTGAAGCTTCTTGACCCTATGTTATATTAGTTTAGAAATACCGGTAGAGATAGATCATTCCACAAGGCGGTTGTACGAGGCTTATTCCGAGCGGTTATCGGGTCTTTGAACGATGTTTGTCAGTCGACTAATTATATGTACCTTAGTGAATACACTACCCTTGTTGTCTTATACAAGAAATGTAGAATAAAAGAGATGAAAAATAGATTCCCAAAAATGTTTAAAAAATGATTCACTATGTACATACCTTTAGACTAAGGAATTATTAGTCTGCGCCAGTGCAGTAATTATTAGAAGGCATGTTTATTGTTAGCAGTAATGCTGCAGAATGCGCGCGGCGTTCAGCCACATGACCGTCCCACACTTGTTACCACAGTTCCCATAATAATGGGTAGCCCTGCAAGCATACCAATTAGATTATATTTCTAATACGAGTAACACCTTTATATTTTATTTTTATTTTACGCGTAGTTATTAAACAGATTCATTAATGTGTAGACTCTTTATCTATTATATATAGAAAAAGTGCGCGTGTGTGTGCATCCCTGTATTTTAGTTTTAAGCCAAACTACACTTTACAGAGAGATTATCTCGCTACGGTGTGGTGTCACTATGGCGGTTGCATGTAACGGTTTTAGGAAATTATTGATGATTATGATGGATTGAATTGGAAATAGCTTTGTTCCCTATACTATGTGTATACTAGTGTAGTCATAAGATAATTACATGTAATATATGACCCCAGTATGTCTAACTTCGGCCACAAGAACCGCAACAGTCGTTGGATGAGTGAATGTTTATTTATTATTATTATTGTTCCCGATAAACTACTGAACCGATTTCTTTGCCAATAGAAAGCTATTCCATCAGGGAGTAACTTTTTTTTTTAATTTGCGGAAATACCTACACATAACCTCTTTGCGGGGCCTTGTGCGAGAAGAGCAAGTGTGGATTATGTCGCACTCGCACCGATTAAAACCTCACAATGTTCTTTCCGCGTATATTGTTGAGGCTACGGGAACGCTCTCGCACACATCCGCAGCTCCTCCTAAGCAGCTTCGTCTCTCCGCCAGTCGTCATTTGCGACGGATTGCCCCGAACCCGTCACCTAAGGCAAAAAGTTAAAAACGTGAGCGGACACCGTCTCCCCTTTACCATATCAGCGATTAACCAAGACTATATTTTATTTATTTATCTACTCGGGTGAAACTGAGGCGGAATGTTAGGCTTAATAAGAACTAGAATGTTTTATTATGTTTTATTTTAAAAGGTGAAATATAAACATTGATAAACGTTAAATTATTGTAAAAAATTAAAAAATCTTCCCGTACCGGGAATCGAACCCGAGCCTCCTGGGTGAAAGCCAGGTATCCTAGCCACTAGACCATACGGGATACAGTGATCACTTTGAATTATGTTCTTAAAACTGAAATAAAATCACAAACATTGAATTAAAATAAAATGTTGAAAATATATAACTACATTATTTAACTTAAATTGAACTTGAAACATATAATTGAAAATATATTTCAAGGTTTTGTTCCGCGAGACGTTAACTTATTTTTCACAAGGTAGTAAACAGATGGAATATTTTTATGAGGTTCCAATTGGATAAAGCGACATCTATGTAAAAATTATGATAACTTTTGTTTTTGTCATGTTCGAAGTATTCACGTAATTGATTGACAGATGGCACTGGTCGTAGATAAGATTTTTAACTGTTGGGTCCCTCCATATCTTTAACAAGCCAGTTTGACAGGTAGATACCTCGTTTTATATGTTGCTTTGCTAAACGCCACTAACTGGCAATAACAATCATAAGACAAAAGTATAGAGATATTATGCTTGCTGTAAAGTAAAAAAAATGGGCTCTCAGGTCTTTAATTTAATTGGTATTAACTGACATTGTTTAATCGCCAACCACGATTTACGTGATTTATGATTTTTTTTAATTTTTTTATGTTAAGTTATTTTATTTTATATTTATTTATCTTATCTCAATTGTGACAGGGAATGTGTAATTCTTATTCTGTATCCCTATTACACGACACTGATAGTTCATTAACTACATTCTTATTAATTAAAATATTTAATTCTTGACAAAATTACTAGGGTCATCGAAATGAAACTTACTTTTACATGAAACAAAATATCAATTAGTATGTGTTACCACGTTTTTTCATGAAAGCAATTTACTAGTAGCCGAATCGTTATTCCGTTTATAAAAGGCTTTTAACGTGTATATTAGAATGTAACATGTTGCGTGCTAATGACTAACATCATGTCAGGAATTAATAAAAGATGTAAAGAAACACTTCCGACTGGCATACTTGATTCATTGCTCTGTGTTTCCGACTATAGGTAACTAAATAAAGAGGAGGGGTTCGCAATAATCTCTTTAAACAAAAGTACGGACCTGTTAATAACTCTAATCTCCCTCGGTGTTATTTTGTTGTTTGTGCGGCAATGGCGTCTACGCGTATTACCCACAATACGCAGCGTAGATATATAGTTAATTGTTAATTTAAAAGCCCAGTTGTTTCGTGTCCGTTCTGCATCATTGGAAACGTACATCGGTTACGTAAAAAATACCTTTCAGTTACAGTATCCAGATTATGTAACGGTACATAGCCGTTTCTTGAGATTTTACTGTACGGCAGTCATTGATCGACCTGGGTCGATCAATAAGTGCCCGTGTTTAACGACAGATGGCGTTAGTAAGTGAAATTGACATTACCATCGTGTAATGTAGTCTGATAAATGTCATCGTGCTTAATTTTTGCTACGTTTATTTTTAGAGCTGTTTGTATCTTTCGTGTCGTGTATTTCTCAACAACATGAAGCAAAAAGAGCGATACCGATCTGTAATTCGTTTTTTTTTGGACAAAAAAACCTGGAAGGTAATAAAAGTGAACTTAACTGTTGTCTATGGGAACCCTTCACAGTCCATGACAACCGTGAGGCATTGGTGTAATAAGTTGTCGTACAACTGTTTTCAAAGATAAGCGGCCAAGACGCCTGTCAGACGTAGCTACGAGGAAAGGGTCGAAAGGGTCCATGATATTCTCGCTGATCGCCGAACAAAAAGGCGCGGAGAAGCTGTGTTCGTAGGCGTCTCGTAACGAATTTAAAATGACAAAATAGGTGTGAGTAAAGTGTCACCCCGATGGTGGCCGCGATTGTTAACAAGCAATGTTTAGACTGTTTTAACCGAAATCCGCAAGAATTTTGGCGTCGTGCTATCACCGTTGATGAAACCTGGATCCAAACCAGAGAACAAAAGACAATCTTAGCAATGGATTTTCCAGGCGAATCTGCCCCGAAGAAAGCAAAGACAGTTCCCTCAGCCGAAAATGTTATGGCCGCTGTATTTAGGGATTCAAAAGGAATAATTCTCATCGACTAATTGCAGTAAATTATTAGACAGATTCGATAAGAAATTGTAGGAGACATGGCCACATTTGTACAAGAAAAAGGTGTTTAGATGAAAACCTGGCTTACAAGAAAAACATTCACATCAAATGAACCTCTTGATATCGTGGAAACAGAAGCGTATTTTGCAGAGTTCGAGAAATTGATTTTTTTTTCAAATAATGTATTTTCATTTCTAACACTAATTGATCGAGCCACGTATTGCGTCACCCAAGAGTCAATTAATACTTACCACTGAAATTCGGTCATGTGAATCATATCACACATGATAATGGCAAGATAAAGGATTGCATTATACGTAAAACTAGCTGGAAAGAAGATATTGAATCTGAATTAAAAAATGTAAGCTATGTATGTAAATGTATGTTCGGTGCTTTGTGTATTCAAAAATTAGGGGGTCGAAGAAAAATTGTATAGCAAAGCCGACAGAGGGCGACCAAGACGCCGAAAATTTACAATTTAATTGATAAAGACATCGACAAATCGTCAATCACGCTGCCAATTCTAAAAAAAATTTTTTTTTTTACTTTCTTGATTGAGTAAAATAACATGAGATCTGAATCCTATTGCTATCGATTTATGATTTACTATTTTGATTCAGGGTGACCATGGCGTCTTGAGATCCGTTTCTGCCGTAATTTTCTTCATCATCAGTAGAAAACATATTATTAATATTTGGTTTTATTTTCTTAGGTTTTTGAACAATATCTATACAATTATTATATACTTAATGCCTATCTTATTTACAATAATAATTGTTCGCAATAATTTTTAATTACGGAAGCCGTCACATGGATGTAAATTTGACAATGCTCAAGCGCATTATCAACTTTCGGGTGTAATAACAATATTATTATAGATTAAATTTTATTAACTTCTCTTTACTGTTTATTAAATCTTTATAGTATCACTTATTAGTAACAAAACAAGCAACGCGTCAAAGTTAATACGAACTGGGAAACCCCCAAGGATTTTCTAAACTTAACTATAGAAAAAATAAAGTAAATGGCTAATTGAAACAGACAGCAGGTGCCTGTACCTATTAAAGTTGCACATCGTGTCTACGGAAGATCCTTATTTTAGAGGCCACTAATCCTCCTCAATTGTAATGTAATTTAGCTCCTATTACAATGTGTTAGAGATCAAATTATAATTTATAGAGGCCGTTATGTTTATGGTGTACACGTATTGAGTACAGTAAGGTCAGAACAAATGAATGTAAAACATCTGTTGTATTATCTATACTGTACACAGATAAATAAAATTGAAGTGTCCGTATGTTATATCAAAATAAAATTTCCATACTTAATACATATGTTGTATGATACGGTACGGTATAACAAAAACACAATTTTCAAAAATTTTATCTGTCCGGTTATTCCGGGTAAACTCTGAAACGATTGAACCGATTAGGATGGGACTTTTACTGGAGGATAAATGGGTTTGGAGGAGGTAATATTGTAAGGATACAAATAGGCTACTTAATTAATACTAAACTACTTAAGCAAAAGAATTAGGGTTCCGCGCAAC
>JWHW01050736.1:780851-836916 GCA_000931545.1 Papilio glaucus | reverse complement strand
ACTACAACGTCTACTGCAATCTAGATTGTGGATAAAATTGATTGAGATATTCGACGCATTTAAGTGGATTTGTATGTATGAATGTATATGCTGTTATACTTTGTTATCATCGAACAAACAAATATCCCGACTGTTGTTCGTTACAGTAACACTACGTTATGTACATATGATATAGGATGACATGGGGTAAAGTGGAACTAATATTTTCTAAAATAACCCATGTAGTTTTTTAATACAATTGAAAGTTAAGACTGAAGAAGAATAAAACCATTGTTCAAAACATTTAAGTAGACGTATTACAGGGAATTTCAGATTGGCCCAGCGGGTGTTCCAGTGAAGCCTTTTGGTAGCGATCGGATGCACATCATGAGTGCTACCCGGGCGACGCCGGGGCATATTACTAGTGTCTGATAAATTGTAAAATTCAGAACTTAAATTTTACAATTTACCAGACATTCTGAGCGCATGCGCCCCTTATACTGTAGTCTGTATTAAAGGACCTAAAGGACTAAGTTTTAGTATGTTTTCAAATAATATCTAAGGTGACCGTTTAAAATGTAGTTTTATTACTTGTATTCATAGTAACTCTTGTTGGTCTAGTAATTCCCTATATCTGCCTACCCCGCTTGTGATACCGCCAAAGCTTATTCGATTATTTAATTTTTACTTTTATGACAAACTTTAAATTCAACCGCTTTAAAAAGGCAACGGTGCGTTGATCCGTAACTAAATGGGTCGATAACTGTAATGCACTTATTGTTCTCAAACACATAAACACTGTCGCGATTACGAAACATTATATAAACAAGCCCGTTATCTCGCGACATTTTTATAACCATGAATTATAACTAATATGAACCTTATTTAATTTATTTATTAGCACCGCCCCCTATAAAATACATTGTATATACAATTGACATAAAAATGACAATAAGTATTATTGATTTTAATTACTTTACTATAGTTAAAGAACATTATGTACGTCGATAACCTAAGAACTGGTCAACGAACTGATGAAAAATAAAAACCATGAGTTCGAAGTTTATTGCTAAGGATAGCTGATTTTGAATTGAAAATGTGTAAAAATATAATGCATTAAAAATATACCTACAACCTAATTAATTAAATTCATCTACCAAAATCTTCCCTCCCTTTTGCCGCGTTATGAGGGGTCGGCACAGTATGACCGTAGTCCGTACTGTATATATAAGTTTTAGCTAGTTTTTACGACCGTCCTCCTGTCTGACGCCAAACCTCCCTGGCAATTAATTAAAATAATAACCTAATTAAACTGAAAATAAAATAAACACAAACATGAACAACATCAATTACTTCTACTGCGCCTCGCATTACATTGTTGTTGTTGGTATAAAGCTAAATAAAGATATTATTTTTCCTTTTATTTTACCATTCCGTAGTCGCGAAAATTATTTTTTTTTTGTTTGTACACTTGTACACAAAGTAAGTAACGGAATAAAACGCTTCTGTTATCCATGGTAATAAAATCAATACAAAGCAACGCCCACATTGCTACAAAAAATAGAACCGGAAAATTACATTTATGCGTAGAAAGCATAAAGACACTATTATTTCGCCGCAAATTGACAATTTGCCCACTTTTTTATATTTCGTATGCAACAAACATTCTAATTTATTACCCTTCCTTACTAATGTGCCCATTCTTGGACGCTTTCAAATGACTTTCCCTTGACATCGGCATGCACCGTCCAGACATATTATATTAGTACAATGATTTATATGAGATGGATGGTATTGTATGTGATATGTGGAAAACTGACGTCCGATGATGAAGTATCTGTCATGCTATTTGAATTACATGAATTATTACTTGAATTACATGAATTAATTACCGAAGCATTTTAATATATTTTTCACATAAACTTAAAATCGATCGTTGAATTATTTCTTATGTAGCAGGGTACTTATTCTTTAAAATGATGACGCTGCAGCAAAAACCATAACTAGAAATAAAAAAAACTGAAAATCAGACACAGCCATGAAATCTTTCAGAACTACTGTTCTAACTATAAACAGGGGGAGACTAAGCTATAATGGTTCTTGAATTGCTAGCATCAGTTTTAGGTTGTATTAAGTCTATGTGCAGGATGTACAACTATGTTGCTGGGTTGTCGCCGGAAAAGAAACACACACAGTTTGTAGGAGCAACTTGACGCTGGTAGGCGACAGAGTTTTATCACGTACTATTCTACTTTACTGTACTGTAGTAGTTCCCCTAGGTCGACGCATCCTTCTGCTGAACGTTCGGCTGCGACGAAGAACGGCGATCAAAGCGACAAACGCTGCGAATGGATCTTGTTTTGTAATATGACTGTATGGACAAAACTGCATTCAATTGATTTATAGCAAATGATACAACAAATTATTTTGTTTCCGTCGTGTGGTGTCTCCTTCGCAACTCTTTGCTTAAATATATGTCGCGCTGTTTCGCACGAACACGAACGCAGGGCGGTCTCTCAGGTACATCACCGCATATTCTGTTGCAAATGGTGGCAAATCGCAGTCGCACCGCTGTTTGTCGTACGAAATTCAAATGACGTCTCGGATCGCTAAATAATGTTATTTAATGCGGGTACCCTCATTACTTAAAGAACATTTGAAATTTCTTTACATATTGAACAAATAAATTTCGCTTGTCGTTTCTACTGTGCGGCCACCGACATATAGGAACTGGAAATGTTTATATGCGTTTGTTCTCACGAAATCGCCGCGTCGTCGCTGTCGCAGTACCAGTGCGGCCCCGGCCTTATACTACACGATGACTAATACTAATACATTCAGACGACAGAGACAAGAAGGCTTTTGTTCTGTTCTGTTCTCTATTACTTTTATACACATTTAAGTTCGTTTCTGTCAGTGTTTTTTAACAATTAGGGTTGTACCGGAACCGAAAATGCGGAACTTCTGCGAGTAATCGTACCTCCGCCTCTGCCTCCGTAAAATATGAGTTGTAACGCAGTTTATTTACCTGGACATGCAAAGGTTTATCTTATAGCGATGTTGTCTACTTGGCTGAGTGTTTCGGCCGCTATGGTGACAATTATGCTGGTGTTCCTGTTCTAAATTTTGATTACCAATAAAGTTTACAAAAAATACCTACCGATTCTACGTAGCTTAAATAAAAACTTTTTATTCAAACTATTAAAAAACGGCTTAACTCACTTGACACAGACAGACGGGTTGGGACTTCCCAGTCCCACTTACCCTGAGGAAGGACCCCCGACGGGCTCGAAACTGTTACTTTAAAAGTGAAAAAACAAACAATATAGCTTTATTTTATGTTATATTATTTTCTTAACGGTTTTATTAGGTGACAAAATTCGTGAGAGTGAATTACGTAAAAAGGATTATAAGTGCATGTGATCATATTTCTTAAAAAAATCTTATTCAAATTGACAATTTTAACATACCTATACTATACTTTTCACTAACTTATCACAATAACTAAGTTTTAGCGATTTTTGTATTTAATAAATAGAAAAAATACATAAATAATTAGAATAATTAGAAATAGCAAAAAAATTGAACAAAATATTAAAATATTGTTTGTTGTACCGTTACAACAGCCAATTATTGATAAATAAAAAATCGACAGCGCAATGCAGCAGCGGCCACGTGACAATATCAGTCCTCCCAAATGCAATTTCCTGATTTTGTAATTTGTTAGCAATTATATCCCCTTTAACTATTTACTGGAAATAGTTTTCATCAAGACGATCCCGTAACGTAGTGTTAGAGGACGAAACTGTTGTCGGGCTACTTATAGTCTATATGACTAATACAAATATTTGTATTATTCAATAATTACTATTGTTTGTATTATAGATCTGGTTTGTTGTCAGGACACTTTCTTTTACTTCGGGGGCCTTAGGTTCAATGAAAATTGTGTTAAAATTGCTACATTAATATTAATAGGGCAAAAGACGTGGTAACTTATATTCTCATCTAGTTCCCTAGTCGAATTAACTAATAGCATATTCTAGGGTGTTAATATTGTTTTTACATATTTTTCTTCTCCCTGCCCTTTTTCCACTTTTTTAACTGGAGGCGGCAAAGTACGACAGTAATCCATACTGTGATAGGTTTAGGCGACAGTTTTTTTTGATGGCCGGCCGCCAACCATCTTTGGGCATGTGTATGAAATATTAGTAGATTATCGAAATAATTTACTTATATTTCTTTTAACCATTGCCAATCAAGCTTAAACTTAGTTGGAAATGGTTTTAACAGTGGTAGAGCCCGCAAGAACAACATCTGTTACACGAATGGGCCGGCTGAAACGGTGAAATACCACGAACTCACAGAAGACATGCATGACGTGGAGGTATTCTGCGTTGAGTAAATAAATGTTCGAGAAAGAGAGAGTGAATGCCGGAGGCCTAATTTCAGTTCACATTCCCTTCCCATTCTTTCCTAAAAAGGATAGAATGGGAAGGTTTGGACTTGGAGGGGATAAATAAGAAAAGAAATATCCTTTTCTCCTCTGTTCAATAAAGAGAGGTAATGCATCTGCGACGCATTTTCATCTAGCGGGAATACCTATGAGTGACAGTCTCCTCATATCAGATGACCTGCTTGCTCGTTTGCCACCTTGTCCCATAAAAAAAGTCGAATGGTGGATTCGAATCTACGACCATTTTGTGAATGTTTTGGAGTCCGTACCCGTAACCGTTTGGCTATAGATGCTTATTATTATGTTAAGATTATAACACAAAATTAAATCTCTATAGCATATCCCGTATGGTCTAGTGGCTAGGATACCTGGCTTTCACCCAGGAGGCTCGGGTTCGATTCCCGGTACGGGAAGCATTATTTTGATGAAATTTCTATGAATATTGTTTTAATTTATATTCATATTTTAATACTAGCGACCAGCCCCGAACAGCGCGTGAAGTGTGACGACAGCCTATATGATAAAATGTATTGAAATGTTCTATAAATAATCTAACTTACTCCGCCGTCAGTTTACTTGTGATACTTTGAAATAATTAATACATTTCATTTGCAATATTAAATATTGAGGTCAATAATCGAGATAAAGCTATCTTAGCTTATAAGTTGGTTTAAATCTGTAGAGTGGAGTGAAATGCAGTTTGCATTTTGCAGTAGATCGAGGACACACATCGTGACATCAGAATTTTGTACATATGTATAGTAAAATACATAAATATGCACTCACACCCGTAACCCAGAGGGGTAGGCAGAGATCATGTTTGATTCACATTTGACGCGATCCTGGCGCACCTCTCTCGCTGCTTCTACATTCATACATCTACGCATACATACTCGTCGGTTATGGGTGCTCCTTATATCGCTCTTTTTTAGTAAGCCACTGATCTGATCGATATAAGTTCTCTTAGGGCCTATCATGTATAATATACATGATACGCCATACCATATTAGTTTGAAATGATTAAATGTTTTTTTTTTTTTAGAATAAAACAAGACATATTTAACTTACATTTCACCTAATTCTTACTAATCAGTGTTAAGTGTTCTTTAAGCCAAGACATTTAAGATATTCACGAGGCGTTGTAACAGTATTTTTTAAACAAAACCCAAACAAGTAGTTACGAATATTTTCTCGAACATTTATTTGGTCCGCTCGAGCGTGACGCGTCCGAGTTGGCTTCCTTTTCCTATTGTCGGTGAAACGTTCGCGTTGCGTAAAATATTCGCATCAAGACCCCGATTGTTTACACCTTATACATACTAAATTATATACTTACGTGCTTGCTACCTACATCATAATATGTTTGAGCATTTTGTAGCTGTGGGTTCGCACTGAAACATTTACAAGACTTTATGTGATCGCAGTTTCTCAGTTTCCTGTCAAAGTATCAAACTACGTTCGCATCGTCATTTGACAAGTTGATCTCAGGGAGTGATCCCGGTATGCCGAGATACCCTATACATAGATACTGTGCGACGCTGTCTCCCTCCTCCATCACACTCGCTCTACATAGAGACTATCAGTGATCCTTAAATTAAACAAATGTTTATTGAAAAAGCCCTGAACTGTGAGGGCCGCCACAGTTGTACGTTGTTGTTTGTAAAATGAAGTAACCTACTTAAAGTAATCGTTGCATACATCCATGCGAACAGAGATACCAACAAATTTTAAGATTAGATTATCATAAAAGGCAATGATATCTATTTTTCATCCCAATTGTGATTACACGTGTGATGAGTTTAGTAGTAGCTTCTATTATATATTACATAAATAATTGATTTTTCATTGCTGTATAAAAAATAAAATAACGAGCATAAATAAAGATATTACTGTATTTACTTTCCTTACAAAAATTATTTACATTACTATTATTATGCACATATATAAATCATTACAAATTAGATAAATAAAACTATACGCAACAAATTTACAGAACACACGATCAATTGAACTAAATATATTTATATGAACAGATCGTTAGTCCTCCTCGCAAATACACTATCCAACGATTATTGCTACGTATAAAAATTAACATTATTACAAGTTTAAATCCAGGGTATGTTTGTATCGTGAGATCGCAATAACATATTAAATAACAATGCTGCCGATGCTATATAAACACAGTCCACTTTGTTAGGCAATCCTGCATGTAAAGTCCGTGGTCATTGCTTTTACAATTATTTCTAGGCGACTTTTACTGACTTTAAAATTATTTACAAATAATATCGTTTTCTCGCATATTTTAAAAAAAATTGTCCTAATCTCGAGCGGAATAAAAAATGTGACCTGAGTCCCATGACGTCACAGCGAAGTTATACAGTGCACAAAGCTGATACGTCATGGTGTATTCTAACGAAATCAACAAACGCATCACAACTTTGCTGCTCGCTGTAGAAACAATGATGCGCGCGGGGTTATTGGCTTGGCCTGCACAAGTAAATTATTTATATTAAAATTAAGATACATAATTTATCGACTGTTATTTGTTTCATAAAAATACATAATAGTTTATGTTATTAATTAAATATTTTATTACAAAATTACTTATAATTCTCTTTAAATAAAAATAATCATCAGAGTTACTGCATCATAGTCGCTTTTACAACATAAGTATTTCTTAACGACCGGTTCTTTGTACACATTACTATGTTATTGCGCTCAGAAATATGTGATGACTTGTAAATAATTTGTTATTACTATATATTATTTTCATTATATCATGGTAGGGTTATGTTTTGACGACAGTTATGCAGTTTCGACATTGAAAGAACCAAAGGTTTTGCACCGTTTTTTTACATTAAATAAAAATAAAGGTGATAGAATTATAAAGACGTAACTCGTATTATGCTATAATGAAAAGAGTATAATCTTTTGTCACCACTGAAGCGATTTGCGTCATCGGCCATAGACGATGAATTGCATAGATAATAGATTGAGTTGATAGTAAAAGACAGAAAAAGATTTTTGACATTTAGCTGTTACACAGTCAATGATGTAACAATTTTACAAAAAATAAACTTCAAATCAGAACCGTGCTATAAACATTTATTTCTTTATATCGTCATCATATTTTTTTTAATTACATCTTATTTGCTTAGAGATTACTGTTCGTTACGAAAACATGTTTTAGACTGAACTTGACAATATTACCAATTAAACTTGTATCGAGTGATAATTAAAATAAGTGAAAACTTAAACAGTCACATTACATGTTATTTCATAAGAAACAAGAAAAATATAGAAAATCGCTTCAGTGGCAACCCTATTCCGTACTTATACTAAATTATTTTATTAACAAAACCCAGGACGCTCAGTGTTCCAGATCAGTTTATTGATACTAAAATAAATATGGCGATAGTAATTGGTTTAGTGCAATATAAACTAGAAGTGTGGTATTTAGAATTATGTGAACTAAAGTTCACATAATTCTAAATACCACGTGCCCACCTGCGTGCGAACATAATGCTAGGATAGTTACATAAAAACAATGCATATTGGTTAATAATTGGTCATATGAAATATAATTTATTCCTGTGTCACGGTTAATATTCGATTATAATTAATTAACGAGTTATTATTAGCAAATGGAGTAGTAAAGAATTATTAATCTAACTAAAATGGATACAAATTTAAAACAGGAAATAAGGAAAGCGCCACGAAAATGTAAGAGTAAACAATTGTTGTGGGTTCTTTTATTTACATTCAAAAATGAAATTTTAGATAATAAGGGTACGACTTCATGCAGTCAATCATTGCTCGTTTGCAACTACAAATGTTGTGAAGTAAACCTATTTTAAATTTCACGCGACTCGCAACACGGTGAAGTGATATTTAGCGACAAAGCTTAAAATGTTGAGCTTAAAGCTAAAATTTTGAGCTTAAAGCTGAAAATGTTGAGCTTAACGCTGAAAAGGAGGTTAGGAAACCAGCTTTCGAAATAATGGAAGCAGCCATGTTGACGCTGCTATTGGACGCGGCGACTTGTCACTACTATTTTGAGCAGCAGGAAATTTAAAACAAGCAAACGAGCGTCGACCGACTGCATGGGGTCTTACCTTAAAAATAAACTGTATGGGTTATATTAACTGTCAATTACATAACACAAATTATTTCTTAAGCCTTATTTACACTTTAGGCGTAAAATCTTATATATTACATGATAACTATCACTATAACAAATATAACTGCTAATTCTATTTATAGTACATTACTGTATAAAGTAATACTTTCGATTAATACATATTAAGACTAAATTAACTGTACATGATTTAACCCATACGACAAAGGTCAGGCCAACAAAGCCGGCAAACCATATAAACAAAATTATTGTCTAGGCAATGATAAGCAATCGTTATTCTATATAAACCATCCTAGGCATTAGACAGACAGATGCGATGATGTCTAAAAGTAGCCAATATCACTAGATTTACCACAAATTTTAATACAATCTCCACCTAAAACAATATTAGAATCAAGTTGTTTCACTTTCATTTAATCGATTGAAATCAAAATGTGCATTCGTTATGAACATTAAACAACATATAAATATACTTACAAATGTGATTTTTGACTACTTTGATAGCTTACATCCATCTAACTGTCGAAGTCATTTTCCGAAAACTTCTCAAAAATCTCTCAATAAAAAATGTTGAACACTGCATACATTGCAAATTACTGTATAATTGTAAATGGAACAAAATTGCCTAACCGCTCTATTTACATTTGGATCGTTTTCATTATACATTAAGACATATGCAATTCTCACTATATGACCATTTATTTATTTATTTAATGAAAAAGATTTCAACGTAACAATGTATGTAAAATTAAGGTTTTATTCAATAATAAAACATTTTAATTAGCATTCGCATGAACAATCCTGAGGCAGATTAAAATTATGAAGTTCTATGTCCTATCTCTTGGATTTCTCCTCAAGCATCTTCACTTTCGAGTGCACGCTTGCAATATTTACTCCTCATTTTCCTGACCTTCAATACAGACACAACCAATACACATACTTTCATAGACATGCATGCATACCGTTCCCAACATACCACGATTATTAGTTATGGCATTAATGTTAAGATTTCTAATTCGGCTCAATCTGATATAACCGTATAATATCTTGAGCGCATACACGAAAATAATGATTCTCTAGACAAAAAATAATTTAGCAGTCATGTATGATATTGAGAATTACATATATCAAATATAAACCTTACCTCTACACCTTTCCTATCCGCTTTATTGTGATGCTATTTTTATACTATTATATGGTGTAAACAGGCACTTTTTTCATGGAAGTCAGTTTTTTTTTCAATTGTGGAGTTTTCATTTCTTTTATACGTTGCATAATTTTATGGTTAAAGGTCTTTATAACTCAGATTCTTTTTCCAAAACCATAACTCGCTCAGTCTTCCTTTCCTTATATACACATGGACAATAATCTAAATAATACCAACAATTTTTCCAATGACAAATAATTTATTATTAATTTAATATCAATTAATTTATTAATTCGCCAGATAAACATTGATGCAATTATTTTGGAATAAAGTCTTTTTAAATATTTCGATTATCGACTTTAAAAAAGAAAGTTAATTTATAATTGTCTCATGAATTTTATTTACGAAAATAAAATTTATCAATTATAAACAACATATCGAAATATGTGGCTTCTTATTTAAATTATTGATATTTGTGTACCCGAAATATGTTTTGCTCACCAGACATGCCTATGTTATAATATACAAAATATTTTTAATTAAAAAAAAATATTTATAAGGACGAATGGCATTTCGGAGTACATATCACAAACCTCCGTTATCCATGGAAATTGACTCACACCCTCGCGTTTTTTTTACCTTTTTCATAGACAATTATGGTAACGCGCGTGGATGCAGTTTACCTATTGGTAATTTTGCGGGTCTTCACATCCAAATAAACCTCTTAAACAAAGAGGCCGACCTCTGGGGTTATTTTGTTACTAGTATTTGGCTCTTGGATTGCCTTTTCCCAACTTAAAACCCAGCACCAATTTAATGCTGTATTTGAACCGGCGGTACTTCCCCACGTCCCATCTCGTAGCATAGCTGTATCACTTAGTATCAGTATATGTGGGACGTTAGGCTAATTCAGGCAGACTGACTGCACGTATCAACTAGCTATATAAAACACTTAGTCCGTTCGTATCACCAGGATAGTTTTGTATTGTCACTAGTGCGAGCTCGAGTGTACGTTGTGCTGCGCCTTCTTCTTGCGTTGCGCCAACATGTCGTAGAACGGGTTGTGGCTGATCGACCGGCGGAGGCATTCGATCCATTCGTCTCGCTCCTCCGCTGTCGCCGCAGACATTCTGGAAATATTATTTATAATATTTTTATTATTTCACAAGTTTAGTACACATTACTGTGCCGTATTGTCTATACCTACGCAACGCACACTTTGGTGGAAATTTCAAAAGAACTTAAGTTACTTTGCCGACTTTCCTTACATGGAGATTCTTCTCGTTCACCCTAGTAATAATTAGTATTATTGCGCTGCCGAGAATCGTAATGTGATAGTCTTAAATTACCTATAAACAGTGTGCTTCCCTTCGACAACTTTTCCTTCGGAATCAGTTTTACACGCTTTGATGAGATCCGCGCCGCCGCTCGCGTATAGCTCTAGGCAGTGCGGCCGCTGCCGGTCGCTCGCCGGCCGGACCTGACAAATACAACCAACATTATATTACATTGACACACAGAACATTGTCGTGAAGCGGAGATATTTTTTGGTTCTGTATAGTCTCACGAGTTTAAAGCCAGAGACCTACTTCTTTTTTTCATAAACGCTTTTCTACATAAACGCTGGAAATAGATCAGCAAGTCATATATTTTTTCTGGTCACGTAACCCCTTCTTCCAGAGAAAAGTCCTAATCATAAATATAAAAGACACTCATATCCACTTAATATGAAAAAAATTGCAGAAAACAATTACATGACGTTTGTAAAAATATGACTATAAAATAAATATACAAAATACATAATATAAAAAAAAAACAAAGACGATTGAACTGATTGAAGCTGAACAGAATATTTTGCCTCCTTTTATTTTGCATAAAGGATGCAAAATATGTTTTGATAAGACTCGAAATACATAAACTAAATTGGTATATCCAAGGGTAATCTGGCATTGCCACAGTTAGAAAAATTTCAGTCCAGAATTTGTAAATGGCATTGGCCTGGCAATATTGTTTTGTGTCAAACTTGCTCTATAATGCACTTAATGTTTATTTGAGAATAAACAAGTAAATTTAATACTGTTAAAATGAAATCATCCATAAATAAACTACAATGTCTGAAGGTTTTTTAAACTTAAGTGGACTTAGGTCGGACATATTGCTCGTAGTAGTAGTAACGAATGGTCGACGGGGCCGAAAGGTCCTGAAATGTCGGCCTCGTACAGTTCAACGGAGCGTTGGTAGGCCTCCCACAATATGGACTGGAGATCTGATCAAAGTTTCGGGAGTTCACTGTATGACCGCCTTACGTCCAGCAGTGTACGGCTAAAACGATGGTAATGAAATAACCTATCATGTTACTAAATAAATGCCACATTCCATAATTTAGTGGTTTTAGCATGTTTATATGACGAATGAGGAAAATTAATTTTATGTTCATAAATATTATACGTTTTTTACAACAATGATCAGTGTTTGGATTTTGAAATACTTACCGATATATTTTCTAGTGGAATGATGCCTCTGGGCTCTTTGTCCGTCGTGTACTCGAAGTAGTATAAGCAGTTATCATTCAATATGAACCAGCGTCTTTTCCATGATTTGTATCTGTAAGTTAAATAAATACTAAATGTTATAATGTAATTTAACAAGAATAACTAAACGTGATCACAAAATAAGAAAATGTGGTTTATCCAAGTTGTGCATGGGTCTAATTTTGTAGATTATAAACATTTGACATTGCGTAACCAAAACTCGTCCTGGCTTCGTAACCAAAGCTGTCATGGCGTCTCGAATGACGTCAAAATGTGCAAAACGTTTGTTTTGCACATTTTGACGTCATATGTTTGGTTGAAATGTTATCAAAAGCTTAAGAAATAAATACTATAAAATGGATACTAATTATTACTCGCTCTTTATGGTACCGCAATATAACGATACAATAATAAAAACTTTTTTTACAATACCTATTTTTTGTACTTTCTTCTTTCAGCCCTCTTTCTTTAGTATGAAACGTTTTATTCTTTTTTTCGGACTAGCTATAAGCACCCGATTTGCTGGTTTTTTATCTTATTATACAATTATCAGGTACAGATCTGTAATAGATCATTCTAGAATACTTGTACATGAATAATAGTAACATTTTATTGAGTAATTTTCAAACCCCGTAACTATTACACCCCTACAACCATCCACATGCAATCACCTACACATTGAGGCGTTTATGCTACACCACAAAACAACAAACTGTGATGTGTAGTTCTGGTTAAAAAGTGAAATATATAGACGGACACGTCCATTTTATACATATAGATATAGATAATAATAAACATACCTTCCACCTTGCTTCCACAGCCATCCCTCTTTATCCGGATTGAAGAAAGTGTGCATGAGGTCATTGCCGTCGTCCTCAGGTATTTTGAAGGGCTCCGTCTTTATAGACTCGTATAATGACTGTAATACGATTGAATTAGCAATTAGACTCTGTAATACGACTTGACACGAACCCAGTTGGTAACTTTATGTCACATTTGCTCCTTATCGTGACAGCGCCGATAAGACACATAAAGAGGCAACGTCTATCAACATTGTTTACAATGATGGTTACGTCAAAGCGAGTTGAAGAGTTCGCAAGCAAAGAGGTCAATGTTGTTCAACAACAAGCAGTTCGATCACGATTCACTCACGTTTTCATGGTTCAGTTGGCACGAATAATAGTTCAGTTTACTAATCGATGTGTTATTACATCGGTCAGTTAAATTGCAAGTAAAACAATGCTGACAGGTATCTTATATAAGAAGTAGAATGCATAGTTATAATTCATTGAATTCTACGCCAATTTTTTTTCATCTCTTCAAGTTTCGTGAGCTTCTTTTGTAATAGCATTTTTTAAATTAGAAATTAGCTCTTGTATTGACTTGACCTTAGCGTGGGTTTCTACTGGCTGTAAACTTGTCTCGACACAAGGTTTCTTACTATCTTTCTCTCTGGAAAAGTCAGAAAACAATATGTTTTGTGTGAATTTTTCCGGTAGTGTAAACACAAAGTTAAGTGATTTATTTAGCTATTTCAAATAATCATGACGAATTTTTCGTCTTAATAAAAATAAAAATCACTAGTGATCATAATAGTAAATGTACAACGTATTCAGTATAAAATAACATAGTACATAGGGTAAACGAGAATGCCAAAGCTTTGTGCGATATGGGTTTTAACCCATATCAGTGACGTCACTCTAGAGTTATAGGTACATATCCAATGATTCACCAGACTGTCCTTTAGTGGCACACATATGTTAACATTACACACACACAACACGCGCATAGCAAACGCGTTGATATGTTTGTGCAGATAAGTCGTTCCCGTGGCCCCGCGCCCACGCGCATGCCTATCACGCCGCAAAGTCCATAATGCACAATCATTAGCACAACAGTTTTTTATGTTAATAAAACGGAAAACAATAATTGCATTGCATATAATTCGTTATTAAAATCAAAACCTATAGCAGTGTGTTGATAAAAGTTTAAAGATATTTAAAATTACTATAATTTAACGACATTATGGCGTCCTAGTGAGGCAGGTCTATAAGAATGCCACTCTAAAGGAGTATGATGATATAGCTGGATATGTACCCACCAAGAGCAACTCATGAGGCAGGTCACCGCCGTTGTTGATGCCACGGTTCATGGCGACGAACTGTTCCGGCGCCGGCTTGTCCTTCACGCTGGGGTTGTGCAGCGACGTGTTGAGCATGATTATCGCGAAGCTCAGCACGTAACACGTGTCCGCGTTCGTGAAGATATCCGGGTTGAGCTGGCAGTAGCGCTGCGCGAAGCACTCCATCATGCGGTCGATCTTCTGCGCCTCGCCCGGCAATCGAAAACTCCATAGAAATTGTCTGAAATCGATAAAACCTACATTCAATAACAAGTGAATTAATCTAACTCATAGTAGACAGGGTCAATTACGATGCTATTTAACGTGCTTATGGAACCAATAGTTATGACGGAGGGGAACGGCTGTCGCCATGTTACCGGAAGACATTTTTAGTACGTTTTAGGCCAAAAACGGAAACTCATTAGAACAAGCCGGCTGGGCATTACTATCAAATCGTAAATTTGATGCTCACCCATTGTGCCTTCTTTCCTGATAATGAAGCCACAATATAAATATATCAAGGATTACATATAATTTTCAAAGTAAATAAATATCTAATTGTTTTACGCAACTATTTTTATCAAACAAGTGTAGGTATATTATTTGCAATCAACACAATATACCGTTTTAGTCATTTCAACTTATCAAAATAGGTATGACTAACGAGCAAGTTTCATAACTAAAGTTTTCCGTAGCACTAGGCTTTTGAATCGCAATAAATCTCAGTTGATTATAAACCATAAGTAAACATGTTAAGTTATCCACAAATTTTAGTTATAGTTTAGTCTAGTCTAGAAGATTAGCAATCTAAACTCAATCCCCGTAGAACGGGTGTTTGCCTTAACTAGCTACTAGATAATCAAAATAGCAGGAAATCTATATCATTGTCCAACATTTTATCCGCAGACATGTTACATTGTTTAAACAAATATGAACATAAAGTCGACAAAGGACATTGATTATCGCAAACAGGATACACGGCTCATGTACATTTTCGTGACTAAAGCAGGAAAAAACCTCGAACAAGTCGGAATGTTAATGACCTTTCATAACTGATAACTCAATGTTGGTTAAATGATGTGGGTAACATTATTTTTTTATCATTATAACGGGCAGTGCAAAAAGTAAGGCTAACCGTATCAGTTACTCTACGTCCCACTATGGTAGAATTTCGTTAAAATACTTGCTGGTTTGTGGCAGATTTTCCAGCAGAGTAGCATTACGCGAGAGTCATGGCGTTTGCTACTAGTGTGTGTTGGTTGGCTGTAATCTTGATGTGTTCCGATATGCTCAACATCAATTTCATTTACTACTCTGGTTAAATGATAACCGACAATTTCACGTGTTATTTCTCGACAGTTTATAAACTGTTGAAGTCAAAACGTCAGGTTGTCAACTGGTATTTTGCTTGTGGTATACGTTAGTTTAAGTTACAGTTGAAGACAATTATAGGTTAGGTTTGTTAGGTTGGGTATGATAGTTATGTATAAAAATAATATCTTAAAAGATGTTTCTCGATTTAGATATAGTTTGGTTGCGTTTGACGTGATACGCGAAATTGTCAAATAATCGTTCAGTTCACAATTTGTCGTCAGTTTAAATTATGGCAAGTGAGTGAGGTTATAGGCTGACGATGTTATCAATCTGATGGTGACACATGTAATACTACGTACGTCACTATGTTTTGCTTTATTGACATTATTCTCACTAAATAAACTGTAATAAATTGCTCAATTGTTTATCTATAGCAACAGAAGCGAAACTGTTGAAATTGAGTGTTATTATTAAAAAATATATATCAATATAATATAAAACATAGACATCCGTTTAAATAGTCATTATCGAATAGATACTACACATTATATAAACAAATAGTTTGCTAAATGGTAATACCACTTCGTAATCTAAAATAAACATAATCTCGAGTTCTCGGAAAAGAAATACGGCGCAGCGAAAAATAAACAGATGCTATTGTAGCGAGAATAATACCGATAAGAAGGTAATTTACTAGAACAAAAAATGTAACTATTAACTTTTTGTATCATCTAGAGATGAGACAAGCAGGACGTTCACTTGATGGTAACTACAGAAAGATACAGTTGACAACATAATGATTCTTAGGATCTGAACACATATGCACATACAGAGCCTACTACCGCGATTGCTGATTTATATAGTAATTTTACTAGTTTGTTAAGGTAAAACGTTTGCAGTATTATTTACTACGAAGTAAATCCTATGAAGTAATATATTTGCAGATTTTTCTATATACCATTAAACTAGTTGATGCGAGATTAATCGTAATAGCATATTTATAGAGAGCAACAGATTCTTAATCAATAACCTATAACATACATGTATGGAAGTCATACAAATATGTTGTTTAATTAACTTACCTTAACGCTTGTACTAGTATCAAATCTGTGAAATCGTGTAATTCGACGAACGCCCGAAGAACGGCTTCGTTGAACTCTGAGCGCTCGCCCAAGTAGTCGCCGATCGCCGTCTTGCTCAACCCTTCGCCTTTGTGAAGGAACTGCGCCACGTCCTCCGGTGTCCTTTGCAGCAATCCGTTCTCGTACAGGTATTCTATACCTGGATTAAAAAACGCCAATGTTAAATCATGAACATCTTAAATAGAAACAGGTGCGATTATATTATAATTTTGATAAACGGTATGTCACCGGTAAAATAAACTAAAACATGGCACATCATATCTTTTACTCGACACTGAAGAAATGTTCGGACGACCTCGTTGTAATGATATTAGCTACTGTAAAATTACTTATCTTTTAGATGTACTTAGTAATAGAAATACTAGATTGTTCTTTCACAATTATAGTGCCATTCTATTGCATACATATACATACACCTAATATATCAACCGATTGAAACAGATTTTCGGAATTACTGTCTACCCCTTTAAGTCATAAGTATGTATTTAGTTTAAAAAACAATGTGCTTACTAAGTTTAGTACTAAGGACGTATTTACCAAATACGTCCTTAGTACTAAACTTAGTAAGCACATTGTTTGTTGAAAACAAATCTTACACCGCGTAATCGATCCTTGTTTTTTTTTTCTTAGGGCGGTTGTTTACTCAGTATAATACGTCAAAAGCAGTCGAGTTTGCAGAACAATGAAGGGAAAGAAATGGAATGGAACATAATTTAATACAACACTGAAAACCACAAACGTTGAAATGACAAGTGCTGGTCAATATAACATTGGTTCTTTGGTTTGGTGATGTCTTATACCAAGATGTGGTCACCATTTCAAGACTTCCAGTCAAGGACAGTCAATCATTTCAACTATGTGGAATATTCCTACACGAAACGCAGTCTTTTTGTAAGAATAAATTGGGCTTCCGTCATTAGAAGTTACGATAATAATAAATCGAGACGGGATAAGGATAAGTAGCAAACAGTAGGTACTAATACTAGTACAGATAAAAGCAATTGGAAAATTTTAGCTCCTAAACATAGCCATTTATTGAAAAAGGGATAAATAGGCGCTTTGATGTCGAGGATGGTCGTAAATTCCGCTCTGGGTGACGTCATTCACTTCCAAACGTTCCCCTGCAGACGGGGGCGGGACGCGTAGGCCGTTAGACGATACGAGCTTTTATCGATGAAGCCTCCTTTTGATACCTAACTTCAGTACCCTTAGATTGCTTTCTGCAGAATGATTAATGTTCAATAACAAGTTAATCGTTTCGAGATAATAATTCCCTCCAGTCGTCGCGATTTGTAATCGCCCCAAGAAGCGTCATTTAACTGCAACTAATGCAGGAAAGGTAAGATGTCGACATTGCATTAGCTTTTTTGTATGTCTACGATGTTTGAGCGTGATAAATTGCAGATAGCATAATGACAAATTGCTGTGAATGGTGAAAAAGAAAGCAAAGGGTGTGGGGGCGCGCGGCAAACGACGTGCGGGTACGAGAGTAACGAGCGCGCTTGTTAGCCCTCCGTCGCTGCAAAGTTTCGCATAACTATAAACAATCCTTATGTTTGCATTAACACCTGCCCTCAAACATTTTATTACATGTATATACCAATATAAATATATATATTCTTGGCGAACCGTTACATACAGTTTTCATGCCCTAACAATAAGTATTGGTTATAGATGATATGTCTATGGTATAAAACCAAACAAGATAATCACGTTTATAATTTAACTACGACTAGAACAACTTCAATGAATTCATTATTATAGTTCTCGAGCTTTATTACAACAAATTTTACGGATACGGACGGATATTTGGATAGATAGATAGATAGATAAACACTTTATTGCTCACATTACATTAAATACAATAAATTAACTAAAACTAAACTTAAAACCTAAATGTGGGCAAGGGCGGCCTTATCGCTATGAGCGATTTCTTACAGGCAACGATTTTACAGCCGAGTCCATTCCTAGTACTTAATAATTGACACAGGGAAAGGACCTTTCATATTCTACTAAATATCAAAACGGCATAAATATGAATAGTGCAAAAGGCATCACATATAATATTTCCGTACATCATGAAACAAATTTTGAATAATGCATGAGAACATATATGCGAGTCTCATGCTAGGTTATGCAATGCAGCCAGGACGTTAGTGGGGCGCTATATTACTCATATATTACGAATGCCTGCGAAACTAGGAATCGGGAATATATGAATAATTATGCAGAAATAATCGGGGTAAGTCGGTGTTTGTTGTTGGTGTGTTACTATCAGAAATTACGTGCACATCTCTTACATCTTAGCAACCTCAAACATAAGTTAGGTGTAAGGTTGTTGAGATTGGGACTAAGACTGGAAACTACCTCGGCGACTTCATTAAAATGTCCCATATTAAATTATGTCAAAATATTTACTTCATTATGCCATTCAATAGATCATATTTCAATAAGTGAATTGAATCCTTGCCGAAAACCATATCAACACCGTTATTAGTTATGTTCTACATAACATTTTTTTGTATTATATATACCAACGAAAGTCAAGCTTCTAACGAAAGTCTACTTTAGGAATTTAGACCTTTTATATTTGCAAGAGAGCTCAAAGCTCGAACACGAAGATCATTACATAACTAGATACGTACGTGCATATGCCATATCCTTGATTATGTATTTTAAAGAAATCGAAAACATCGACTCGGTCGGGGTCAAAGATACAAAAAAAGAATCCGTTACTCCACATGCAGGTCAATACAAAAACAGTAACGTTTACAGGCGCATACAATGACGCTGACGAGAAGGGAAAGGCAGTAAAAGGTTTTGTTAAGCGCACAAGAGTGACATGCCTTTAAGAGTGGGATACATGTTAACAATTAATCATCAGCGAGTGTTACGTAAACTGCATTGTCAGCGAAACCAGGACGACTCTATTGTCCCACGACGAGTTGTTTGAAACAGAGCTAGCGAGGCGAACTAGCAAGTGTTCTAAAAGGAAATGCACCTCTTTCTTCGACTTGTTCACTGTTAATTGACTTCCGGCTATCAAACAAGACCTAATTAGATGATACCGAGCGACATTTTGATTTTACCGGTAATGAAACAAAAGCTGGCAAGGTCTTTGAATTTAGGGAGAACAATGCAAATATTTATAATTAAAAACCACTACATTGCAAATTCCGCTTATCATTCTAATGAGGACAGAGTTTAAAAACATCTTTCATTTCACAGCTACCAAAATGGCGAATCATTTATATGTCCTAAATCTTTTTTATACGTGGTGTATCCAGCTATGTACTCTGAACGCTAGGCAACGGAAAATAAAACTAATCAAATAAGTTATAAATGAAGATGTGGGAATATAGTATTACTCCTTCTTTTTATTGTACTACTCTGTGTAAAAAGTATCGGGAATATGTCAATAAAAAGACCCGCGTAAAAGAGGTCGTTCTAATTTTTGTACTGCATGTTGGTAGCACTGTACTGTTTTAGCGCGCAAAGTTTGAGCGGGATCTGTCATTTAATTTGTTTTAAGCTACACTTTTTGTTGGTCATAGTTTTGAGTTCTCGGCAATTTTTACAATGGAAAATATTGTTGAACAAAGAGTGTGCCTTAAATTTTGTGTTTCGAATGATATTACATGTGGTGAATAACTAAAAATGTTGCGAAATACCTACGGCGAATCGTATATATCGAAAACAAGGGCTTATGAATGGTATAAGGCTTTTAAAGTAGTAGTAGACTTGCCTCGTTCTGGTAGACCTTCAACCGCTACGACCAAAGAAAACATCGACAAAATCAAGAAGCTAGTGCTCGAAAATCGACGTATAAGTCTGAGAGAATTGGCTAGTGAGGTGAACATATCTTTTAAGTCCGTCCACAACATTTTCATTGACATTTTAGGCATGAAACGCGTCGCCGCTCGACTAGTTCCAAAAGAGCTCAATTTTGTTCAAAAAGCGCAGTGAAAGCATGTCGCTGAAGACATGGTTTCCAGAGCTTCTACGGATCCGACCTTTATGAAACGTATAATAACTGGCGACGAGACATGGGTTTATGAGTACGACATGCAAACAAGCCAACAGTCTTGAAAACGAGCCGAAACCCAAAAAACCGCGGCAAAGTCGCTCCAAAATCAAGGTGATGCTGACAGTTTTTTTTGACTACCGTGGTGTGTGTACCTGTGGTTCACTCCGAATTCCTTCCAAAGGGAGAACCAGTGAATAAAGAATATTATTTAGGCGTCATGAAGCGTTTGCGTGAGAGTATCCGCCGAAAACGTCCAGATTTGTGGCAACACAACTCATGGATGCTATGATAATGCACCATCACACACAGCCATTATAGTGAAAGAGTTTTAGCGAAAAATTCAACAAAAGTTCTCGACCAAGCACCGTATTCACCTGATATGGCTCCGTCTGACTTTTTTTTATTTCCCAAGTTAAAATTACCACTTCGAGGAAAACGTTTTGAGTCGATAGAAGCCATAAAAAAAATCGCTGAATGAGCTAAAGGCCATACCGCAAATAGCCTGTAAAAATGTATGGAAGACTGGGTGAAGCGTTGGAGATGTTGTATTGCAAGCGATGGGGCCTACTTTGAAGGCGATAAAATAAATTTAGATGAATAATTTGTATTTTTTGTTTTATTGACAAATTCCCGATATTTAGTACACAGAATTCAAAGGCGTACATTATAAGCATCGAGGACAGCTGAGTCTTGTCGTTCCTGTGTTTTTGTAGAACCTTCAGCCACCAAGATACACTCGCGTGTCGAGACGATAACTGGCGCAACTTTCGTTTGAAAAAGACATATTCAGTAGACATACATTTTTCGTTATTATATCATACTTACGAACGTACACTTCCAAAATACCAGCTATTTTAATGCTTGAATGGTTTGGAAAACCCGCACTAAAGCAGTGTTTCCTGGTTGGTTATTATTCGTAGCATATTTATAAACATTCCTTACTGATGTCGGAAGTTAAATCAAGTTATTGCTGCGTAAATAAAATACCTCTGCGCCCGACCGGTTTATAAGATGACATCGGTATACGTAATTAGTTACGGAGCACTGATTACAGACAGGCAGGAGATATCGCGTCTAATATATTATAATTATCTTTTACAAGATCAACAGACGCTGCTGGTGTTAAAAGTTATTGTTTTTTAATATATTTTTAACATTTAAAAAAGAAAAAAGTATGATGCAGCCAAAGCAATAAAACATTCTGAGTAGCTTGAACCTTATTCGAAACGCAAATAATGATTTATATTCCTGTTTGGCGACAGCAAAACACACGAGTACTGTAATGCACCGATTTTCGGTAACATGCTTATTTGAATAACTAACAAACACAGAGTAGCGAAGGAATTGAATCATATTTTTTTTATAACGTTGACAAGGTCGAGTCTTTCTTTATTTGATTATCTTCCAAATCCTGCGGAGCATAATACTGAGAAGGATAGACGAAGTTAGCTTATAGTTAAAAAATATAAAAGTTGCATTAACTAAGGCCAAGTAGCTAGATACCAAACTAAATGAAATTGCAAGGTTAATAACCTTGTTGATAACAATATTGATATTCGCGGTGGTAATCTTAAGAAAATAGACGTCATCAAAGTGATGTATGCTCATTCTAATTTCTTCTTCAAACAATTAATAAAGAGCCTATTACATTATTAGAACATTGATTTATTAGAGCAAATACCTTGATCTCGGTTTATATATTCAATCGTATTACGCTAACTCATCTTGTGGACAGGATTCATATAGAATAAATGATTGCCTTAAACCTTTGAAGAAAAACACGCGTAGGCACCTACATTTCCAGAACAAGGACGGCGTTTTATAAGATGTATTATGCGTACCTGACCCACATACGTCTTTTAGAATCTTACATTAGCCGCGTTAAAAGACCTGAAATGACATTTCTCACGACTACGGCCATTTACACGGCTACTATTATACAGCTATTTTTTATCGTAACCTATTACGTAATTAAATTGATATTAGTAATATTTATGATTAACTTTCGCTATCGTTGAAATAGCCAATTATTTATAAATAACATGCTGATTAAAGAAAGCAGATCACTATACACAGTACAGAATACCTTTAATGATAATTTAAAGATAGGTAATAATATGTACTTTTTATAGAAGAGAGCAAATGAAAAACGGCCGCCTAAATTTAGATGATCACAGCCGCCCATGATCATCCACAACACCAGATTAACTGCAGATGCGCTGCCTTTGAGAAAGTAAGAAAGGTATGCTAACTCTGTTCTATCTAATGACAAAAAAACTCGTGAGCAACGAGCAACTGATAAGATATAAACAAATTTTATACAAAAAAAAACAAAACCGACTTCAAAAAACTATATTCAAAAACAACAAATGCACTAAAAAGTATAAAATAATTTTACGCAATTAAACATAAGAATCAATTCTTAATCATATTTATTTTTGGAGTCGGCGTCAGCCAAGGAAATATCACTATACGAGGTTGCCTTAAGAAAACTATTTTACAAATGAACTTTATACTATACTAGTGACTCGCCCCGGCTTCTATCATCGTCATCGATATGACATCGCGGACTTTTACTTAGCTTATTTAAAGGGCTACACCTATAGTTTAGCCTACGTAAGCCAAGAAAGTAAAATTGAACTTTGTCATATTATGCATTATTAAGAATAAATAAAATCAAAAACTACCGGTCGGTTCTTGACTAAAAAAAATGGGACCAATCCACCAGCATTAGCTCTCAAACAAAAAAAGAATCATCGAAATCCAGGAGCGGTGTTCTGAGGTAACAAACATAAAAAAAAACATACAGACGAATTGATAACCTCCTTTTTAAAGTCGGTTAAAAATAATCACCCACTACACTACAAGAAGGATACTCAACAGTGCGGAAAAATAATTATTTATAGCTCATCTAATTAATCAGCTGTTATCAATTTAACGAATTTTATGATATCATTAAATCCACTAATTAAAGGAGGAAACATTTTCTAAGCATTGTAGTTAATTATCAGTTATATAACATGGTTCTCAAGGCAGGTGCATAAGCCTTGAATGTGACAAGTTTCGTTCAGTCGTTTGTTGTGTTGTAAAGGTTCGTTAGTGTAACTAAAAGTGAGGATATCATTGATTACATATTACATGTGAAAATTACTTTTAAACTTTATTCAGCATACATAAGTACTAAGACTTATTTCGGAAACGCGGACAATGGCTGGATACTAAATAAGGGGAAACAGTGGAATTATTGTGAAGATTGTATTAATAAGAGAAAACATTAAAATCATCCAACTACTAAAAAATGGGAAATTTATTTAAAAGAACAACAAATCTACATAATATATAATTAATTTACTTTTTCATTAAAAGATGTCAGAAAAGAAGTAAATAATAACTCGACATAAGTATACGTAATATTTAAAAGACATTTAGATAATCCAGCCAGCTCAGAAACATCTGGTGGAGGTCGCGACGAGCGTGGGAATGCCGCACCTGTCTCCAGCTGCCGCAATGACGAGTTAGTTCACATGGCATCACATACGTCAACGAGTTTATAATTGATCAAGTACCACTGCTATTTCCAAGGAACAACTTGGAAAGCAGAGTGAAGTTTGAAAGCCTAACTTCGTCTTAGACCTTTACTAGGTGTGTCTAATCGATCATGAGTCTCTTTAAAGTTATTATAGCTATGTTAAGTAAGCGAGAATAGGATGCAATTAGTGTGCTGTCAAAGAAAGTTAAAGTAGTAATTATTTAATTGTAGATTACACCGCAACTTAAACCAGCTTAGGCTAGTGCTGTACACTCATCGGGCGAAACAATAATACTTCAAGTAATCCCAATGGACGCGAGCGATATAGCCTAAAATTGAATAATATTTTAAAATATTTATTTTATCTAGACCTTTAATTAAAAGTTCATTAATTAAAACTTCAGAAGGCAACACCTCAATATCCATTAATGCAGCTACATTAATGGATATTGAAGTGGTGCATTAAATTCACATAAAGATACCTTCGAAATGTTCTAAAGATAAAACTAATCGCCAAGTTGTTACCGCCTTGTGTGGGCTGTCTCTTGATATGTCCTTTATGTATAATGATATTACGAAGGGTAACTTAACTGATTGACACTTTTTTTTATATTAAAGGAATTGTAGACAGTTACTTACAATCATAAGTAGTATAAGTTCAAACTTTATGTAGTAATTTTATTAAAAATTGTATATATTAGCTCTGAAGTACTTGAACTCTAGATATAAAATATGTAATATAATACATGTTCCTCAGTAGAGTTTTAAAAATACAAGAAATAATTAAATTATAGTTGAAAAGATTGCCTTAATCCCATTGTTAATTTATTTTCCTTTTAACCACTGATATAAATTTACCACACAACCGATGAAAAAGTTTTCTTCGATGACCGGTAAGTATAACAAAGAACATTTACCTTTTTTTGGGTCCATATTAAATTTCTTTCTGCCTATGCTCATCTGTTTGGCTTTGCTGTTCTGTTTGCACTCCTCCTGGCCGTCCAGCGCCTCAAGCTCTGCCACCACCTCGCCCAGCTCATCTTTGAGTTGCTGCAACAGAAAAAGAAAATAAACATTTTGATTCGGCTCCTTAAATCGAAACAAAGATATGAGAATATACATTTAGTTGATAGGGCAATGGGGCTTCATTTCTAGTCCATAACACATATTTAAATTTGGTAACCACTTGCTCCATTCTTCTTAATTCTTTAAGCGTTAGTTTTTTTCTCCAAATGCCTGTTTAACACTCATTTTATTATTTTATATATATAAATGCTGTAATTATTTTGGATAAATAAATGTTAAATAGCTCTGAACTTAATAAAAACATTTCATACTCAGTTTTAAGCCATTTAGCAAGTATTCCTCGGTACAAAATGTAGGTCACAACTCTAGTTAAAAAGTAAAGAGTAGTGAAATGAACAAGTTGTTTACATACAATTTTAGTGTCAGTTTAAATAATAAATTATAATATTGTGTTATTTCCTGTTGTACAGTTCTGAATTTGATTAAAATTGTTTATAATTATATTATTAAAAATTGAAAAACAAAAAATATTTCCATATCCGGGTAGTGAAAGGTAGCTTATTCGGAACAATGTCATGAAATAAGTAAGCATTGAATCCGTTCCAATTTAAAGTAGCTAAGTTATAATTAAACATACATAGGTTCTGAAAACCATCACAAAACAGCTTGTTTTATTTCGGACAGTCTGCTGCTTACCGCAACGGTTAAAAAATTATTATAAAAAATAAATGCCACCTGAATGAACCAGTAAACAATATGATAATAATTTAGAAACTAGCCCGCGGCCGGCAAGCCCCGGTGATTGGCACAAATAGCAGCGAGCATTGCTGTACCGAGCTGCGTATCACGACCGCTCCAGCGGCAAGGTGAACCGCAGCGCAGCCGTGCTCGCAATTAAAATGCTGAACATTAACTACTTTGACACTACTGTGGCGCACTGGTTTATAGTAAAAGGTGTAAGGATATTTTATATTATTAGGATTTTATTTGAAGGTATATAAGCCAGCAAAAGTTGAAAAGACGTATATATCTTGTTCCTATAATTAAAATTATCAAAACAGAGAAAGAAGCTAAATGTGGGATCTAACGCTGAAGGTCGTGAGGCACCTAAAACTTTGAAATAAGTCGGTTCGCTCAGGAATGAACCATAAGTCCTAAGACGGATATTTGAATAGGTATGAGTAAACTTTGCGCTCGATATCTTTACAAGAAAAAGTCATATGATAGTATTTTTGAGTTCGTAGACCTAAATATTAGCAAACCAATTAGCAATTAGTTCTTAAGTACAGACAAGTGCTAAAAATCACGTCGCATGTTAGCACTACTCTGTCAACTGTGTCATTTTTATCTGGTTTACTATTAGTTATAAGGATAAAATTAGCTTAGTTATGGATCATAGGTTGAATGCTCTCCAACAATTGACATTGTTAGAATTGTAAGTAGAGACTTATTGCTTATTTTTCTTAAAACTAAATATCTATACTTACGTTTCTTTTTTCAGATGAAGCTAGAATGTAAGTTTAACATAAATAAATAAAAAATGTTTGAATAATGTTGAAAATTTGAATAAAATGCAGTATTACTTTACTCATATAGTGAAACTAGTTCTGTTAGTCATGTTTAGCTGGTGATTCATATCACATTCCCCTTCATTTCAATTAAAGACTGTACAAAATTGTACTCATCCTTAATAGCAATGACAAAATAAGAATGAACCACAGTAATTGCTATTTTGCACATAAATTTATTATTTTTTCTCTTTCTTTTATCTCAAATTTTAACCAACGATATACTTGTATGGGTAATAAAGTTTACGGTTATAATTTACAAAGTGTTACTTTTGCCTTGTTGATATGGATGGTAGATATAATAACAATAAAAATGACAAGAGTTCTAGTTATCTCTGATATAAATAATCTAGGTGAAATTCTGATAGCTATTACTATCTACATTTACCCCAGTTAGATTAAAATACGTGAAGGATTATAAATTAAATCCCGGGTGTATAACAAAAACAATAGAGTTCTTCTTTTTAGCTTCTAGAACATATGAGGATAAAATAGACGAAGTTCCACGGAACGCCGACCATGACAAATAAAAACTAGCTTGTACGAGTAACGAGTAGCACAAATAAAAAGTCATATTGCGCGTTCAAGCATTGTCCGTCCGTCGCGCTCTCTCATACTATCTGTAGTAGTTATCTTAGTTTTTACTGCATATAGACTGACCGACAAGTTGTCTATCTGCGGTAGTTATAGCGAGAACACATTATATAATGGACAATCAGTGTCAATCAATCAAAATATTACTTTATAATTAATTAAATATGAACTAGCTAAGCCATGAGAATGCTTCGCATAGTATCGATCTCGGAACCCATATTTTCTTCTGGAAATAAAACTGTCGCTCGAATGTCCCATACGTTAAGTCATATAAGGCATTGCCACAAAAATAAATCTTGTAAGAAATTATACATGTGATTACTATATGCAAACATTTTCCTTTTTCTATTTTCTACAATATTCATTTACCTGCTACTTTTATACGCTATATCAGTCATAGAAGCAGGTGTTAAACATCAATTATTAGAATTGACTTTACCGATAACTAAGTTTAACTTTGAATAAAATTATAATTTGCATGTATAATTTATTACTAAATTATAATGTAACAGATACCAGTTATCTTTTAAAATTAAAAAATATATTAAATTTTAGTGATATCTATCTATTAAATCATGCACCACTGTACTGTTTACTACCACTATACTGTGTGTTTCGCTACACTGTTAGTGATCACACATTGCAGTACAGGGCTCTCAATTTTAACTATAACAATGGCTACCGTTTTGAACGAAGGTTACATAGTAATTCAATAATTTTTATTACATATAGCGGGGTTCTTACTGAAATAATTGTAGTTCCAGTTTAAATATACATATAGCGCAAGTTTAAATATGTATTTACGTGTAGGATCTCCATATTTAATTTAATTTCTAAGAGTTTATGTAATAAGTGTTAAACACATTTAAATGGCTTACTTTTTTATAAAACCAGACAATAAACATCCTTACTAATATTAGTAAGGATGTTTATTGTCTGGTTTTATAAAAAAGTAAGCCATTTAATGATCAAGGCGAATTTATCATATGATAAAGGCGAATGTGAGTTTGCTTGTTCATTTAATATGCTTTAACGTCTTAATAACTCAAACGATCATCATGAAATTGTGCAAACAAATTGTCGCGGGCACCGAAAATTACACGGAGTACCTACCTTTTATCCCGAAAATAGAACTGTTCCCGAGGGATAGAAAAGCACATAAAACCTTCATTTACAATACAGGTTACCATGGTAATGTTACATGTTTTGACACTAACAACATTTTGTCACATGCAACAGCTAGTTTATAACAAATGGCAGAACCTTCTTGGACATTTCTACATGATTTGCGGACATTGCGTCCGTAAGTTACATTATCTCTACCCCAGGAAGACTTTAAAAATATAATATGACTCATTGTCAGTCAAACTATGATAAGGCATTTGAAATAAATCATAATAGCTACAAACGAGCACACAATGTAGCAAGCGTTCCGCCGCCACGCTCTAGCTACGCCGCACAAACATAATTTGCGGTCGCCAGCCCACTCCCCTGGGACACGTGGGCCTTACTCGTCTAGACGATAAAATAATACTAAAACCCTACAGTTTTATTTCAATACAACTGATAATATAGTAAAACACTGAGTGGTTAGGGATCGAAGTAAAATCTATCTCCATTTTTTCTGTTTATATAATATTTCATGTCATATTAACAATGTAGATTCAGCAGAATATTATCGAGAATTTTAAATTTTTTGAGTACCGGTAATGGTCGAGATTCATACACATATAAGCGGTTTTTGTTGGTATTGGAACAAAAGCTGCATGAATTAGAAACTGCGGCTTCTGGTAATGTCTAGAAAATTTTCATTATTCTTTGTGTATTTTGTGAATTTAAAAAGCGCGCTAGCAATTTTTAAAACTATATATATTAATATTTATATTGTTCGTTCATCATCGCAACTAAGCATGAAAAAAAATAGCTGGCTTTAAGCGACGATCTTTTGTTTCAAGAACGTAACCTATATACTAAACAAACTATCAAATGCATAAAAGTTTACACATTTTTATAACTACACATCCATAAGTATAAAATCTACAACACAAATAGAATCCACAAACGGCGTTGTACATAAACAATTCTTTTTTTTAGGATAAAGCTATAAACCTAAATTGAATTTTTCATACAATTAAAGGATGCGTATCATATTTTATACAACTTTAAGGGTTAACCTTTAAACTCATACATCAAAAGAAGCATCGATGAATCTCCAAATATCAATAGCAAATTGCTTTCCACGTGCATAAGGGACAAAAACTTGAACATTTCCACTCCACCATTACCTACGTGCCTTCGGTCGGGCCTATTAGACCTCTGTTTTTATCAACCCCCCGTCTAGACAGGTTTTTACTAGAGCAGCATCAGGTGCCTGCATGAAAAGTGGTTTAGAAATCTTTCTTGTTACATACAAGGGACAAGTTAGTATAATTAAGTTTACATGTCTCTTTAGAAATTCAAATGAAATGAAACGATTGAAGTAGCTGTTAATCCTTTTATATACGAACAGACAGTGTGCTCTGTTTAATTGGGATTGGATTGGACTGTTCGAAATAAGTCGATTAATACAAATCCGTAACTCGTAATTTTTTTTTAAATTACGAAGCTTTCAAGACAAAAGAATTGTTTTTGCAATACATAATTTTCGTTCGGCCTTATTTGAGCTCTTCCAGGGATAACACATGCAAGAATTAATAGGAGATCCAATACATGAGCAGTAGTGCCGTTCTGCAAATTTACAAGATTTCCTGCGCTCTTTTTTTTAAAACCAGTGAAACCTACAAAGGGAATATTTTTAAACTTAAAAGCTTGTATGGTTAAAGGTTATATGACAAATTCCAATAGCAAGAATCACTCAAAACATGTTTATAAAGTCATGACCACAAAGTCCTGACTCCAGAAATTTCGCAAAACAATACCAAACTATTTTATATATTATTAATTCACTGGTCTAGAGCATTTTTGTGCACGGGTTATATCTACATTATTTTTATTGCTTTTATACATGTAAATAAGAATAAGAACAAAAAATAGTACTGAATTTGTTTTTATGTGTAAAAAATGGCAAAATTTAAATCAGTGAAAATACATAAGAAATGGACATAGATGTCCATTTTATTCAATAGAAGTTTTAAGATATAGTTCAAATGTTAAAAATTAACAATTTTACTTTTCCTGTTATGTTCAGTAGAAGTTTTTCTTATTAACCCCCAAGTACATCCCATCATGCTTTCAGTATACTAGCCTTGGTAAAGTTTCTCAAATTTAATTATATCTTGATTAAAGCGTTCCCCTTGTTCTTCCGAATGAGCTCCAATATTATCTTTAAATTTATCCAAATGAGAATGTAACATGTGCATCTTTAGAGACATAATACATACGATGATGGAAAAATTCGTTATCATGTCTGTGACCAGCTCGTCATAATTTTCAGCTCTGTGATTTGCAAGAAAACCATGAACTACTTCCTTAAAACTGTTCCAGGCCTTCTCCTCATTGCTAAGTAAGACCGGGAAAATATCACAATATTTTTTTTTTATTTGAAGGTCTACAAAGGTTCGAGCTTTAATTTTCGCCTCAGAAAGCTTTGGAAAAAACCCTTCAAATATTTGAAAGCTTCAGATTCATGACTAAGAGCCTTTATAAATTGTTTAATAAGACCCAATTTAATATACAATAGCGGCATTAATATAGTTTTAGGATCGACAATTGCTTTCACTTTAATATCACATTGTCCGACTTCGTACTCAGCACGTACAGGCCAATGTTTTTGGCGACAGTGAGCGGCATCATTTCTACTATCCCACAGACAAAGATAAAAGGAGTATTTAGTAAACCAAGTCCACCTAACATTCCAGTCAAAAACCACACCATCTTGAAGTCTCCCAATCACTTCCAACTTGTATTCCATATATTTAATTGCAGTTAATAGCATTTTAATACTGTTTTTTTAATAGTTTTCTTTGAGATGTCCGGGATGTGCCAATGGAATAGATGGAAATTTGTTCACATTGTAGAACAGCTTTTAGACGTTTTGTTGGGCTGTCAATGAAAGGCTCTTCCCAATTTTACCTCTTTTTCGACAGCAATAGCTCGCAAAGACCGAAATTAAATGGGCGCGAAAATCAAAAATTTTCAAATCGCTAAACTTCTTAAAAACCAAATATTTTTGATTTGTAATCCCCCTTTTTATGTATATTTGCTTATATAATCCGAATATATTAAGTAACAAAAAAAATTGTTGACCTGTGATTATTTATTAATATTTAACCACTAAAACGATGTATATTTTAAGTGATTCTTTCGCCTCAAATTTAACTTTAATATATTAGAACAATGATGTACTTATAGTAAAAAAGTTATAGTTTATTATATGTCTATAGGTGAAAAATATTTCAATTAAAGATATACAAATGCACTGCAGTACGCTGAGGCTCGATTACATCGAACGAGACCTAAGAATTATCGGCGACAAGAGCTGGAGACAAAAAGCCCAAAGTATACTTAATAAATAATAATATGATAATATCGAACGAATCCGAATGTGTTGATTAAGAATGGTGAATAACTTAACAGCAATCGAACCTTTCACCGATAAAAGTGAACGTGTCGAACTACAGACTTTATGGCTTAACAATATTACAATTTTATTGCAATACTTATTACTTCACTTGCACGTCAAATGTTATTACGCCAATCTATTTTTTTATAGATTTAAATTTTTACTTACTTTCACTTTCTTATTCTTACTTACGTCGGATAAATATATTCATAGAATCTTTATGAAACACGTGTAAGATTTAATTTTTTAGTTAAGTTAAACCTGAGAAGCTGTCTTTCTCTGTTCTGCGATGCGATGATACCTTTAAGGCTTTACATAAAATACCTCGTTAGCAGTGATGGCGCCTTCAAGTTATCTTCATTAACACAGCGAAGGAAAGGGTTTTTTTTTAAAAACGGAACAACCTGACAAGGTGGATATTTATGCTATACGTTAAAATATGTTTTAAATATAGAATGATTATCATAAATAAATATACGCTCACACCTGTTACCCAGAGGGGTAGGCAGAGATCATGGATTTCCATTTGGCGCGATCCTGGCACGCCTCTCTCGCTTCTACATTCATACATGCTCGTCCGTTATGGGTGCTCCTTATATCGTCATTCTTTATGATCTTTTAAGAATAATACAAACTTGTGCCATTCGGCACTAATAAGAAGTAATAAAATGCCTTCTATCATTTATATTGATGGAGCCCAAGTGTCGTTATTAAGGTTCGCGGAGTTTAGCTAAATATTACGTTGCAGATAGAGAATTCAATAAAAGAACTCAAAAGTTCTCTTGAATCGGCGTTTTTTTAGTTCGAGAACAGAAGTGAACATTGTACTGCGGGGTTAGTTATTTTATTGTACAGCTTACATCCTGTTGGCGTCGCGTCCATCTGACTTTCAATTAAGAGTTAAATTACTTAGTTCGTACACGTCCAGCACTCGAGTGCTTTGTGTGAATAGAGTGCGTTAAGCCCCTCTGCTTCAACAACAGGAGCATTAATCATAAGCATAATTTCATCAAAGGCTTTATCTAGTCTAGACTTGTTCACTAATACCGTACTCTGCTCGATGTCAGTTACAGTGAAAGTCAAGGTATTTTTTTAGCAGTTGCTTAGTGATTGGATGTAATCTAAAATACCATCATGATTATGTATCAGTGATCCTTTTTTAAAGAAATTTAGAAAATTAAATAGCCAATATTTAATACATTTGCCATCTTGTAGCCCTTCTACTGAAATATTTATCGCGAATATAATATCAATCACATCCCTATATTCTGCCAAAGCTGATCCAAACATCGATCCACGCGTTTAAACTGCTTGCGAAGTCGAGCGCCGTATCAGTTTAATTTGTTGGGTGCGCATCATTTAAAAGCGACGCTAGCCAGTAATGTTCGACGGAGATTAACTCGCAGTATAAATAGCATTCGAACCCCGCTATATTACGGTGTTTTTGTGTAACTGTTATACATCAAAACTTTCCATCTAATCGACTACAAACATTAAATCAATGTAAATCTGCTATGCTAATTACTTTCACGACATCGAATTCGTGGACCATATGGACAAGTTTCTCTCGCTACATAATAACGGAATAGGTCCTATTAGACACTCGTAAGTCTCTAATCTCGATGGGTGTAATGTGGAAATAATGGGCATTGTGGTAACAACGGACTGCGCCATATCCGTTATTATAAACAATTGAATTGCGGTAAAAGTGTGACCCCGAGGTCTAGAGAATTATTACGCAATCATTTAGCTACACTTTCGTTGGATTTCGCAATCGAAAAACGCATTCCTGTCTCGCTGAATGAGGTGTATAAAATTAACTGAAAGCTACATCTATGCTGACCCGTGAAACTAATAATTCGAGTGCCTCTCTACTTGAGTAAAATTTCTCCCTAATTCATATTGGTGTAAAACTTAATGAAAAAGATTGTTGTGTAATAAACTATTTTAATTTAAAATAAATCCTTTAGAAATCTAAAACATAAGTATTTCTAGGTCTAGGAAATATAAGTTCTGTGGGATGCACAAGGTCTAAGAAAATAAATCCCTTATTTGTGTAAGAAACTTTTCAATGGTAAATAATTATCTTTCTTCTGCAGACAGGGCAATATCTTTTATATATAAATAAAAAATCCTATACTGTAGAAGTATACGTATTACTAGATCTACGCGAACATCTAAATTCATCATCATCTCATCTCCTTGCCCTATTACCACTCATGAGATCAAAGTGGAATAAACCAACCTATACAGTATGCGATCAATACTGTATAGGTTTTGGCTACAGTTGATACGGCCGGCCGCCTTTCTGACGCCAGCCCTTCTCGGACATCTATATTAACATCTATATTATATGTATCCCACAACTTGAAGTCCTATCTGTTATACATAATTAGGTGTTTCATATTGCCCCTCTATACACACAGAGCTAAAATACTAATGAAACTTTTTATTACATTTTCAAAACAATTTTATTCTTATGTACAAATACAATAATACTGTAGTCTGTGCAAAATGTACTAAATAGTTATGTATTTTGTAAGTTTCTATAATAATATCATGGTATTGCCATTACAAGCATCGATTAGAAAACAGTAATAACAAACGCTGTAGTCTGAAACGAATCGAAATACCCTGAAAGTAATTGATTTCACAACGATTGACTGAGAAATACATAAACGTTTTCAACCTGTTTAATTTATAACAATAATTGTGGAGCATTTTAATTTTACAATTAACTAACAATGTAAGGCTATTAAAGACGGGAAATTATTGGATACTATAGAAACTCTAAATGCTCAGTGAGGTAATACTTAGACAGGGGCGATATTATTATTGTTAAACTCTGATAGCAACATATATTATAATATAGTAATAAAATAAAAAGAATATCAAAAATATTATTATTGTACAGTTACCGAAATTGTTTTACACTCTCTCATACAAACATAGTGCAATTGTGTGGTTTTCTCCTGACGATTTATATTTTTTTTTATTTACAGATTATCCGTTGGTAAATGTCACAAATAACTTTATAAATAAGAAAAACATACCGGCAAATACAAATTATTTTTTAAATTATCGACTGTCGCACAGTTGTATGTTCTCATGAATATAATCGAGGAACCAGATAATAACTTGAGTCTGATAACTAAGAAGATTAGTTATCAATTTTGTCTTACCTGCGTGTGGTGCATCCTACTGTTTGATGAACTTTAATCCGTTACTGAAATATAACTTAATGATCTATAATTACTAAATTATATTCATGGCCCTTTGGCCGAGAACACTGCCACTTAAACACACTAAATCTGACAAGTGCACCGGTATATCAACTCCGAAGGACAATTATACACGCATTAAAATGAGAATAACTAGCCTCAAACTCAACTCGTTGGAACTGAGTTTAACGCATTGTACTTTTGAACTGATAGAGACCTTTCTTAAACGACAGAAGAAAGAACTTTTGTTTTATTCTTCGAGCGAATAAACGTACGAAATATATGCCTAATACAATATGCACAGGAGTATAAAGAAAAAAATTGGAGGGGTGAGTACAATAGCATGTCATCAATCTATATCAAGTGTTATGATGCAACGACGCAAAATGGATCCTTTGCAATATTATATGGCACTATACGTTTATTGGTTAACAACTTTAAACTTGTTATTTAATTAAGATACAATTTGTATACGCGAGAGTGCTTCGTAAGTGACTTTGCCAGCTTCATTGCGTTAAGTCGGTCGGTATGGTTAATACATATTTAGGTGATATTTTCAGTATCTTTATGTTATGTATGACCTCGTGCTGTTGTTTATGATCTCGCACGTAGCGCAGTTAAGTAACCTCCTCAACCAATTTTCCATATCTGTCCTGCGGACAAGCCCTAGATTTCCAATGAAAATTACACATTTTTCACAAAGTTTCCTCTAATCCGTCATCAACATCGCAGACGTTGATAAATTTTATGACAGTTTGTAAGTATTCAGAAATAAGATTCCCAAGTTGGTACAATAGCCAGATGCATTATTTAATTAGTTAAACCACGTGTTATCAAAATCATGCGTTATGTTTTATGTAATTTGTGCATGCCTTTTATTAGAACAATTACTCCATTTTTTATTTTACGTATTTAAATATGTTTACTGTTGGTTTGTCTTAAATAAATAAATAAAAGATTGAAACGCACTTCCAACATTTTAAGCACTTGTACTATCGAGGTCTCGCGACTTTCCCAACGGCAAATCAATATATTACTTACTTATACAAAGAGAAAACTAAAAGACAAGATGCACAGGAATCGGTGAGACTTATTTAGTAAGATGTGTTACAGAGAACATACCTCCTATTGCAACAAATCTAATTGTAAAACAGTAATAAAATAAAAATAAAATGATGATGATGAATGTTGAACAAAAGTGTTAAATAAGTGATAAATGCCGTGTTGCGATGATGCGATGAGACAACGTTTGAGTGGGCAATCATCCGAATCCTTAGACTTTCCCCTATTAATTCACTTTCCCTGTGTTTAGCGACTTCCGAAACCGGATGCGCACGGTTGATATGGTTGCATAAATTTCGATGATGTTGCCGACGTGAAAATATTCGTATATTATAGTAAGAACGCTAATAGCTACTTACTTTTTAATCGGTTATTATAATCTCGGTTATTGTTTGTAGTTATTATAGCAGATGCATATCACAGTTTAATTAGACAAAAGTGAAGTAAACATGTTTTTTTTCGTAAACTTGTCCGAAACATTGCATAAATCTGTTTTATTTGTAATATTGCTTGCAGTTAAGTAATAAGGAAAAAAAAATGACCAAGACAGAATTTTTGTAAATGAGGTGATGAAATACGTTTGTCATTCAATTAGTAATTATCTGATTTATATTATTTTATAATATCTCGACAAATTAATACCTTCTAGTGTGGCGATAACATGCCCATTTTGACAACGGTAAGCTCAAACAATTATGGACATGAACCAACGTGTCGAAAATCATACTATCCAATCATCATAAGAAATCAACTAGAGAATTTTATGATTTACATTTTGAATATTTAGATATTAAGATGATTATAAAGCTTAAGTAAAATAACAAAGACTCTGAAAGTCTAGTTTTTCAACTAGACTAGATTTACTAATTTTGCTTTATTAGCTTTGTCTCAGAAACAAACAAAATGTAGGAATTCCGACTTTATTGATGTAACGGTTTGCTATCCAAACAAATTAATTAAGTAATAAAAGTCCAAGAATAACTACTACCTATTTACATACGTGTAGTAATTAATTTCCTATCGTCCGCACGAGGACGCGATGTTGGCTCCCTCCGAAGCTTCATAGATAACGAGGGGAAGTCTTAATGAGTGCACATTAGATTCAGTTACAAAGGTACGGTCCACGTGACCAAACAGAAGCGTCGGTTACAAGCCATTAACGTATCGTAATGTATTCTATCCTCCGCGCTGTGGCAATCGCTCCTGCGTGTAAATAAAGGAAGGAATCCTCTTTCTGCTGTTAATTAAATGATTATCATATTCATTTCATTATTTTAAATAATAATAAAAAACACAGTACCATGATTTTTTAGCATTCATCTAATAATAAAATTATTTATTGAATTTAAAATCAAATAATCCATTTAAGATATCGATTCTATAATTAATGACACGAATATTCTATTAAACATAAATTGTTTTAATAACTATATCTATTTATGCATTGATAACAATGGTAGTACAATATTTTCATAAACTATACTCTCTAAGAATGGTATATAAAATAGTCGCTCTGTCAATTAAATAATTTATATAATGAGCACAAAATAATACATAACAAAAGCACATACTACAGCTATTAGTCAACGTTTACGACAATCCATCAGGCTAATGGGCGGGCTAATGTATGCCAGTCTATAAATATTGTAACCTATTTCTGAAGGGCCGTGCATTTACCGACCACTTGTTTTACACATACGACTCCCGTAAAACCATAATTATAAAAAAAAGCATGGAACATTATAAATTTCAATTTACTCGACAATAAAGTAGGCGGAGCGATAATCTTTATCTTAAAACCGAATCTGGGCCGGAATCAAGAACTGAACGGTGAGCCGGTTAATAGACACGGGATTCCAATTGCACGCATTGATCCAAACTCTTGTAAGTTTAGACAAATGAGGCATCGTCGTTGCCATTGATCAATGACGAGTAATAGTACATCAACATACATATCTATCGATACATTTTTTTTTTAGAACGATCAAGATTTAATATCTCGGTTGTAGTCTTGAAGAGAGGTAATGTTGACATCCGTTGTTGTATGCAACTTCCAAAAATAATCGCAATGTCTCATGGCGTATAGTTTTTGGTTTGTACCTATTAGACCACTGAGTATTGTTACATTTTGACTTTATAAATAGTAAGTAATAATGACTTTCAACGTTGTCCAATGGGCTCTATATTTTTAACCGACTTCAAAAGGAGGAGGTTATACTAGACACTTGACGTAAGTCGCGTAAACATTTAATTTCAACTAGGTGTAGATTAACCTTATGAAGATTACGTAGTTATTGTTCACCATAGTATAAACCCGGGATTTTATGGAGCTCCGTATCCGAATTTATCGTATATCCGAAATAAAAAAAATATCCGAATCTCTCTGTAATAAAAGTTACGGATTTCGGTTTTTTTGTATTTTTCCTTTGATAACACATAAAAATGCGCCTTTAATAATTAGGAATTTATAGGTCTGATTGTACCAAATGATAGCCTAAAAATAAAATAAAATAATTAACTATTTGTATTTTATTTTTACAGCTCTTTAAATATCCTTATCGGAAACTGACCGGAACTACGGAATAATTCGAAATAATTTCATATCCTTATCCAAATCTGATACAATATTAATGCTTTATACGTATTTGCATCCGAAATTTGATACCCATAACATCCCTAGTATAAACAATACGAGCTGATATCACATGATTGACGAGCTAACCAAGGCGACAGATACTATAAACGTTGTAAACCCTAAAGTCAACAATAAAATCACACCTTGCTCGTGTTTGCCAGTACCGTGACTAGGAGTTCTAATTAAATTCAAAATGTTTACATGCTTCGCGCGTTTTGTGACGGAGATATGAGTACTGCTGTTGCTTCCGTGTAGTACGTAGTAACATAATCCACGTCAATTGCAAATTATATATCAAACCTAACAGGTTAAAGCGAGACTGTTATTCACATAGTGTCTATATATAGGAAATGAGGTAATCGATTAGGTTCACAATTAAATAAATAAATTTATTACGTTATTGCAGGTATCAGACAGAAGCTTTTATCTGCCAAGGTCTAACTAAGCGACGCATATTTTCGGTAGGCACTTTCTATTGGCCCACTGATATTTCGACTGCGGCGACGGTATTTCTGCCTAACTGCCAACTCTAAAATTATCTGAACGGCCATTTTAGGTTGAACCGTGATATTTAAAAGAAATTTCAAGACACTATTTTTACAATAAATAATCATTTAATGATTTAAAAAAAACTCATACATTGAATTTTTACTGGTTAAATGTCTCAACCCGTCTTTACATGTCAATTAAAACACCTTAAATGTATGTATTAAGAACTGTAACCGGGTCTTACAGTTTATTCAAAAACGGGATAAAACATTTACTGTCTATTCTTTAATTCATTTGAAAGGGCACAGTCGCCATATATTGATAAAAGCTTTTTGCGAGTAAACTCATGCTTCGCATAGAACATAATGTGCATACAAAAATTCGCATTCATAGCATCCTCTAAAAAGAGGCCAAGAACAATTGATATAGCGCATTATGCAAGCCGCGTAGTGAAAGGATGGACGTGAACGCCGTACTCCAGTTTGCGGTAGTAATTACAACGCTACGGATCTTAGGTACTGGACAAACAGCTAATGATTTATTTTTAAAATAAAACTTTTGCTCTAAATGTTATTGGCCAGATTTACCATCAACAACAACCAACGAGCAAGTATGCGTAGATGCGTGGATATAGAAGAAGATATATAGTTATGCCCTCACTTTTTTTATCATCTATCTAACTTGAACCTCCTTAGCTTGTGAACGCACGAGCCGGCAATGTTTCCCAAATGAAAACAATGGTGATAGTAAAACAACAAACATAGCAAACAAGATGATACGTGTGTTTACATCTTGAACGTGGCTCACAACAACAAAGAAGAGTTTACAACAACATCCGTGATACTCGACACCACGTGATAGTATGACTTACTAACAATTAACTATAAAATTGTATCGGATTTATTCCCAGCTCAATAGACATGAGGCGTTAACGAGAAAATTACAATATAAAAGAAACTCTCGCGTATTTTAAACACTTAATGAGGATAGTGACAGCGTTCGCTATTCACTTCACACATTAAAAAAAATCACGTTTCTTGTATGGGAGCCCCCTTCAATATTTATTTTAATCTGTTTTTTAGTTTTTTATTTTTTACTATAGTGGCAACAGAAATTCACTCTGTGAAAATGTCAACTGTCTAACTGTCACGGTTCATGAGATACAAGCCTGTTGACAGACGGACTGACCGACAGACGGACGGACAGCGGAGTCTTAGTAATAGGATCCCGTTTAACCATTTGGATACGGAACCCTAAAAATTAATTACGACCTTCAGATCGCGTATCAAGGTTATCGGCTGTCTCATATAATTTCCCAATCCAAAAATATATAGATATTTCTTTAAAAGACATCCCCTACACAACTGTACGTGATCAACGTGGAATGTATTTTTTAATCAAACTTAGTTAAGCTATTATATTAACTAATATTCACACAGCACCTATATCTTTATGGATTTCGATATCATGTTCTAAGTATTGGAGGACGGAATACATTGCGAACTGTAGTCAGACTGATAGAGAAACTTAATCAAGAAGTTGATTCGTGCTGTCTGCTCTCGAGATTATGTCCAGTAATAACTTTTGCACTATCCACAGAGACTTGTGAACTTTGTTTAACAGAAAAACGCGTATGCCTTGTGATGCACTGAATAACAATCGGTACTAGAAAACTATTCGATATAAAAATAATCATATTATACAAAAAATATTAGGCTGTAACTTTTTAAAAGTTTATTATTATTGAAATATTTCTAAACGAATTTGTAGACCTCTATAACTAAATCCTAACAAATATAAACGTAAAAATAATTTTCCGTATAGTTAGAATCAAACAACGGAACATATACCGACTAGACGGCGTAGTAGACGCGAATTGACAAACATATTTAAATATTGGCTGTTGTAAATAAAAAATGTTTAGAGGAAGCAACTTCGGACAGATATATTAACCGGTCTCGACATTACTTCCTAGAGACAGTGTAATACAAACTGGTTTTTAGAGCGCACAAACAATGAGAAAGAACATAACAGAAAATAATAACAGAAAAATGCGTAATGTTCTAGTAACATAACAACACAATGCAATGTTGCAGTATTTTTTTAAAGAGATTCTTGTTTTAAAGTTATTTTATGTTATTGTTGCAATTTAATCAAACGAATTTATCCAACACTCAGTTGAAGGAAGCATTTATACTTCTAGCAAATTATTGGCGTCTCTTTCTAGTGGGTGATGTTTATTTATTTACCAGCATAGTAATTTTGTTGATGTGTCAACTGGAATAGACAGAAAGAGGTATACTAAATGAGCCTATCAGAACTTAATAATCTTTTTACGCGAAGATTTTTCCTAAGGGAAATCAAACTGAGGTCTAAATTAACAAAATAAATAAGAAGTTGTTAAGATGCGGCTTGTTTTTCAAAGCTGTCAAATCATAAATCTTATAAAAGTCCGTATATCACTACAGTCATCTAATAACAAGGACGGGTAGCATAGTTCATAGAATTGCCATTAATATTCGTCGCTAATAACCACCGTCGCTGCAAATGTGAGGCTAGGCAGCAGTTTATTTATATTCCGCACACGATGAAGTAATCGTTTAAATATTTTCTAAGACAAACATCATTGTGACAACAACGTAACCGACCTTCGGGTAACATTTGTTCCGCGAATGCCATTGTTCGTTCATTATTCTGTAAAAAAAACGAGTGAAGGGTCCAAACTTATGCAAAGGTTAACTTACCTTAATATAGATATACGTAATGAATGACCAGGTAAACCACGAGTGTCTTTCAGAATTAACAAAATGATAATATAAATGTTTTACAATACGGTCAGTTCTTGGTGTATAGGATCGATTTTTTTTTAACGTGCTTTTATTAGCGTTTTATATCTGTTCGTATCTTTGTAACGGAATCTTACAATATAATTTTCACTTGTAAACTTGTAAACGTCCGATCGATTTGACTTTTTTTACTTTGTTTTAGTCCTGAAAATTGACAAAAACGCCACCTAGTAATAGAAATAGAGAATGAAATAACAATAGGCGCTCCACGTACCGGCAACTTTGCGTGTTTTTCAAACGCACTTTAATCGAATACATATTTACCTATATTTGAATATACCTAAGCAGCACAATGAAAAGATAATAGCGACCGCAATCAAAGTTAATATCTTCAAATAAATCTTATTATAAAATTAGGGGCAATGGCATTCGCTCACATAAATTAGGTTACACACTACCGGTGGCGGTTTTAATAAAATTATTAATTGCCGGTTCACTACTCCGCGATTTAAAGAAAACCTTAGCGAGAAAGAAAATCTGCATCAATCCTGCAATGCGACAGCGAGACAGGCTATAGCATACGTACTCACTCTCTTAAAAGAAAAAAAGCTTGTGTACTTGTGTGAAGACGTAATGATTCGACTCAATACCCAATAAAATTAAAATGAAATAATGCATACATTTCAACAAAAATCAAAGACAAAAAAAAACTTAAAAGTTACCAAATCATATTGTGCAATTGAAAATAGGCCGAAATAGACCTTTTTTAATAGTATATCTATCCCATAAGGTATGTATACATTAACACTAGATCAATCGAGTTAAGTAGTACGAACTCTAACTTACGGAGTAGAGAACAATGCAGTAAATGATATTGTAAGCAATTTAAGTTTCATATTACATTCCTTATAATGTTCTATGTCTAAATTATTTCTACAGCTAATGAAACAGAGATGGACACTTAGTGGTACAAATTGTTATAACATTACAAACAAATATCATTTGCTTACTTTTTTGATCATTTAATTATTAAAACATACCCGCAATGCCTGCCCACCTCATATAGTCCTAATGAGTAATTGCAAAATTAAGTATAAATGCTAAAAATAATACATAAATCAAATAATTGATACACAAAACAGTATTTGAAAAACATTATTAGTCGCAGTAAATGTGATGTTAATATTTAACATGAAATAAATTTAAACATAGCACACCTTGTAAGCGCCCCAAACAAAATTCCGCAACTAAATATTTATTTAAATTCGTACTATGAACTCCATTTGAATACTGAATATTGAAAACAGTACGGTACACTTCAGTCATTTATAATAATACATCGACGACCTAAACGTGGTTTACCAACAATCGATTTTAGTAAAACAACGTTATAAACATTTTCTGTTAAAGTCATAAGGAGTGGGGTAGTCTTATATTCTTCTATGGGCCTGTTGATGTGTGTTTATTTACATTGAACTGGAATTTATCATCATAAAAACTTGTGCAATATAATAACAACACAAGCCCGCAGCGATGTCTTCCCGCTATTCATTGAAATAGTGAAAACAAAGTAAAAATATACATTATATGGAAAAAAATCGAACCGAGAGCGGACTGTGGACAGCACACAAAAAGACTAGAGTGCGCACAATGAGTTCATATTTCCGGTCCGCGGTCACGGAGAGAACACAGCCCGGGTCCCAGTTTCAGTCGCTCCATTCAGTCTCTTACAATGCGCTTAATTTAAGACTTTATTAAACGGGCTGGCAAAATGCCCGAATCCAAACTTCCTACGGCTCCGCTCGCAAAGCTAATGGTTATGATTTTCACATCCTTTACGTGTAACTAATTTTATTGTAACTTGTAAATGCTTATTCTTCGAAACTCTTAACAGGGAGACTGTTTTTGCAACATTTCGAGCCGACGCAATGTTTTGGTATTATACAATAACAGTATTTTATGCAAATAATTTGGTACCTGAATAGGACTTCGAGATCTTTAAACGATATTAAAGTAAACAGAGATTGAACATGCCTATCAGATATGATTAGGCTCATTGGGTACAAATGTACAATAGAGAACATTTTACTTATCCAAAAAATAAAAACACAGTCATAAGGGAACCCTCAGTCAACAATGCCAACAACATACATGACCTTAGACAAATTCGCTCCTTGATCAAAACAGTGACACAATTTGTGTTTTGACTTACACACAATTATTGTAAATGTGTAAAACGAAAGCTATTCTTTTCCACTCCGACCTTTGTCATCGTGTACACGCCAATTGAACAAGGGCAAAAGAACGTAAAGCGAGCAAAACATTTAGAGGGGGCTAATGAGAGCTCGCATGGGAGCGAAGCCGCGCGGCACATGCAAAAGTGGCGGCCGACGCCCCCACGAAACTCAAACTGCGTCGGTCGTTCAAGCCCCGCTTTAATGAAATTCGAAGCGCTAACGAAATTAAACTCACAATCTACCAAACTACATCGGAAGCTTATTAATATTTTTCCGATATCTCTTTACGCTAATATATTTGGAGAATACGGAATAAATTCATATGATTTTTTTCTAGTCTGTGATCTCAAATACACTCACGAGAAAAAATATCTATACTTAAAGCATAATGTATTCAATGAATGATATTATAATGGTCAAAATCGCAATCGAATCCTTTCGATAATTTTGTTCTGAAGAGTAGTGGGACTTAACTTTTAAGATATTTAGGCTACCTATTTAAGTATATTAAAAGCACTTAATGGATACAAGTTAACTATCCAGAGAAGTGGTTTCCACAAACAAACGTATGCTACACTTTTGTTAATCAATAAATACAACAGTTAGTCATTAGTATTAAAATCGTTACGTACAAGATTGCGTTCTAAAGATAAGATTATAATGACATATCAATAAATATTAATAATATCATTGAAGTAATCATTTCATTTAATTGAAACAAAACAACACATTACTACATTACTAATAATGTAAATAAAGTAAATACAGTACTAATACAACAATATCGGTTATAAGCGCCTTAATATATACAGCACTTTAGATTGATGGTCGATCCAGTGTGGGCAGTATATAATGTCAAACTGTCATGAAATTAAATGGCATTTGGTTTTTCATTTTTTGACCTAGTTCCTGTTGTGTTTTTGACCCTGGGGGTTATCATTGGTATTATGTTTATAACCTAAAACATACATCATAGATTTCACGAAATGGAAAAGTAACGTTTATGAAAGACTTGTCCTAGATGGCATGGAAACGACAAAAAATGGTAGGACAAATGAGGGAAGGCAAACATATTCGTTTGAAGCTTCGTCAATTTAGGATACTATTAAAACATTGTGTGTTTTGGTACAAATTAAGGCTAAAATCCAGTTTCCAAAGTGGGAGCATAAATAATTTTATTTATTTTTAACAGCTCAAAAGACACATGATACATTTATTTTCATCCACAAATTTATCTTTTACAAGATCAATTCAAAAATAGAATCAAAAACTAATCCGCATACTTAAAATCCGTTGTTTAGTTTAAAACCAGTCATGTGGACCCGGAATAACAAAATTGATTGTGGCGTAAACAACGCATTCGTTACATTTCTCACAGTCGGTGGCCGTGAGAACTCGCCGACTTTATTATGACATTGCAGATTTCCAACTGTACACAGCCGAGTACACGAGTAAATGTGTCGAGTGCAATCTCGTTTCCGCGGCGTTACATTCGTGCAAACGTTTCAACATTGAGATTAATGACTGCTCAATTACAGTTTCAGCAGTATAAAATTCTTACTATCTGTAGTGATTATGCCTACAAACATCTACAAGTTGATACAATTTGTTTATGCTACAGTTTTAAATAACAAAGATGATGCATGGGCAAATGCAATGCAAATATTGCACAACAATCTCAAGAATAGGATGATTCATTTGGGAGATAAGTATACAACATATAATGAACCAGAAACCTGATTACTAATCTTGATGCATTTCATCTCGGTAGTGTTAAGATGGAGAATCGTCTTTTGTTAATCATTAGGTATATTTTCTCGCTTGCAATGTTTATATGCAAAATGCATTGGCAGTAAAACCTTGTTATATACATTACAACAAATGTTAAAATACGTATTGAATGCGAAGGTTAAACGCCGAGATGTTTGGATGCTTATGACATTGCGTATCTTAAAATATTTATACAATATATTTAAAAAATATATCTCCAATCATAAATTATTGTTGGTGGAATTGTGGGCAAGGTTGGTAGATCTTTCAAGGAGACCCTTTTTAGGTGTAATGTGGTGCAGTAAATTAGATGGCAGTGTTATACTGATTTATTTTCAGTCTGTTCTGTGGACATATAATGCAAACTTTACGTAAAATAACAGTTTCAATCGAACTTAAGAAGCGCTAATAATTGTCGGTGAAATTATTTTTCCCAATTGTTCAAATTGTCGTCATACCTCAAAAGGATTTTTTTATCGTAAGAATAAAATCGAAAAGGAAAAAATGCTTTTTTAAACAAGCAACAAACAGCTCACCGTATCAGTAAAAATCGAGTTCGTATCGGAGACTGAAAGCAAACATTTGCCGTAGTCAAGTGGTGTAAACAAGCCACATGGCCAGGGCGTGTGTTCCGTAACAATGTGCGCTCACGGCAGCCGTGACCCTGAACCTGATCTGCAGCGGCACACCATGTATATGTACCGACCAATTTACTAATTATGGAAATGCTCGCTTGCTTGAAGTTGGTCTATGTGCTCCATTACAACGCAGTACTCGCGTATCAGTCATATTGACTACGACTTTATATCATATAAACTAAATAAGCTCAAATACCCCTCATTTATTAATTATATTTTCTTTCAAGATCTATACATATCACAAAAACCACAATAAAAATTCCTTCTCGTATTTATTATCGAATGCGAGATAGAAATAACACGGTATCAAAATATATTACATGAAAAATATAGAGGGAACTTTATTAATTCAAAAAGTGTTCTATGTAAGCGTATATTATATATTTTATTGTCACGTAATATAAATTCTGTCTTTTTTATCTACCTCAAGTTTATCAAAAATAATTGTCGAAGTATATAGTAAGTATATATTGCAAGAATATTCATGGACAATATAAGCTTTCTTTTTAAATAAACATAAAGTGACAGTAAAGTCATATTAAAAAAAAATTATCTCCAAAGTCACTTTTAGCTTTTATGTAGTGTTATGGAAATTTCAAAACAAAGTTTGTTAAAACAAGCTAAAGTTAATTGTGTTTCCTTTTATGTACTTCCTCTTACAACAAAAGCAACTATTGTTTAACACTTATTTGTACTGTTTATTTTATCAACTTAGTTCCCTATTCTCTCTTACTCTGAACCTCACTACTTTAGTATATGCCATTACGATTACATAAACAATAACTTTATACTCTATAAACAGCGTTTCCACATGCCGGATAATAATACTGAGCAGAGGGGGATACATTCAAAGTAACTTGCATTTTTGTTTCAGGTTTAATACGAGTCAAAAGCGTTTGTGAAACGGTTACCTACTTTAATGTTTACACCAACCGATCGTTAACATATTGACGTATTATTAATATCGAAAATATAGCTCTTTTAAAAAGGATCGAGTGACATGTCAAAGTGGACAAGTGAAAAATATGTAGATAAAGAACAGTGCAAGGCAAAAAAACAGTAGCCACCATGTTTATTCAGCTCGTTTTTTAATAGTCAATGCACGTTCAACTGCAGGGTAGACTCACCCTCATTACGTGTTCGTTTCTACAAAATAATTTTGCAAGTTTACAGTGTAACAACGTAAAATATTTCAATACAAAAACTATTAATAGACATATGGGAGTTTAAATTTACATTTAAGTCCTAATACTCAATATATATAGACTTGTACACGGTCTCTTTCAAAGAACGGTCAACAAGTCTATTTACATTACAAAGGTTTTTACGATAAAATTCGTAAATTCCAAAATATTTTCCAACAGCAAATTTTTAGCTAATAATATTAGCTATCCATATTATAAAATTTTACTTTTTACATTTAACGCTATTTCACGTTTTCCACAAAATTACGTTTCCGATAAAAAGTGTAATGGCCACTATGGTAAATGTTTGTTTATAAAATATCTACCTGTGAAACAAGGCATAAGTACATAATAAGTTAAGTAATAAAGTGAACAACAATTACAATTTGTCTGCTCCTGAGATGTCAAATACAGCCGATAAATTAAATTATTTTACTATGTGTATTATATAACGCAAATGCATCGATAATTATCGCAAATACATAATTTTTATGTGCTCTACAAAAAAGAATAATACAAACAATGACGCAGCGGTCGGCTAAGGGTAACCGTGTCCACCTGATTTTGATCTGCCGACAAGTGCCTCGTGGAACAATCGCTAACCGTGCCATTCAAATTGTCAGAAGCAAAAAAAAACTGGGAGAAGGTACGCGTAGCTTTTGTTGTATAACGCAACACTGCAACGGCGTGCTTGAATATTGAGATCTATAACAACGCCGTCTTTGCAGAGGTATTTTGTAAAATTATTATGTAACAAAGTTAATGATAAAATAATATATCTTTCTGTAGAAAATATTTAGGTGTGCTTAACAATTACATTTGAAAAAATCTACTTAAAACATCAAGAAATACGTAAATTGCCATGCTTTTAACTCAATTGGGATAGTTAAAGTGGGATTTTTAGTAGAAGAAGTTCCAAATATATTATGTCATATTTATGAAGAAAAAAAAGTGGAATAGGTCAACGATACATCATATTCTGGACATTTTAAAGACGACCGAATAGACATGTTGAGATGTACATGTTTATTATTTTTCTGACGAAGCTGTCCGCTCCCGCCGGCCGCGGATTCGTGTCACGTACAAATTGAACGGCTGCCGGCTGACGCTGACATTGCGTCACGTCGCTATGGCAACGTGCTATTGATTACATGTTTACCAGCAATGCTTTGCATCTTTAGAACACATAGCACCGAAAAGTATTTATAGCACAGTCATCTTCACTACTTTGTTACGTATTGAAAAGATGTAATTTATGCTTGCCAGTAGAAATCTAGGCGAAATAAGACATAATCTTCCTCATCGTAAACATCTGACCTATTTTATAGTCCACTGATTAAAAATAGGAGTTCCCCAAAAGACTGATAAAAATTTGATTATTCAATTCCATCTCCAGGGATTTACCATAAATTGTGAAATCTATAAGCAAGTCGGATGTCAATATGCATGGCAGAAATAACACGTAAATATAATTAAAAAAAAAAGAAGATAGAAATATAGAGTCGTGCAACGATAAAACTAATCACGCCGTCAAATGCCAATAGTAATGTGTCATAAGATAAGCCCTAACTGTGTCCGTGTAGAATGCACCACTATTTGAACCGGTCGCGCAAGTCGGTGACCGAACCTGCCCCCCCCTCGCCCTGCTTACCCCCGGCAAGGTCAAGGCACCTCCCCACCAGCATGGCTATTCTGGGCGTCCACAACAATGACGGTTATACTCAATAAGAATATAAGTATCTCCGTCAGCCCAGTGCAATTTAAAATAACCGTTTCAAGATGAAAGGGGCATCTGTATTCATATTTGCTATGCTGCATTCATATTTCACTCAATGAGCGCAATTCAAAGAAAACTTTTTCCAAGATTTCTGCTTCGCAAACAGGAACGGTTTTCGAGATAGTATGACTCACAAAAATTACAAATAAAAAGTCTAATAATTATTTTAAAAATGTATGTAACGTTATACGAGTATCATCATTTAGCAGATACGGAGTGTCAAATCATTAAGGTTAATTACTGTCAGATAACTTGTAAATATATAAGTTATCAATGTCACATTCCATCTTTCGAGAAATAAAATGTTCATTTCATATCACCGGTTACTTAGTGATACCACTACCAACTAGAACTGAGGGATGTGCAAGTTATTTATGTGGATTTAAATATAACCACGTAACACGGTGTGTCTATTACTTGACATGTTAATAGTTCATTTTTGAGATCAAGGACCTAAAGATTAGCAAAATAACAGCCACTTAGTACATACAAGTGCTAAAAACCACGTGAGTTAGTTATTCTATGTTACCCGTGTCGTTCATATGGCTCATGGTTAGTTTATTCATTTTTAATAATCATAAATACAGCTAGGTCATGCATATTATTAAGATTAGTAACAGTTATTATGAAATGCAAATACGAGCTATTCAATAATACAAAACATACACTTTAATTTAAAGTAGATTCTCGGTGTATTCAACAATCGAATTGTTTACCAAGTCGAATGGCTTCCTTAAAAAACTTACTATACTAATGTTGCTAATTATATTCAGGTCTAAGTCCTTTTTTGTATCGGTTTAAAAAAATCGTTCCTTTTGAAGATTGAGAATAACGCCACCTGCATAGTTAAGAAATAAAAATTAGAGCTGTTCATGTTTTTTTTTTATCTGTAAACTATAATTATAACGATTTTAAGAAGAAAACAGACAGGAAACAAGCAATGTCCAGCTAGTGTACGATCACAAATATTCACAAATCCAATCACGTAAGTTACCTGACCTTTATGAAGGAGTAAATCCCTTTCTTAAAGAATTATAGTCATATATTTAAATATTAACGAGTAAATGTCTCGAACAGATTGCCATAAAAACGTTTCTATGACACAATTTTAAGAATAAAAAAATCTTATAGTGCATAGTTAAGGAATGTATTTAAATTAATGTTTTGGCTAAAATATATTTGGCACTGGAATTAATCTATTATGGCACTGCGGATTTATGGTAAGCAACTTACGACAAGGTCGAGATTTGTCGGATACAGCCTCATTCATATCGAATGAAGGCCGAAAGTTTCAGCAGAAACTCTCCCTAGATGATATCCTTCACCCCCGCCGGTTTGGTTTTCTGCCAACCCATTATATTAAATTGGATGTATGCGAGAAGAAAAGAAAGTGTACTTTAAATGTTATAAAACAAAGCTTTCACTATATGATGTCTAGGCTCGCAAGCGGACTTTTTATCAATAGACAGACTGTTATAGATATAACTATGTATATAAAAAGAAACGAGAATCTTCGCAAATGTACAAAACATCAAAAGATAAGAATATTAAAATAGCTAAGCTAAGTTAAATAGTGATTCAGTCTATTTGTAAAATAATGCGGAAAAAAAACACACAAAGTGTTAACTGGTTAATCCCACGATAACGATCTAGTCTAGGTAGTACTCACAGATTAAAATGCCTCTCTACAGAGTAATTGTGCGAGGGCACTGTACGTACAGTCGCAATCATTTGCGATGCGGCATTCCACCTTAGAAGCGACAGTCGTTTGAACGTTTCGTACACCTTGAGACGATGACGTGGAAACAATAACCAATAGGATGCCGCTGTTAAATTTGTTCAAATGATAAAATGGATATTCAATGTTGTAAGAAAAGAGTATTTATAAATAATAATTTCGAATGGCAGAGATCATAAAACTTGAGAACTGAAAACGGAGACAGTGGTAATAACAACACGCAGGGATGCAGAGTACTACACGACTATTTGTTTTTTACTATCCCGTCGTTTGCAAAACTGACTGCTACCGTATTAGTTATTTGTAAAACGGGGCGGAGTTTGACTCGTTGCAAAATACGAGAATTTTTTTCTGTAAATGGAACACCGTAAAAAACGGCTACTGTACATGAGAGGGTAAGTTGTGCTTGCGTTACATCGGTGCGACCGCAGCACACATTGTGTAGTGACGCGTCATATCGAGCCCAGTCCGCGTCTTTCGCTTTTGTATGTGAACAGGCTTTGTGCTTACAAAACGAACACTTTCATTAAATGAAAGAGGAATACGGATAACTAACAGCATTGCGAGACGCTGGCGTCTTAACCTAACATTACAGATGGTGAGCGAGCGCCTATAGCTTCGTAAGGGTTGTTAACAATTGTATTTTTTGTAGGTGACTTTTAAAAATAACTGACATTCGATCCCTAAACTTAGTTTAGATTGTTTCATGGTTTATCGTGACTAATTCAATATAACAAAATTGAAAATCAATGATTAGCGCACGTACCAGAAACTTAACATAAAGTTTAAAAAAATAAGCCCTCATAACCTAAACATTATATTACTTGAGATGGTTAATAAAAGTAATTTGATATGTGAATTAGAATAACGCAATAGGATTGATTTTATCAACTATATAGTCATGATAACAATATTAAATCAACACTTAATTTTCTTAAAAATGCGTAGTAAATGAGCAAATTATCATTCGGTTCATTCAGTTTCAACATTACAAGTCAGTTAAATGCTACAATTATTTTTCAATGCCTCAGACATCCGCATACAAAAATGACAGCCTGACTCATTGCCTGCGTCTGCGGGCGGATGCAAGCAACCTTCGGGCAAAAGTAAAATGAAACATGCAAATGGGCTGCAGTATTGAGTCGACTCGTCAACATTCAATCATTCGCGCGCTCTAACAATACAGTATTTTTATATCAGTAAACAACTTGGAAGTCCGCAGCACTAGAATTATATTTCAAACATAATAGAACATCATCTACAATATTATACGAGCAACTTTGTGTGTGACTATATAAAAAAACTCAACATGTTTATACTAAGCTAAAAACTAGAACCGCCAACTGGTAAATACAAAACCTTCATACGAAAGCACTAAACCATACAAAATTAAAGGATATAAGATGAATGTCATACGAAATCATAATGAATTAAAGAATGTAGAGGAATGCTAAGCGCCCTCTGCGCTCTACCGCCTCAAACCAGGTGAATCTGTTAAAGCCTCTTCTAGGCTCACGGTGACTGGTCACAACAAAAAAAGAATTAAAACAATAACTGGATTCAATACTTATTACCCTTTTACATATGTATAAATTGTTAGTCCTTAGAGACAGCACTTGGTCTTACAGGTTACTTTTGCATGACTAAACCATCTATTTATATAACCAGCGTATGAACAAACCGGCAGATATACTAAGTGTAATTTACATACAAAAACATGACGAGTTTGTCCTCATCTACATATAAACAAAGGGCACGACTCGCGAAGTTCAGCATCGCAAAACATTGAACCTTGAATTCTCTACCTTCTACAAGACAAGTACTCTTTTTAATCTTCACACATGAAAACTAAATGTTATCACCAGCCTTGGGTCACAATAAAAAATATACACTGTACAAGTATTTAAATAATCTCCAATTTTTGATGTTAACTAATATATAAATAACAACCGTTACAAAACTTCGCGTTTTGAAAACCTATGATATTAAAATGTCGTTTATTAAAAGGAAAACTATTTGTGACTGTATATAGGTTAAATTGAATTTATTATGCTAAAAACAGATTATATTCAAAAAACCTTGCGTTGTTTTCACAGACGCGAATGCAATAATTATTCTATAAAAACACTATTTAAGGCAATAAATAAGACCGAACTACACATTCTTACAAAAATAATCAAAAATGTTTTGATACTTCACTGTCAAAAGTAAATTAAATATACAAACATTTACACAATTCAAATATATATAAGTTTCGTAACATAAATATTTTTAAACGACTTTCTACAAATAACGTAACAATTTTCGTAACATCCAAGACGTGATTTCCCTTGATATTTTATTTTTTTTAAATAAAATCCTTTAATATCATGTTTATTTTAAAATAAAATGTATTTCACAAATCATCAACAGTTTCGATGTAAAACATCACAACTTTGACTTATTACCGTTCGAGAGATACTAAATGAAAGATTATGCTATGCATGATCATCATACCCTAAATATATATACTAAAGACGGTTTTATATTTTTTATTCACAACAAATTTAAGATAGGACAGAATTGTGCCAGGGTCTTGCAAAATAGAAAACTGATAATAAAATACAAAACTATCCACTAACTCTCCTGGGTTACTGACACAAACTTTTTCGAATTTGATAATTTAAGTAAAGCATAGAGAGTTAATAGTGTTTCAATAGATAGTTTCGCGATAAAATGAATGATGGGTACATTAAAATGTAACCTGTACTCGTAAAACAAACAGAGGAACGGAGAAAAAGCCCGAAGTAACGTCATTTGTTTCTACAGTGGAAAGCGTTCAACGTCGCCTACGGAATAATAAAATCTCGAAAGCCGAAAAGAAAGCATGAAAACGTCTAAATTTTCTTATTTCTAAGAGAACTGTTCGCTGAATATTTTAGTATTCTTCAAATTGTTATGATGGGTAAGAATAAAATTTAGAAAACCTTTTTCCTGTTGCATTGCCATTGTAAAAACAACAACAAATAAATTGAATTTATTTTAAAAATGGTAGTGCTACTACACTGGATTTATGTGTTGCATAATTTATGCTTACAGCGTGTCAGATAATAAGCTACCCCGTGAAATCATTCCTTTCTTACTATTCTATCCACTCTTTTCGTGGACTGGTAACGTACATCAATTCCGCTGATATAGATATTACAGCAGGTGTTACTTAAATGATAACCAGCATGCGTTCCGACATCCGAACGAAAAAAATACGGTTTAAAATAGCGCCGTATTTTATATTTACTTCAAAAGCGTAATTAAGAAAATTAAGGAATGTGAGGCATAGAAGTGAGAGTACAGCGTGGTAATTATCATTTCTTAGTTTGTCATAAATGCCCCTGCTTGCGCTTGGCACAAAAGTGTGTTTTCCGCTATATCTGCGCGTTCCCGCGTCCTTGAGACTACGGGCAAGAGCAAGTGAGGTCTTTCGAATTTACAAGACTATACACAGCTCAGAAGTCACAAAAAGCAGGCATAAATCAAATTTTTAAGACTGAAGATACCAAAACATACTAGCCTTCGTTGCGAGTCATGTATCCATTAGTTTTCTACTAATGCTTAGTATTCTACTAATGCTTATAGATGCATGTATACGCTTCTCACTGTCCCAATGCCGATATTGACATTTGGGTTGTGAATTAATAAGATTCGAAATATATTTGGATTTCTGCAGTATATCCTTTTGAGGTGTCGTTTATCACTGATAATCCTATAAGCAAACTAGGTAATCTGGCGCAAAGTTATATTAGTAATACGTTTGAAATCGTGTCTTATCACCAAGAAGTACGGTTGCAAAACAAAAGTGACATCATTATATTTTTTCATTGGGAAATATTTGATTTGTCAATGTTGAGTGACCGATGGAAAAAAGTAACGGACACTGCGCCGTCTTTTATTTAAATATTAATAATATAGGCGCAACGCCACAGTCATGGCAATTGCCCGCAGGGCCAATGCCTTTTTAATTACGAGACAATGAAGCGCTTCGTCATTTCGTTCACTACCCTGCATTTGTAAGAATTTAATCTAGTAATATTCATCGATATGGATATTATTTTAAATTAGTGGTAATTAACAATAATATTGTGTTTCATATTAAATAACAAGCAATATACTATATATAGTAATAACTTAACACGTAGATACAAAAATCGTCATCGAACCAACGCATTTGGATAAGCGCCAAGACTAAAATCTCCATGGGACATTGCAATAAACGAATTACTCCCAGAGAAAGCGATAGCTAGTAAATACAGACCAGTCTGGTGACGGTGGTGAGGTCCCAGGCGGATCTCGTCTTTCCCCGAGCTTGTGTGCCATCTTTCCTGCGGCCCAAGGAGCCGTAGCCGGCGGGGACGGTAGTATCT
>JWHW01050736.1:763528-778858 GCA_000931545.1 Papilio glaucus | reverse complement strand
CTTTGTGAGCGTTGAGAAATTTCGCGCAATTTTTAAAATTTCAAGTAACACTGACTATTTCATGAAAAATTATTGAGAAGCAATAAATACCAAATATCCTTCTGCCGCCTTAAGACATTTTGATTATATTTATACGTACATTAATTCAATACCCCACTAATATTAAATATAAATTAAAAATAAAATACATAAATCAAGTTAACCAATATAATTGCCTTATATTTTCTAACTCGCTCTTGTACTATTTACATCAAGGTTTAAACGCTCGGAAACAAGTGGAACGGGAAAAACAGTGGTCGTCGAGATTGTCGCGAACGCATTGTGGAACGTAGCCTTAGTGTAGTACGTGCCTCTCGCTCGGTTGTAGTAAACCGAGCATTGACGGCTTACGTCAGACCGGACCGGGCCGCAACTTTGAATGGAATGACTGCTGGGTTCGCAGTGGAATACCCAAATTATGCTAGTTAAACTGGTAGGTAGTTAAAGAATGTACTTCTACTTTTCGGAAGCAAAAAGTGAATATAGTAACGTATACAAAGCCATCAAATTGGTAGCTTTTGCACATGGTAATACCTAATAACCTAAAAACAATTATAATGGGAAAATAGTTGTCTTTAAAATATTATGTACAAAAGAAGATAGAGTTAGTACATAAACTTAGTTGCTTGTTGTAAATTTAATAAGAATCAACATTCTTAATATTTGTTATTTAGCAAAACAAATATTAAAATATTTACCATAATGTATATAAAAAGACTCCAAAACAAAAATGTGTATTGTTTGAGAATTTAGCAGAAATTTAGAAGTACCCACAGTTTTTTGCAAAAAAAAATCAGCAGGATATATGAGTGACATTAATATTGTATGCTAGTAACCAGCATCATTTTAAAAAAACAATCTGATTACTATAATACTAAATTGATACATATATAGTATATTTTACATGTATTAAAATTATAAATCCAATTTTTAAGGTTTGTAATTATGTTTGTTTATATTATATCATTAATGGCCGCTTCCTATATTCAATCTGTAATCTAAGATTGTTTTCAATCCAGATTTTATGTGACATGTCGATGGATCCCCAATCTGCATTTCAATATGACAATCACAGATCCCAAATCCATAAAAAGAGGCAAAAAAAGGATTGGTCATAAATTTGTTCCCTTCTTCGGAGTTTCGCTTCACACACTATTTATAAAAGTATGTTATGTTTGAAGTTATTATAACAGTTAAACATATATATATGTATATACATATGACTCAAAAATAGTAATTTTCACACAAGGTAAAAAAAATTACGACTATTTCGCTGTAAGATATTTTAATGTTGTAAAAAAATAGAATATAGAAAGTGGCCGTAAATAATGTGATCCACAAAATTTTAAAACAAATTTTAATCCAAAAGCCTTAACTCAAACCATAATGAAACTATGTTTTCCTTTGTTTTCAGTAAAATCACAAGTGTTATGTTACTTTTTTTCGTGAAATCAAAACAGTTACTTGTATCACAAGTGAAATATAGTAAATACTCTGTGTTTTGTTATTATTGTTTTCACTATTTTCAGGTCAAAAAATTTTGACTCAATTCCTGTATTCACAGCTAAATATTTCTATATTCGTGGAACTCATTGGTAAGATTTAGAGGAATGGTTTTATTGACATTTCATTAAACAGGCTCTTATTTAATGAAATGTCAATTTAACCATTCCTCTTTTTTTTATTAAACTGTGCTGAAAAGGTAGTAGGTAGTTATCAAACCCTGACGGCTCAAGTGAAAAATAACAATGAGGATCTGAAAGCTAATGTATTATTGTTCATTGGATTATGGATTATTTCATGTAAAAATAAAAAGTATAGGTACAAAATGAATGATATACCATTATTCATATTTTAAACAAGCTATTATGGTATTTAGACCACAGGCTCTACTTTTTTATATTTTGAATTTGAATATAAAAAAATGTCAAACTTTAAAGCAGGTTGTTTAATTTATCAATTTTGTTTTTTCTTCATAACATTTTCTCTTTACCAGTTGAAGTTTTTATGTTTTCTAACATATCAGCATTATTATTTGTTTCATTGTATGCTACTTACTAGTGCGGCATCAGAACTTGGTTGGTTATGTCTGTATTGATGCCTAAATTATATCTAGATTTATTTTGTATGTATCAAAATTCAAAACAAATAATGAATAGATTAGGACTCTCTTTAGCCACTTTGAAAGGTGTACAGATTTTTGTAATTATGTATTTTATAAATTAAAAGAAAAGTTAGACGTACATTTGTAATGTTTACGAAAGAAATAAAACCTATGCATCTCAATTCTATAGTTATATAGCAGCATCAGCTGAGCCTCTTCCTTTTACCCTAAAATTGTTTGTGTTTTGTTTCCCCTACTTTTTATATAACTTTTTTAGGTAATAAATTTGATTTTATTTATTTATTTATATGTAAACGTTTTAACATACGAATAAACTGATATTCTTCTGATGAACTCATTTGTACTATGTCAGATATACTTCTTACCTGGATTTCCAACAGCAATTCTGTCTTACGGCGTCTTATTTCTATTAAAGTTTTTTGTTGCTCAGGAGTTAGCTCTGAAAAAATATATCAATGATTTTACAGTATTTTGTATAAACATCAAAGTTTGTGTTGATTGAGGTCATATTCTGTGAGTAACGCATTATTAAAATAAATATTGATTTTACCGGTGTGCGTAAAAGGGTCTGCATGATTACTAGCAGCATTATTTCCTCCAAGAGACAAATTTTCAAATTCACTTATCATGTCTTAGAATTAGTAAAAACAGTAAACAAAAGTTTACATCGTTATTATCTGACTGACGGCCATATTTATTTACTACTCGGACTAACCACTCATCAGCAGTCTGTTAAAGACGCGTTCAGTTGCGTTCGCTGAAGTTTGAAGGAAATTGAAAGGCTTTATGTAATTTTTAAAACGTTTGATAAAATAACAGTAAAATTAAATAAAAACATTTAGTAAAACAACATTAACATTATAGAAAGTGCTATTACCGATTTCTAAAATTTTACTTTCAATTGGTTAACAGAAACTAGCTTTATAGTTTGTAAAAAAATCAGTCTTTCCGTGTTCATTATTCGTTTGTATAACTATAATAAATTCATAAAGCTATCAAGTAATACCAGAAATTATAACGTGTACTTTTTTTTTTTCATCTGAGGAAGTTCAAGTATTGATTTTCGTGACAGTAACAGTATTCTTCAAACAAGCCGAGGATGATCAATAAGCAATGAGTAGTCAGCAGCTTCTCCTACTCATTTTCTTTTTTGCGTTGCGTTGTAATAATGTAAGGATTAAATAGCAGGTATGTATGTAGATTCTTTTTTAATGGTCTATAAATTAAAGTGAAAAATATTTCGAATGTCTTTCCTAATCATTGCAAAATGCCTTAGACTATTCATACTGCATACATACATATTGATATAGTATAGACATACATGGTTGTATTGTACTTGTATTACATTAAAACCCTTTTAACTATGTGTAATGTAATTATTATGTAGCCCTAGCCATAGACATACACTGGCCTATACATACTATGAAGTAACGGACATACAGACATGCACTAAAGCCTTTTTTTTAACAAGGTGCAAACGTCCGCCCAGCCCACCCTCAGCTCAGTTTGCAATTCGCATTCGTTTCATTCACTCACAGCAGTCCACAATCACAGTACCGCACAGCAGTGAACGGTTGAGCTGACGGCAGTCAGACACCGAGAACTAGCTTATTGTATTATCTATGCCCAGAACAGAAAAACAGAAACAGAATAATTCATTTGTTGCACACAGCCACAGCACAGTACAGATTGCTCGCCGCAGTGTCTGATGAAAGGAGCGTTCCGTTTAAGGGTGAGAAAGGGAACACGCCCTATGTAGTGGTTTTTGTTATTTGTGATTGTAATTCACTTTTCGGATTGTTTGTGATTTAAAAAATGTGAAGTATAAATTATGTTTTCTTTCTAGTTGAGTAGAATTTGAACGACGTAATTCGCGTAGCCGGCACTCCTATTTTACAAATAAAATAATGAATGACAATGGTTGCATTCACTTGAATAATTTTAAGGCTGCCAAGGGCACACATCCGTATAAAATAGTCCACGCATTTTTCGTATCATGCACATCATTTGAGGCAAGGAGATACAAGGTAAATTTAACTACTATAATTATGTCGCTACGCAAATGTTTAATAGCTTTTTATATTTTAATGACTGAAGCTTGTGACTGCTTTCAAGCATAATTTTCTATGTTATTGTTAATTATTGCGATAAAATTGTGATTCATCGTTATTTACGTACTTTAGCAATCAGCTGATTAGTTATCTTTGACCTCAAACAGCTGTTTTTAACAGTATATTTGCTTCCCTTGTAATTTTGCGAAGTAGGCTTGTGCTAAGTAAAAATAGCTTTAAGAATGTCTATTGGTAAACAGTTTGCTGTATAGTAAATTATAAAATTTTCTATGCTTACAATAATACAAATATTTACACAATAATATATTTATCAATAAAATCTATATTATTGTGAAATTTCGTAATAAATTGTGAACTCAAAACATATTTTTTTCCTAGGCGACATCTTGTCTGTGTTTCACATGCGGTAAGCCAGGACCTCGTATGCATTCTTGTCTGCATTGCATATTCTTCGCATGCTACGCAGGCCACATTCAAGATCATTCAAAGTCGAAGAAACACTTCCTATATGTAGACCTCAGCTATGGAAACATCTTCTGTGCTCAATGCCAAGACTACATTTACGATAGAGAACTGACTGATATTGCAATGACCCACAGATTAAAGGAAGCAAAGTAAGTGCATTTTAAGGCCATTGAACTAAATAACACAACACTTAAAATGTATGTAATCCAGATTGTATTTTTATCACTTGAAATTTAGAAAAATTACCATAAAAGTAAGTTTTTACATATATGTTGATTTGCTACCTTGAATGACCTTTCCATCAATTACATAACTATTATTTAATCTATTAAGACTGTATGCTTTTGCTTTGTTCTTAGGATTTTACATCACAATATTTATTATCGATAATGCATTTATAAAAGACTCTTCAATATAAATCTTCTTAAGTCTTCCAAAAATTTATGTGGTAAAGGTATTTCTGTACCAGATGTAAAAAAAAATATTAGAGTAATATGTATTTACTTTTTAAATTACATTTTATTTATTTTCATTTGACATAACTGTTAATACAAAGTTTCCAAAACATTACTACTGTAACTATTTGAAGGTTAAGAAAAACAAAGTGTCTTAAGGTTTTTTTAAGATTCATTGATTTCCAAATTTATATGAATTATACAAGGTCATGAGTGCTTCATAAACAAAGTGTATTCAAAAGTATTTATTAGGATAGGTGTTAATTTTTCCCACAAAAAAATTATGGGGTAAATAACTATGCTTTTACCATATCAACCCTAGACCTTTATGATGGTGCATATTTAAGTTTTTCATGTTAATACCTATTCTTATGTTTTTGAACACAGATCATTAGGAATAAATGTGCCATTTACGCCATGGTTGCCTAACAACAATGAGGCAATGGCTCTCCGCCGACTCCGCAAGCGGAGACTCGTCAGCCCCCACACAACAATTGGGTTGCGCGGTCTACAGAACTTGGGCTCTACTTGCTTTATGAACTGCATTGTCCAGGTATGTACTTCTCAATATTTCTTCTAAAAACAGTAGATTTAAAATAATGACAGGTTTAAAATAAAGAAAAAATCTTTTGCTAAGGAAAAAGAATGGATTTTACTTTGTTAGTACCATGGCCTATATAATTTTATTTATATTTATAGATCTTATACAATTTGTTAATATAATATATTTAAAAATTCGCAACATATAAATGCTTGAAATATAAATTACAAGCTTTTACTCATGATTTATTTTAAATTTTTTTTGAATTGAAAATGCTCAAGAATTAAATATTTTTATTTAATTTTATAGGTATATGGACTTAATTTTTTGCATATGTTAATGTATTTTTGATTTTTTTAAATTTCTAAAAATATAATAATAGTATAAATCAGGGATCAATATTTTAAAAAGTCGGCTGGGGATAATAACTCAAAACCTGAAAACCAGTTTTCAACCTTAAATCGTGATTTATCTCATTCAAGATGCAATGCGAAAAGGTTATCTGTTTTTCTACCAACAGACGCAACTCGCCGTTGAAAGGCAAATCAATACTAGCATTGCACGAAAATAGGGAAATTGCAAATGGACGCTTCGAACATTGTAACTTTCGTCTACCCCTGTGTATTAATATTTTGCGAATATAAAGCTCGTTTATCGCTTTATCTGTATGACAATCACATGCCCAATTTTTTCGACGAAAGATTTAGTTACCAGTCTTAACAATATGGAACAAGTCAGGTAAACTATTATAAAAATGTCGCCGGTCTTGCTTTTACAATGGTCCCGTTCATGAATTGTTACGTACGTAAATTTTACCTGAACATGCCGAAGCGCTTTGTGAGTGGATGTTTTGTATTGGATTTAAATATATACCTAAGATAGACGTCGAAGAAGAATAAAGACGAATGCTTTATTATATTTTAAATTGCGATATTTCAGTACCGAGAATAAAAATTGTTCATATTCCTTTTATGAAATGGATGCATATGAAATGTGGTTGCGTCGCGCCGCCCTTGCGTCGTACGTCAGCGAAACGTTAAAATCAATACTTGTAAAATCCCCGGGACTTTCGACCTTTAAAATATTAACGACGCAATAGCGCATTCGCGAGGGACTATCGATTTATATGAAAGCGTTCTTTATATAGATACGTCCTTCCGTCCCGTTTGCTATCATTGCTTATAATTTTATTAGTTTCTATTTGGAACATTGTCGTATACGTATATGTAATGTCATATACTTGTATGTAACATTTTACCTTTAACAAAGTATGTAGTTGTAATCGATTTAATATCCATGTGTCCGAATTATGAGATCAGATGACCGTTGCTGCTATTATCATTGAGTTTTTTTGGAATTCTTTAGAATAAAGGAACTACTTAACGTGAATGAATTTTTACGTCATTATTCTCATCTTTAAATAGTAATCTGCCAGCTGAGTGCGTAATATCAGGGATTTAGTGAAGGAACAACCCTGTTTTACTCACGGGGAAAAACTTACTGTACCAAGCTCTAGGTAGCTAGATTTTTGTCTGATTCACTTTTGGGTACAATTTTAGGTTCCTTTATCGACCCCGATTCTTTAATTGTTTCATAGTCTCTGTATACGAATTACAATTGCTATTTTAGCTTAATTCTATGAGCTCGGTATCAAAGCTGGTTTAATTAAGGACCAGAAATGGACAAAATTTAACTATTTGCAATTTAATACGGACATAGCTATAATTTCCATTCCATTTGGCCGTCATACGTACTGAGCGGTTGCGGCCAGACGCTTGCTGCAGGGTTACAACGGCGCGCTGTATATGGCGAGCAACCACGATCCGTACAGGGCGTATAGCAACCGCGTGACCAGCCGCAGCGGGGACGCAGCGTTGCGAGCAAATGCGACGGTCGGACGGTAACCGCATCCGCCACCGCAGTAGTGTGAATGAAAACCTCTTTTTTTGTATCTGCTCAGTGCGTATAGGCCTTAGTAATACCTAAATCTACCAAATAATATACTATTCGGCATTCAAGACTTCATCTCGTCACAACCCATTCAGGAAGCCTAGAACGCTCGAGCTCTAGTTTTGAACGGAGGAATTCCTTACATTGTTTGTTTTAGCTATTTTTGTCTGTAGGATTTTCTGATAGCTACATTTATCTTTACGCGCTTCATAAACAGTCAACCATTAATACGAGTAACTATACAATCATAATTATTAATTCCTAAATATACACATCTATTAATGTCACCGAGAAATAGGAAGCCGTGCTCCCTGCATCCAATTACTTTTGCAAATGTGATTCGACTATAGCTCTGTCTGTTTTGGATCCGATGGTTCATTACGCCTGCAACTGGTCGTTGATCATGATAATTATATACATATATGTATGTCTCTTTTAGGCCCTCATTCACACTCCCTTACTGCGAGATTACTTTCTGGCTGAAAAACACAAATGCAAAGCGCAGAGTACCGGCAAGTGCCTTGTATGCGAGGTGTCCAAATTATTCCAGGTAACATTGTCAACTCTCTAAAGCATTTTTAAATATTTATACAATTATTAACATAATAGTTCTACCACAAAATAATAAATCGCCATTACCAAAGCTCTTACATGTATTTGCAGGAGTTCTACTCGGGTGCAAAGACGCCGCTGACGCTACACCGGCTGCTGCACCTGATCTGGACGCACGCGCGACACCTGGCGGGCTACGAGCAACAGGACGCGCACGAGTTCTTCATCGCCACGCTAGACGTGCTGCATAGGTACTATCATAATGTAGTGCGTAGTGTCTTATTAAAATTAGAGTCAACAGACGGCCACTGCTATTATGAACGTTGTATCCATTTTAACTTGTGTTATCCTTTAAACAATATTTAAAACAGTTAACCTATTATTTATATGAGATATTCTTTCGGTTACAATAAAATACTGAATTACATTATTTTATTTTATTGTTATAGGCATTGCATGAACGGCGTTGAGGATACGGAAAAAAAGGAGAACGGTCGGTGTAATTGCATTATAGATCAGATCTTCACTGGGGGCTTGCAGAGCGACGTGGTTTGCACCTCATGCTCCGGCGTGTCGACCACCATCGACCCTTTTTGGGACATCAGCCTGGACGTAGCGGGTCCCGGATCGCTGCAGGCGTGCTTAGAACGCTTCACACGCGCAGAGCACCTCGGTTCTGGGGCTAAGATTAAATGTTCCAATTGCCGAGCGTATCGGGAATCAACCAAACAGCTCACCCTTGAAACCCTGCCAATAGTCGCGAGCTTCCATCTCAAACGCTTCGAGCATTCATCCCAGATCGACAGGAAGATTTCCGCTTTCATCTCCTTCCCTGCTGAACTAGACATGACTCCGTTCATGTCGACTCACCGTCGTGCGGTAGATATGGGCGGTGCGGACAACAACAACGCCCCCCAAGGCGTCTTCGAGGACAACCGCTACTCTCTGTTTGCCGTAGTAAACCACCTGGGCTCGCTGGACGCCGGCCACTACACCGCCTACGTGCGCCAGATGAAGGGCAGCTGGTTCAAATGCGATGATCACATGATCACGCGGGCGTCGTTGCGAGAAGTTCTAGATAGTGAAGGGTACGTATATCAAAATTCAATAGATAACCTATTTAAATTCAAATTTGGTATATAAACTTTTTAAACCCTCTTGCAGATTTTGTGTTCCTAAAATTCAGTTGTGAAAACCAAGTTTTGATAACGCAGATTAAGTTCCGGATCTCTTATAAAAGAAACGAAATTGGTGTGCCATTGTTGATTTAATTTAAACAATTTTAGTGCTCGAGTTGCTTTGGATATATTTCTATACACGTTAATTATTTTGTATTTTCTTTCTAGGTATCTTCTCTTCTACCACAAAACCGTCCTAGAATACGAATGTGATGTGTCATAAATTGGACTTATAAATTATTGGACTCGTGTACAGTTGGACTTGTTTACAGTGAGGCCGTAATACGCGAACGATTGTTATTGTCGTGATTCATTGACGTTTAATCGTTATTCGATATTGTTTAATCCACGTGATTCGTGAAACTTGACTTGGAGATAAACAAACAGTGTTCTCTCGTGTTATCAATGTGAAGACAGACTATAAAAGGATTATCAAAATCGCTCCCAACGTATGGGCATTGTGATGGTGACTGGTGACTAAAGAATTTTCTTAGCGGTAAGCTTTAATGTATAAAAACTGTGTCCTAATATTGTATACAAATTGTATAACGACTGAATTAATTCTCAAACCTTTTAATATTTAAACGCGTCGTATCGCATTATATGTCTATAATGTATAAAATTTAACTTTGACATGAACTTATTTATTGTAAAATGAAAATTATGTGTTGACATTTTATTCTTTTCTTTTTGACTTTCTTTTATTTGTTGCAAATTTTGAAATGTATCAAATTATAAATAATTATATGTAATAATATAAAAAAGTTGTAATTTTTGCGTTGTGTTTGTTTTACAGCTTCAATCTAAGATTTTGCAGAACAAACTATTGAATCTACCTCGCCGTTTATCTCTTGCATTTGACTTGTAGAATTATACAAAATGTGGTTGAATTATTTGTATCGCTATGTAATGTGCTTTTTTAGTCCAGGTTTAAAACATGGATGGATATGTTATGACCAAGTATGTAAAATGTTTGAACATACTAAATGCCCCTATATTTTTGCATGTATGGTGTAAATTCATGAATTAAAAATGTATTATTCTATAACTAAAATCAGCAAGACTTTTTGACTAGAACGAAATTATCAATTTAGATGTCACACGCGCGACAATCACGTAGTGTTCTTGTTTTAAAAATAGTTCATAAAGTATGACTGAAATGATTTAGCTTAATGTGATATTTAATATTTATAATCTGTGTTATATTAAAACTAGTTAGGTTTAAAAATTACCTTTCCTGCAATTTGTTTTTACAATTGCAATACAACTTAATACATTAGCAAATTGTACTTGGGAGAGTGCGTAATATTTTAATACGCTTTTATTAGCTCGGTGTGTATGTATGTTTGTTTGTTTTTATGTAAACAAAAAATTTTGTATGAAACTAAATATATTACACCTTTACTGTACCCGTAATTGCGGGAGAACTTCAGGATTAACAATGTTTCTTATAATTAAAAATGTAGTGTTAAAAAAACCTAAAGTGCGAACATGTCGAAAGATTCACAAAACAAAACAAATTTGCTACAGAAGAATGACCATGTTGGTACAGAACATTCTAGACGAATTTATATCGATCAGATATTAAAAGACCGTCGACTGACGAGCTTGAGTGCGTTATGCGGTGTTGAAGCAAGATGCAAGAGGTGTGCCAACACTATGTCAAATGAAAATCTCTGCATACCCCTTTACAAGCGTGAGGGCTTTTAGTATAGTGTTTGTCATATTGTTTACATGTGTGAGATGCTGTCATGTAACAATACAATTTGCTAATGTATCAAGACAGTGTTTTATTTGCATTTACTACTAATTTAGAGGGTTAGATCCGTGCCTAAATCGACTTATTGTCTATTAACTATTAGCTCATAGTTACAAATAATGTGATAGAGAAATGGTAATTATTTTATTATTTCAATGAACTGGAGTTTTTTTTTTTTTTGATCTTGACAGCAGATCTTTATGTAATACCATTGTGAAGAATCTAGATTTAGTGAAGTTGACGTGTGTGTTATACAGGAATATTTTGATAAGTATCATTAAGTCGTAAATAAGTTTGTATAAGTATCCAATATAATAATGAAATGAAATATTAAAGACAAATATTTCCAATCAGATTGTAATAATATTGATTTTAATAAATGTAAAATAACTGTACTGTTCCCATTGATGTCCTGTAATTAATGTCTCTATCGACCCGATATAGAAAATATATAAATATAACCAATTGAAACAAGTGTCTCATTTTAATTCATTTATTTCATATATAATAGTTAAGTATCACAAATAATTTAAATTGGCTGCTTCTAGCAATTACTGAAAAGCGACACAAAATAAAATAAGGGGTGCCACTATCAAAATATACATTGCAAATGTTGCAGTAACTTGTATAATCTTACTTTCAACCCGGAATTATTAACTTTGAATACAGCTTATCTGTTGCCCTAGGTAAGCGATAAATGCGGTGATGCGACGCGAAACAACGCGAAAATGTTAAGAGGTCGTATATGTTTGTGACCTACGTTGCCGCCAGAATTAGTCGCGTTCCGTCGCTCACCTAGGACAAGGGTTAGACAGGGTTCATAATCTTTTTTACGAGAGATTGCGCTCTGTGGTCAACTTCGAAAGCAATGGAAAAAGATTTAAGAGTATAAGTAATATTAGACCAAGTGCAAAGTGACCAAATGAAAAGTGTAAAGTATTATTACAAGTAAGTTTTGTGGCAACCCTATTGTGTTAGTAAATTAAATAAGAAAAGTATACATTAACGAAATAATAACACCAAATAGAATTTTGAGTATTGCTTTGCATTACGTTTAACATCAAAATAAGATATTTTCGAATATTAATATGATGAGCTATTTCAACATTTATAATATAATATTTCTATCACAATACAATCAGACTAAATTTTATTGGCCACTTTGTGGTACACATCTAGTAAGGGTTTTAATGTCGATCAAGTTTCAAGATTAAAATCATAATGATTTCGAATGAATGACTAAGTTTTTTTTTTTATTGAATTTGAATTGACTAAAAGCGGTAAGCATTACACCACAGTTAATATAATAACAATTTAGAATTTAAAGTCTATAGGCTTCCTAAATAAGACTAACTCAAATTATGTATGGTTATAGTACATTTAAGATTAGCCAAAATATAGAACAAAAAAATCACCATGTTGATAATATCTCCCTTCATTTTTCGGTCATGAAGATTTACTGTTTTTTTTTTTCATTAACATATATTGATATGTTTTTATTATTTTTAATTAAAAATGTCTTTATAGAAATGTTAACAAAAACAAACTAAATATTAACGACATAAAAATAAATTTAAGATTAAATACAATTTCAACAATAAATTTGTCATTATATTATCTATATTAGTATTGAGAAAAAGAAAGTAAAAATTATAGAAATTATATATCAAGCTTTTTTAGGAAAAAATATGAGAAGAGTTTACCTTACGATATTTTATATCATAAGAATGGTAAACCTATGTGCAAATGATCATTTATAAAACACACGTTTTATAAATGATCATTCGCAGCGTCGGTGAACTGTCCACTTGACCAGAAAACGACTATTTATGAATTTAAAGTCAGTGGCCAAGTTACAATATTCTTCGAAGAGGATTCTAATATCAACTCTTTATTATAACATCTATTCTAAGATACAAAATCTCTAATCGCTGCCTAACGGGAACAATTGTTTAACGGTTAACATTAAAACAGTTTCTATTTGCATTTTTAGTGCATCACGAGATTCAAATCTACATAATCAACTTCGAATTTTAAATATTTCTTATATGTACCAACAATAATAAATATTTTTCTTTGCTATCTTGAAAGTTTCTTCAGATCTCCCGGATGTAGGTGCTTGTGACCGCGTCTTCTATGTGCAAACCTGTGGGCAAAATGTTTATCTCATCATTTGAAGGACGAATTTGATCGCATATGAGGTAGAAACTTGAAAACATGACTGTTGAATGACATGAGTGAACATCGAGTGGTGTGGAGTAAACAAACAACATTTAATTGCGGTAGAACCGCAGACATTCGTCGTAGAAAACCGACGTAAGACTTTGTTTTCGCGTTTTGTCCAGTGGGTGAGACGACCAGAAGCATAATCCCTCTCATCATGCCTTTACATATTCCCTGTTCTTACACAACTCCCGGATGTTCCCATTGTTAAGTGTTTATGATTGTGGTTAGAAAGGTCTACTCTATCATATATTGACGTATAGTTTGTTTCACATCAAGATAAAACTTTTTTTTAAAAAAAAAGGTTACTTTACCTTTTATGTTCACATTGGTAAAATATTTTCGAAAACAATTTTCCCATATTACCTTATAAAATAAGCTATTCATTTTACACAATTTCGCTTCATTTTGTCTCACGATTTCCACAAAATTTGCAATGAAAGTATAAAAAGTGTAATGGCCGCCATGTATGGTAAGTGACGTTTGTTTGTTTACAAAAATTCTATCGTGATGTGGAACTATAAAGTGCAGAATGATGTTAAATGATTTAAAAGGGGTCTTTATAAGATTAATATTAACCAGTATTTGATCATTGTTCAACTCTGTATGTCGTTTTCTTATTTTATCAACGTAGGTGTGGTCTATGTGGGCGGTATGGAGGTGGTGGTGGTGGTGGCGGGCTTGGCGGGCTCGTCGAGCAGGGTCTCGAGCTGCGCCACGTCGGTGACGGGCAGCGAGCACGCGTAGCGCCGACACACGTACGCAGTTGGCACATCGCTGGACGTACTGATGCGGCTCAGCACTGCAAATATATTCATATCACAGTTAACAATACAAACACATCTCATGTGATTACACTTATATCTCGATATATTTTTCAACTCTGACTGAAACGGGTCGTCTTCAGGCTTCACAGAATTCGGGCATGAAATAGAGGTTTAGGAGTTGGTAATTCTTCTGGTTTTCGTCTGTTGAGTGAAATGCAGTAGTCTCTAATCTCTATAAGTTTCGTCATCGGACAACACGACAGACCGCAGATACCACCCGCACCACCTGGATGGCTGGCAATCTTCCTCCACAGTGCGGTTTTCGCAAAATTTTCTGCCACGCACTGCCGCGCTGTGGAACGGTCTGTCCTCGGCGGTATTTCCAAACCAGTACGACTAGGGTCCTTCAAGAAGCGAGCCTATCTTTTCCTTAAAGGCCGGCAACGCATCTGCAGTTCCTCTGGTTTTGCAGGTGTCCATGGGCGACTTTGATCACCTCAGTGTTCCAACCTCTCGTTTTCCCCCTTCTCTTATAAAAAAAATAAAGAATGGAATGGAGGAGGCACCATTCCTTTCTGCTTGACAAAGCATCCGTTATTCTTTTGATTGTTGCGGGTTGATATCAGGTACTATAAATTCTTTTTAAATAAATGGGGAATGGCATGGCATAATGTTTACAAGACTTATTTAGATCATCCAAAACCAGCGCAAATACTGACAATTACATATACACAATTAGAGGTCATTAAGTAACATTCTATACCTACTTGATACTGAATTTTGTGGTTAGATACTGCGTGACAATGGAAAAGCTCGGCCTCCAAAAAATTTATGACTGAGAAGGAAATGTTTTATTGGTACGGACATGAACTCGAGAAAAGGACAAAAAAGACACCGATGAAGTAAATAGATAGATACAGCGACCGCTATTTTCGCCGCAGAGCAATATTGTGCAAACCTTATTGCGGCTTAAGAGTTTATATGATTATAAAACATAGGGTTGCTATTATCTTATGCACATCATACCATTGAAGTCCCAAGTCGATGAAAACTGTGGTGCTGCCTATTCTTTATCATGACTTAGTAACTAACGAACAGCAAGTCGAATTATAATATAAGAAATAAAATGAAAACATATAATGAATGTAGCGTTTGTGTGTGAGTATATATAGAGGCTCGCACACTCACGTATGTCAGACATACC
>JWHW01050736.1:752692-763516 GCA_000931545.1 Papilio glaucus | reverse complement strand
TCGGCCACGGCGAGCACGCGGCCCGCAAGCAACCGCGACCGCACCGCCCGCACCAGTGCCAGCGTGCGCGGGTCCGAACACGCCCCGGATATCAACACCTACACGTAACAAACCAGTATCTTAATGTATATTTCCAAATGTTTCTCGAAAATAATGGAAACCATCATTTACTGCCAGCTCATGGTAGCTCAGTTAGTGATCGCCAGTACTTCTTCCGTCAGCTTCGGTCAGCTGGTGATTTTCTAGCATACCTAACTCGATAAGCGGAGGCAATCCCTTTGTCGTATCACTTAACTTCGAGAACACTCCTCTGGTCGCCTCAGCCAGTATCAGTATTCTCGACGTTGATATATCGTGTGACGTTCACTTTCGTGGTCACTTGGAAGACAAGGCCAAGTTGGCCTCCAAAAACCTAGGTGTGCTCAGTAGAGCGAAGCAGTATTTCTTGCTGGCCCACCACCTGCAGCTGTATAACGCGCAATTTCGGCCGCACATGAAATACTGCTCGCATCAATGTGCTGGAGCTCCCCAATACCAACATCTTCCATTTGACCGCACATAACAGAGAGTGATTCGAATAGTCAAAGAACAAACTCTTACAGCTCGGCTTGACCCTCTGGCTTTGCGAAGAGATGTCGCGGGGTGTGTTCTGAAGAAATGTTTGGAATAATTCTGCCGTTGAGTTTCGTCACCGCTCAACTCGACATAGCTCCAACTACCATCCTCATCATTTTGATGGTTATATGAAAATCTTTGGAAGGAATCATTTTCTTACAAAAATCACTAAGCTATTTAAATTTAGCAATATATCTGTTTTGGCAGTTGCTATTGGAGGAAAACGAATAGCGAGACGCCTATTTAAGTATATGTACACACGACTTGAAAAATAGTCTTGTTAATGTTCTCGCATTAGAGTCATGCGCATTTCCTTACTTTTATAACTGTGTTATAAATCGGCCCATTATATTGTACTGACTACATGAGATATAATCGATTCTTGAAACTATTAAGTTTTATTTTTAAGTTTTAGTTTGAAGATTTAAATGCCAAGGAAATAACCTGTGTTGGCGAATCATTGTAGAACATGAGTGCGGACATCATCTCCGGTAATGCAGTTGGGGAGTCATTGAGGCGTCGGGCGAAAGCTGTCAGCAATCGTTTAGCCATGTCCCGCTCTAGGTCTCCACCGTCGGGCGCTTCGCTCTTGTCGGCGTAGGCAGCCAGCCGCTGCAGGTTGTGGCACGCGACACTATTCCCCGAAGGCTCCGCACCGTCTTGATCTTAAAATAGACGCAGATACAAGACATATATATTAAATTCCTTTTTTAGCATATATGTATGGGTGCGGCTTGTATAGTTTTCTACCTTGTCACACTTTCAGGTTTCTTATCTCATAACAATGGATAAAAGATAGAGAAGTATTTAAAATTTTAAGTAAATAATGTCATTCAATAATTTATAGTGTGAGTTGCGGTGCTTCATACCAACATAGCAAAAATTATCTCTGGTGAAATGTAGACAAAGTTCAGGGTTCAGAAACGAACATGAGCTTATGGGTTTAAATCCATTCGACTCTAAACCATATCCGGGAACAAGTTAAAGTTTAGTTGAAATGATTATAACAAATATTATTAAATTATTTCGATAATCCAATATTATTTTAAATATTTTTTTTTATTTAAAACCTCGCAATGTCATAATAAGATTTTCAAATAAATATCCATTAATATTATTTATTAATTATATTACATGACTTGTGGCCAGCTCAAGAAGTAGGCGTCTCTAAGGAATTGTTATTTTTTAAAGAAACATTGAGTCAAGCAAGCAAACTAATTGTAGCTGTAGGAGTATGTATTTGTTATGCTAAAACTATAAATACCTTCTTTAAGCCTCAAAACCACTGTATTGTCATCAGTAGAGCAAGTAAAGTAACCACCGTTTTCAGTGTCCCAGAACAGTTCGTTCTGTTTACATTGCAGTTCACGTGCCCAGTTAAGCCAATAAAGATCAAGAGAAGCTTCATATAAATCAAGCAAACCTTTGATAAGGAATGCATAATCATCCAAAAATCCTTTAATTGGCTCTTTCCTGAAACATAAATGATAAAACTTTTAAATTCTATATTCACTATTACCTAATTATTAATAATCCTTCCAATTAAATAGAGTTGGCAGTTTAAAAAGAAATCTTATGTTAATAAATGGGCATTACTAAATATCTCAAGTATAGTAACAAAAACAATGTTTCCAAAATTAAAATGTCTACTCCTATCAGATAAAACAAGTTCTGGTAAAAAGTGTATGTGGAACAACAAACCTAATCCTAAAGCAGTTGATATAAGGTCTCTGGCAGTTGAATATTGCTAATTTAAACATGAACACTAAGACAGTTTCCTGTTACATTGAGGACCTACTCAGCTGGAGCTCAAACAGGAGCTCAAAGAAGACTAATAGAATCTCTCTCTCTCCAACCCAAGAAATAGAACTTTATTACAAGAAAATGTTTTAAATTTTTCTTACGTTTGAGCAATAGATCCATCTTCTGCTCTGTAACAAGAATGCAATAGTATCTTCTCAGATGGATTATATAGATGTTCCTTTATGAAGTTTGCCGTTGTAATAGCATCATCAACATAACCCTTCTCTCCTAGGCCCTGGCCTGCTTCAGCTAATCCAGCTATGATCAGCCCATTCCAAGAGCAAAGAATTTTGGTGTCTAAATGAGGTCGGGGTCTTTTTTGACGTTCTTCATATAGTACATTAACACAGCTCGAAATTACGTCGTCAAATTGATCAGAGGAAAGCCCAAATTTAGAGATTGTGTCTTCTTTGCTACCATACACAATCAATACATTTTTATTATTTAGTTCACCATGAGGGTCACTCTCTGGTGAAATGTTACCATCTTCTTCAACACTGAAGTAATCACAAAATATGTCAAAATAAGATGTTTCATTTATTTTCTTCTCATCAAGAAGTGATTTAAGTTCATCATATTCCCAAACACAGAATGCACCTTCTTTCTTAAGGGCTGCACCCTCATATGGATAGGAATCAGCATCCTCCGCACTGTAATAGCCACCTGACTCATGTCTTAGATCTCTGTTGACATACTTGATTATATCACGAACCACTTCAGCATAAAATTCTTCCTTTGTTGCTAGGTATGCATCAGTGTATGCAACAATCAATTGAGCTTGATCATACAGCATTTTTTCAAAATGGGGAACATGCCAATCATTATCTACAGAATACCGGGCAAATCCACTTGATACATGATCATGAATACCACCTTTAGCTATTTTAGTCAGTGTATGAAGACACATTTCAAGACATTTTTTCCCTTCTGGATCAGATTTATCTCGAGCATAAAAATGAAATAGAAAATTGAATATTGAAGCTTGTGGAAACTTTGGAGCTAAACCGAAACCTCCAAAGTGGGGTTCATAAATAGAAATATATCTCTGAACACATTTATTCCATGTAGCCTCACCAGGAACCGACACAGATGAATCAGAGTTAACCAGAGATATTTTTTGCAATGCTTCCATTATGTTTTGACTGGCATCAATAAATTGGACATTGTTTTCTTTCCACTTTTTAGCCAATGATAGAAGAATGCTTTTAAAGCCTGGCCGACCCCAACGATCTTCGGGAGGGAAGTAAGTGCCCCCTGTCACAGGTTTCAAGTCTGGTGTAAGAAAAACGGACATGGGCCAACCACCACTACCAGTTGTAGCCATAACAAACAACATATATACACGGTCTATGTCAGGCCTCTCCTCTCTGTCAACCTTGATGTTGACAAAATGTTCATTCATTACCTGAGCTACATCTTCATTCTCAAATGATTCTTTTTCCATTACATGGCACCAGTGGCAAGTAGAGTATCCAACTGAAAGAAATATGAGTTTGTTTTCTTTTTTAGCTTTTTCAATTGCTTCATCGCCCCATGGGTACCATTGCACAGGATTATGTGCATGTTGTAGTAAGTATGGCGACTTTTCAGTTATAAGCTGATTGGTGTATTTTGGTTTTTCTGCTGTAGCAGTTTCAACATGGCTATTAGACATTTTTATAATATTTTCACTGTAACTCCTAGTCAGTTTAATATTACACAAATTATGTCCAAATGTGGTTAATCTGTAAAAGTAGAACTTTTATTTGTTATTCATAAATTTATAAAAATTACATTAAGAGATCTACTACCTAACTTTTGGACTAGCAGTTAAGAAGTGCCATGATTTATTATGCTTTAGAGCTCATGGAAAAATGGTAAGAAATAGTGTTAAGACTATGTCCTCTCTTGTTACACCACTTATATTCCTCAATGCAGCCTATTTCCTGATAGGAAATGAATGGATCTTGTTTGTAATTGACAAAATTACTATCAGATTAATTGTAACCTCTTGCAACCATTATTTTCTAAACATTTGTTTTTATTCTGTTTTATTATCATTATTTGTTATAGTTTTGCTATATTATTTGTTATAATGATAATAAAGAGGATAAAACATTTTTCAAATGGTTCTGTTTTGCTCTTATGAAACAAATAAATAAAATAAAATTATCGTATTTTTAGAAAGCAATTAACTTTTTTATAAATAATATTTCCTTTTTAATAAATTTGTCTGTATATTCTCTGCAAAACTTGTTCATAGATTACAGATTACATCACTCCCTTGGATATATACTTAATATTGTATCCAACAAACAATAAAAACAAGGTCACCTCACAGTACTTAAACTAAATATCTAACTAGTGCACATGTATGGTTTAATAAATTGATATAATGAAAAACAACAAATTTACCTTTTACTCGAGCTGAATTCTCTATTTAGACAAACTGGGCTTGTAACCAGAGGTTCCTTATTCGTGCTTTGATTTAAATTTAGATTCTTTAATTTACTATCGCCTGTCGACAAACGTCGTAACAGCAAGACGGCTCGACCATTAGGCATAATAAAATGTATGCTTAAAGTATAGTGCTCGCCTTAGCCTGAAATTATTTAATCATGAATTTATCGGGTCTAAACTGATCAGGATTGACAAAACGCAAAAACAAAAAGCGTTTATTTACCGAAGTTGACCGAACACCGAAGTCAAGTCAGCAGATTAACAATTATTTAACTTCTAGATTAACAACACAATGCACAGATAACTAAAAAAGTCGCTTCACAAAAGCTCGTTTCATTTACATTATGTATGCACATTTTATATCCTCTTTGATGCACAATTTTAATTTTGTATTTTTTTTACTTTAAGCCTACATATGGACTATTTTTATATTTCATTGCTTAAATATCTATATTAACTAAATAACGTAATCAGCAGTAAACTTTAAAATTTTATTTACACTTTCGAATACATTCTTGCAAAGATCTCACCTCGTGGACTTTAAATGTTTTGTTCCATCTTTCCAATGCTTTCTTATTGTGTATAGCTGTGCCCCGCGGTTTCACGCGCCCTGCAATTTTACTTAAACGAAATGATATCACCTACTTAATACTATCCTAACTGAGTCATCTACGGTTATATACGGTTACAGACTCAATTTCATAACAGTATTTTTTCATGTTTCATGAAGTAGGTAAATTACAACTTATCAGGGCTATGTTATATGACCTTCCTTCTGATTTGTATTTATTCAGAAAGGAAAATAGTCCGATTTTATTTATGAGCGCCTTACAAAGTAAAATATTGTAACAAATTTTTATTGCCATTCGATTTTCGCAGGAGCATTTGTAATTACGTGTAAGACATACATTCTGCAGAAAAAGACTAAACCCAAATGGGCCCAATCGATGATGTAGATCAATTTAAACAGATATATAGGGATAAGTAAGAGTGAAAGGAATTAAAAAAATGGCAATAATGCCTACTCATAAGTCTTCCTACGATTGTTTCTCAACTGCATACTTCTCTCAAATGCAAGGGAGAGAAGTAATACTATTACGCATGCGCGTAGATTTGGACGCTATTCTCACTCATTGCAACAACACATGTTTTGACGTTAACAATTATGTTTAACATACTGCGGCCTAATGTGTTCTTAACACGAAATGTTTCATAATTTATTAGTGGAAATGAAATCTAATGTGACGTTACCCTTATGATATTGAAGTGATAGTTAAGTAAGGTAAGGTTATGTATAGGTATGTTACGAGTTGCCATAATATTAATATAATAGTAAAAAACCCAATAAACCATTATTATGCCTTTGTGCTTAGTCTGTTTTTATATTATTAAATACATTGCCAATTCTTTATCCTTATTAAATTCTTAAGTACATTAAATTAAAAACAAGGTTTTTGTAGCTTTATGTGGTTTTCTAAATTAACACTAATTTGCTTACTTACTAACTACTCTGTTAATAAAATTAGATAAACGTGTAGTGTATTATAATACAAGTAAGTATAATTCGTTAGCTGTTTGTTATTAAATTTTAAGTTATATTCTTTATGTTAATAATACAACAACAAATTAAATTTGTGTAAATTAAATTATGTAAGCTTTAGTTATGAGGAAACTGAGTGAATTAGGTTTCAACTTAATAGTTTTTAATATTCAGCGCGTGTCTTAACAAGGTGCTGTTTAAGTACTCATGGAAATTGAACAATATTCAATTCAATGGATCGTTGCCATGACAACAGCTAGGGGGTGAATCTGATACTAGGTTAGGGGATCGTAGCGATTTGTTCTATGTACAATTCTGTTTTACCCTCGGTTTTGTTTAGGGTTTGAATCTAAATGCGGCCAAATTATGACAACAAATATCTACAAAAATTAAAACAAACATAGGTGTCGCACTTTAAATTTAGTTTTTGTAATAGGTTTGTTTTCTATAATATTGTTGTCTAGTTGGTTGGAATCACGAATGAGACAAAACAGACAACAGGTTTTAGAAGTGAAAACTTCTTTGGCTGCGTTGGACGAAATTTGGTAGGGGAAAATCTTATTTTTATATAATTACATGCTAAAATTTGTTCTCGCTGTATGCTGAAAGTCTTGCGATAGCGATCTACGTATTGTCTGCTTCGATTCTATTAAAAGACACGAACGCTGATTCCTTTTTTCAAAACTTTAATTTTAAACTTATACGATATATCTCAATGACCTTTATTTTTGGTCTCCTACGGGAGAACGTAATATATGGTAACAGTAGTAGTAGTAGTAGTCCTTGTGCTTATGCGTATACTTAGACCTTTCAACAATTTGCTTCTTTGTAATGTATGTATCTGTTTGAATCGACCACATATTTCCGTTGTTATACAATAATTGATGAATCTTATTTTTTCTGCAGGTACACCGGAACCAGGATAAAGTTTTATTAAACTCTCGTGCCTTAATATCTTCCTCCATTTGTATGTTGCACTCGTTAATGGCAGAACACTCAAGCGTAATGTAACGTCGTCTATAGTACACGTACAAGCCTATATCAAAATACACGAAAAACTCGGTCCAAGTGCCTGTCCAAATTATTAATTTTTTTTAAAGCTATTTTAACAGTTACAAGTTTAAGCAGAGAAAGCATCGATTATACAAACTGTTCATATAAAGATATTTAAGAATAAAAAGGAATATGTCAATAGTTGTTTGAAATCATAAGTCGAAGAGGTGGAGCTGTGTGGATGGTTTTGCCGGCAAGATGTCGGTATGGGTGGGCGGCGGAGGAAATGGCGGCGAAATGCGGGCCACCGCGACCGTCATGTCTGCCAACACCTCCATGGAGTCCGGGATCGAGGCGGGGGTGCTGCCTACGGTCACCGGCTCGCTCGCTTCCGCCCGGGACTCGCTGGGCTCGCTGTCCCGGGCTGCGGAGCAACTATATGACACAGATCATACGGACCTCGGTTCGGAACTTGACGAGGCGGAGATTAGAAGGGAGTTGATGCATGATGTAAGTGTCTATAACGACAGAAGAAATATTATAAAAAATAAGCTTTCAACATCTATATGCTTGGGTAGATAATTACATAAATTTGATTGGGGTCGCAAATTTGACCGGAGGCGAGGTTATCCAGCTAGCATGGGACACTAAACAGACCTGAACAAAAATCTCACATAAAGTTTAATAAAAGATCTAAAAAAAATCAGTAAAATCAGGACCTACTACATTGTATATTTTAGGATCTTATTTTTATGTAAATAACTTTGATCTAGATCTGTGATTGTGTTCACGGTAAAAAGCAACAATGAATTTAATGAAAAATAAAACAAAATGTTTCAAACTACAAAATGTTTTCGTTTGTTTCAGAAATGGCGTCTCCTCTTCGATCGTGTGAGTGTTTTTTATTTATTTTAAAAATAGTATTTTAAACTTTACTTTAAAATTACGCACGAATGGTAAGAAGTACCTTGTACCGCAAGACTTGCAGTGTGCAAATGTCTGCCATCATATTTCAAAACGACGAGTATACATAAATACGTTGCTGTATGAAGAACTATATGTAAATCGTACATTACATCCTCATAAGTAAAGTATAATTTATAATAAGGTCAGGTTTAGTCGATTTCTTTCAGTACTTTTGTTTATATTTTAATAATATAATGTCAATTTAACTCTATGTGAATGTAAATAATATTTAGGTATATACATAAATTTAAAGTCCATGTAGTATCAACGCTGTTGTAGTTATTTGACAATCTGATTTAGAAAGCTCAGAGCCCATACGCATTGTGCGCATACGAATGGGAACGCGTCTTTCCGCGCTTGATACTGCGGATGACCGCGCGAAAAGATTCGACCGTGCGCTGTGCATGAACCGCATCTGCGCAGCGCGTAGCTGCTGTCAAATAGCCACTAGGATCCGCGTCCGCGGCGGTTTGATATCTGCCGCATCCGCAATCGCCACAGTGTGCGTATGAAAAATGTTAACAACGTACATATTTTTGAGTTCGCGGTGCAGTTGTCCGCGTCAGCAGCCGTTTAGTGCGGAGGCGCTCTAAGATGTCAAATTGATTAAATCATCAAACGATAATCTCAAAGGTTATGCAAATGTTAAGCAGTGTGATAGATTAAAATCTATATATATATAATAGAATAAAACATGCAAGCTCTTCCGAATGATATTTCCGCAGCATTCTTAATTTAGTCTGCCAAAATAACTTGTGATCCGGAAGATGTCATCAAGATTTATTCGAGAGACTTCGTTACAGAACTAGATTCGGAAAACGAGATGAATTTATGTGCGTGTTGACATCGTCAATCGTTAACAAATTGGGCAAAACTTTACTGTTATTAAGAAAAGTTAAAATAGCCAAACTTAAAATTTTTATTCTAGCTGATGATAAAATATTCTTACATAAAATATGTAATACCTATGAAGTTTAATTATGTTAGTAACGTTAGTTAATAAGATATAAATGGTAAAGGAAATATGTCGAACTTGGATATTTTTTATTTCAATAAACGATGGGACAAATGGCCTTATCTCAGATAACGAAATGCTAGAGACCTGAAGGCGTAGCGATTCACCCACTAATGAAAACGTCGCTTAGAACATAATTATTACATCATGTTTAATGATAATTATATTTAGAGTCTTGTGATCGTATGTATAATTTAAACATGAAAACATGTTACGAATGGTATCTTTAATAACATAGACGTCAACAATAATTTCGAATTGTTACGCTTTTACCGTTAAGATGATGTGAAATGATAACTACAAAGTTTGGGGATAAAAGTCGTCATATTACGTGACGTGTCAAAAAGGATAATTTATATTGTTGACGAGTTTCGCTTAAGTTGCGATGCGATGTTAGATTCTGTTGTCTTGTTTATTAAATGTTTATTAATGTTTTAAAAAGGCCAATTGCATTTCTTTCATTTCAATGATCTTTAGTGCATATCCCAGTTTCTTTTTTAAATATGATCTCAATTATAAAATTGATACTTTAAGGATTATTAAGTCAGGAATTGTACTAGCTAGGTATAGAGGAGAGGAGAGGATAAAACAAATTACAAGCGGGGTTATTCATTCAAACCTGGCTGAAGAAGTTACTGTTGCGCTAAAGACTTAAACCATAGTGCAAAAATTTAATATTTGGAATCTTCAATATTATTTTTCAGAAAAAAGGCATAAACAGATGGTTTATTCTGCCGACCCAAAGTAATATATTCAAGGAGCGCCGCATAATTTACAGAAATGTCGTTTACGACTTTGAAACAAATTTCAAGGAATATTCTTTTGTTTCTGACTGATTAAAATGTACAGAAGCGGTATGGAGTAAAAAAAGGAGGTTTTATAGACAGATAAAGAGGCGGTATCGCCGCGGCTCAAACGATACCTCATCACGTACGAAGCATTCAGATAAGCAGCTCGGAAGATAGGGGGCGCTTGAGGTCTTTTTTGTCGACTCCTTTTTGGAAATGGTTGCAATGATTATAACAGAATTTACACATAATGATGGCACGTCGAGGACGACACCCACCATTACGACGTTTCGGTTAGCGTTGAAATCTCAATTTGTTGTTTTTGTACGTGACCGCGACTGGCGCGCGGCTACAGGTGTGAATGACGGTCGTGTTGTTGCAGTTCGATCCGGAGGGTTTCGGCGAGATTCCGTGGCCCGACTTCCTGCAGACGTTACAGAACCCAGATTTTATTGCTCAGGTGCCGCCTCATAAACACGAGGTATGTATAGGTAACGCGCTTGGGATTATTTAGTTTAATTATAGGTAAAATACATGAAATATATGATAACTTGTCTGCACTATCCACCACTCAGCCCTTCAAATACATTGCTGGACATAGATGTCTCTAAACGAATGTCAAGCCTGTACTATCGATGCTTATTTAAATCTATTGAGAAGAATAT
>JWHW01050736.1:736535-752623 GCA_000931545.1 Papilio glaucus | reverse complement strand
CCCTGAAAAACTGTCTTGGGTTCGCCCGTGTGTTACTAAAACGAGGCATACATAGACATAAGAAGTATAGGTTCTAAAACTTATTCGTCTTACAACACTGGAGGCAATGTAGAATTATAAAAAGTACGATAGACTATTTACAAACGCTGTTACAATTGATAAGTTTAATTACTTGGACTGCGAAGTATAAGTTCGCAATTTTGAATCCATTCATTATCTGTCGTAGATCTGTGGCAAGCATTAACTTGGTGTAATTAGTAATGAGTACTTTAATTTAATTTTAATTGACAATCACAAAAAAATTTAATCTTTGTTTATTTGTCCTTTAGATACTATTGGATAAAGCTCGCAGCGCCACCTCTGATGCGATCACGTTTCAGGAGTTCGTTAACGTGGTAAGTACGTCAAAAGTATTTATTACATCGTTCTGTCCCCCAGCGGTATTTATATTATAGCGGGTATTTTTCCAGACGAATAGGATCATTAGTCTAATGGCGGCATTCTTAAACGTCCCCGTAGGTTGCATATAGTTTAATAATATAACCCCATGGCGGCGACCGTCCCCCGATACAAGACAACTAAATTAAGATGCAACGCCGATTACACCGGCCTCGCGCGCGTTCCGTAACTCCTCGAGTCACTAAACACAATTCGAGACGTATAAAAGTTTAGAAGCTGAGGATTTCGTGAATTCGAACGCAAACGAAAAAGTTAAGAGAGATAAAACGTTACGGTCGAAAAGGACCCACGTCCTTATCGGGTTCTTACTGTCCTGCCTCGAAATACGATAAGACCGGCCACGATTTATTAGGTGGACATTTATTTTTGTATGGTAAAATATATTATCTTAAATGCGTATTAACACTGAGCACCGTCATTCATTTTATTTCATTTTGATCGCTTCGCACTCATTTATTTTACAACTATTTTTAAGATCTCTTATAATTTTCTTCTTATTCTATTTTTTATACTGAAAAATATTTAAATTGAACTGAGCCACACACATTTTGCAAAAAAGACCCTTCACGATGTATTAAGCTCAAAATATTCGTCTACTCATATTGCCCGATATACCTATGCAAAAATAAAATTGAAATTGTAACTTTTTTAAATATGTAATATATATAAGGAATATAATAACTTAAAAGTAAAAAATGCGAATGTTAGATTGTTTGTTTATTTCGACTTATGATGTAACCGCTCAGCCGATCATCATGAAATGTTCCATACATATTGTCAGAGATATACACAAAAGAGTCTTTTATTTCGACACACACACACAAATAACTGTTTATGAGTATTACAAAAATATCGGTAATATATATAACATTGCTGCTAAGCTACTGCGTATTATGTTTTATAAAACTGATGATAAAACAATGGCATATTTTATCTATTCCAAGTTCTTATAATGTTATAATATTACGTTACCAACATTTTTAGCGAGAAAAATAAGAATCGAATGCGTGCAAAGCCACGGGCAGCAACTAGTATTTTTTTTAAATATGATAATTATCCATACCCTTCCGTACTGATTAACTCATGACTTCACACATAATATTTTAAAATTTAAAGGTAAACAAAATTAAAGCGACTCGTTATTTTTTATGTGGTGTTTTAAAATAATTAGGCAACGCGATTACCCCGTATATCACCCCGTACATCACCTTAACGTCACAAGACCCCTTACCTTCAATTAATTACCGCCAAGAGGGTACACTTTTGGCAACATTAACATAAAATATGCTTAAGAAGCCCTCGATTATGTCGGCTAAACGTGGGCAGAGAATTATTACACGCGTCGTAGTCCCTCTTTAATAATTAAGTTATTACTTAAAAGGGTTAAGTTATACGACCAATATTACGTCCTTATGGTACTTAAATTTCTTATATGTTTGCAAATTAAGTGGATTTTAATATTTCTTTGTAGATTCGTATTACCATATAAAATGTCGCACGAGTCACTAATTGAATTTTCAGTGATTAATATTATGCAAAATTACTTTAAAAAATAAGATACTAAAAACTTGAACTGGCTTAAATGGATTTATATAGCATTTGTTTTAGGAAATTATAGCAATTTCATTTGATTTTAAGATATACCAAATTGTTATTTCTTGTAGTGTGAAATACGAGAGTTATAAATTTTATAATTCAACAACTTTGTTTCGAGAGTGTATCGATCGACCACACGAAACGAAAATAAAGATGTCCAAGTTATTTTTATAAATTACTCGCGTGCACATAAAAAACTAAGTGCTTACATAAATTAAATATAAAAATTTAAGACCCCACATCGGATTTCATTTTGGCGTTAAGGTTTGGCGGTATTGGGTATCAGCAATGAGAAGTAAAGCCATCAGTGTCGACCGCGACGGCATTCTCCTCGAGACAGGTATTCGCGTATGATTGTGTAGACAGACGTAAATCAAAATTAAATTCGAAACATAAAGAGACGACGAGGGACACTGCGGGGTCGTGGGCGTTCGTGATGCGGCATTCTTATGCTAATCCAGGCGAACCACATTCGAACGGGGTGGGCCAAATTGTTATTTATATTGTCACCTCTTATGTTTTTTTTCGACCTCACCAAAACTCCCAGCTAAATTACTGACTGATTCCGACTCGGATACCTACGTAACAACCTACCGGTGTTATTTATTTAGTTAGAAATTCTTTGTCGACTCATTTTTTGCATATTCGTATTGTATTGTTTGGAGATCGTTGAACTTTTCTGTGTTGTTCGCCAAACATATTCGCGTGTGTGTGAAATAATAAATGTGTAAGTAAGTATCATGTACATAATTTATGAATTGGGAAACAGTGTTTAAGGTAAGTAAAGAATTTATTTCCTATAACATTGTTGTGTCGACTGTATAATGTAATAGGGCTAGCAAAGGAGATCAGCACCTACCTCACGTTGCTAATGAAGGTTGGAAACGGATATGCAACTTTTTGGTTTAGTTATGTACATTGAACAAATCAACTCATTTAACCAGGAGGTTAGGAGTTTAGGAATACATATAAATAACAACGACACTGGCAACTTAACCCACATTTTACATTCACGAGTAATTTCAAAAATTTATGTAAACTCATCTACCCTCTTTCCGCATAAAAAGTTCATTCATTAAGATTCAAGTTCTATTTAAAAGCAGAATGCTCCGCTGCAATTGTACAAAAGTAAATGATTGATGATGCGTCCTCGACTTAAGCTGACACTTTTAGGAAAATGGCACTCACTTGGACAGGAAGGCAATTTCCTGTGAGGAAATTAGTTCACTCCATTACGTCGCTGTTGCCGCCAAATGGCCAAAGATTGGCCGTTTTATATGCCGCTTTCGTTTAATACAGTAATATTATCCTAGACGATTATAATTGCGTTTCGTCGGCACAGTGGTGAAGGCTCGTTTTTTATTAAATGAAGACTAGCTTTATTATAAGTATTTTTATTATAAGTTGTTAATATAGTATGGAATGAGATAATCCAACTGTGGTGGTATCCACCTTTAAAAAAACTTCATGGAGTTGAACCTAAAACCCACGAGTCAGCAGACGGTTACCATACGAGTGTTGCCACGCGTTGCCTTAGTACCTGTTGTGCGGCACAAAAAACTTTTGAGCGTCGCCGAAGACCCTTAATCAATTTATGGTGCGCTAACTGGAACACGGAAAATGTATTAAAGCCTGGTGTGGGAACGGCTCGCGCGCCGACCACCAAACTCTTAATACGACGACACATTTTTGTATAATTTCGATGATGTTTGTTTACATTGTTATCTTAAATATTAGTTTATTACATTCCACTATTAAGCATTTTTATTGGATTTACAACTTCACAAGATCAGTGTCTAAAATCCGCAATAGAAAATTGTTGTGGTATCGAGACATAGTCAATTAGTTTCCTATTATTAATGATATTAGAGTATATATATACAGTTTTATACAATACAAAGTGAGGTATGATGTCCTTAATCTCTAGCTGTAGCTATCTCTCCTTAGTCTGTCCAAATATTGAAAAATAATAGTTATTTGTCAATATTTGGACAGACAGTAATTTTCACTGGAAGCACTTCCGCGCTTGTTAGTTTTTAGTTTTTCTTTTCATAAAATATGCTTTTGATTTTGAATGATATCTTAGTTAGCAAGCGTATTAACCGTTTGTTGAGAAATTGTTCTTGAGAACAGTTGATATTAGGTATTTATGGATTATACATATACGTATTAAAATTTAGAACAATTTAGATAATACGAAAATTAAACAGGACTTTTAAAAGCGAGTGAGGTGTGCCAGGATCGCGCCAAATGGAAATCCATAATCTCTGCCTACCCCTCTGGGTGACGGGCGTGAGCGCATATTTATTTTATTTATTTATTTTATTTTAAAGTGAAAACCTTAACAGCGAAAGCATAGTGCAAGCCATTATTTCCATTCAGTAGAAAATCAATGGTTCGATTTCTCCTAAGCTTTCAACAATGAGTTTCCCTCCTATGGTTTACATAGCGGGCCTAAAAGTTAAACGGCCTAACGACAATACCATACATAACCAGATCTAAAAGACAATAAGAAAGTCTTATAGGTCGTAATGACGTTACGGGAGGGAGCTTCGCAAGTGGCAGTCTAATGTAAACGTAGACTACGTAGCACTAGTTTATCCAGTCTAGATATGTAAACAAGATCTAATGTTAGGCTATTCATATGTTATACTGATATCACTAAGATGACAACATTGTTATCATATTTGTTAGATTAAGATCAAATATTATACGTACACAAAAGTTAATCGCTCCACACGTTTAGCGGAGCTTAATTAAATAAATTTTTCAAAACAAAACACAATGGTCTACACAATAAATAAAAAAAGGCGCACCGGCTACGTCTCCATCACGGTTCGACACAATGAGAGCTTCACAGAGCGTTTCGAATCCGCACCGAAAACAAAAACAATTACTTAATAAAACACACCTCAATCAAAATTAATTGCTTTACGCATTAATCTCTTTATCTTTCCTCACCTACAAAACAACGTGTCCATTCTCTAAGGTAATGGAAGCAATCATTCCAGATAAGATACCTCTAATGTGAGAAAAGGTAGACGCCGGGCCCGGGTCGTTAATTTAATTTGAAATAATAAAAGTTATATCCATCATTTATCACTTTCGACAAATTTATTTTTAAATGCCCACTTCGAAATCCTTATCTGTGACTGACCTGCGGGTGGGGGATAGGGGGTGAAAGGGAAAAAGTTTCATTATAAATAGACGTAGGCGGGCCGCTGTCGGCGAGGCGTCAAACACTCATTAATTCCTGTCGGATCGTTGCCTGCAACAAGTCCGCACCTCTGCAGAGTCCCATGTGGAGAGCTCGTCATCAGATTACTTCACGAACATCTCTGCTGGTCTTTTAAAGGCAGGATCAAATGATGAAAATCTTGACATATCTATATTTAAATATCCTTAACTTTTATCAACAAGGCAACAGATGTAAAAACGAGTTCACATCTTATCTTCGTTTCAAAATTAACCCTACTGCTCGTGATAAGTAAAAAAAAGTAAAAATGATGTGTCCGTAACATCCAATTTGAAGTACGTAATTCGTTAGCGGATCCTGTCGCGGGGTGCATTCCACCGCCGAGTAGGTTTTCGTGTTCGGTCGGACTGTCCGTCCGTAACTCACGTGCTATCGGCACCATCTAAATTGAGATTTTATTGACGATTACTGTTCTAGCGACGATATCGTTGCGATCTTGGCGCCCGCCGAACCTTCTTCACGTCTACACGCCACCGATGTTTTGGGTATCGAAAAAAATCTGAACCAAAACTCAAATTATTTTTTTTTAATTCAAAAGTATATGTATGTATAGGTTAATACAAATATACCAAAATATATATTACATGTAGTGAAACTGAGCATAATATTGATATAGCGTATGTAGATTTAGATCTTGTTTATGGGTTAACATTTTAATATATTTGCCAACACCAAAATAAGTTTTGGAAAATTACATTATGAAATAACTAAAACAATCGATTAAAGCATTTTATTAGTTATCAATACGATTGAATGCTTTCTTAATATGACCTATTGTTTCTCAGAATACAATGGTTGGTATTTAAGTCGTTCAAAGATTTAAAGATTCGTCTTTTTTTCAATCGTAATTGACCTTAACAATATACATTAAAACACAAAGAAAGTTCAGTAAAGTATCATTTTATATCTCTCATAATATTTTCGTATGATATTATGAAGCGATCAAAGATGGCGCCTTCGGAATGAATAGACTTGTAAAAACGACGCGCTTATTTTTTGTAAATTGCAAGTTATAAAAGCATGCTTAGGTTAGTGTATTATTTTAGATGTGTAGATAAATTCGTGCAAGATAAAAAAGGGCGGCATCCCTTCTACGATAATGAAACGGAGGGACAAATGATGATGGCCTCCGGAGGTTCCGTGTCGAATCGCGACCAGGGGTTGATGGTTTGTGTAATCTTCAAATACATATTTTTTCGTCGAGACCACACCGACGCAAATTCACTGTAATTTCACGCGCGACGTGCTTAAAAACATCTGTTTAAATGAACTATAGATACGCTTGAATGTTCACGTTTAAACCAAAATATTACTAAACAATAAAATAAATAAATATGCGCTCACGCCCGTAACCCAGAGACACAGATCATGGATTTCCATTTGCCGCCATCCTGTATATTAGATGTTATGTTATACTCATACAAAATCACCGGTCAAAAGTGTTCCAAAGCAGTGACAGCAACATTCACACATGTTAAATGGTATAAAAAGGTGGCGTAATTAAAATAAAAAGAAAAAAGATGACAGCTAGTGTTTGTCGACGACGCGTAAATGTTGACACATGACGTACATAAGTTATTGAAGAAGCGTCTCAATTAAGGCGCTTCTAGTCTTTACTTTTCGACCGCTAATGCCATGTGTGTTCTAATACAATATCATTGATTATATTGTAATAATTGACAAACATTACCTCGCAAATTGCTAATGTGCCTCGCCGCCATTTTGGTGAGGTAATTTCGTGATAACTATCATTTTTGTTGCTATGTTGTTATTGTTATCATCTTTGTTTTAAAATGAGAGAGAGAAAATACTTCACAGTTATGTTCGCGATAATTATTATTTGAATTAAAAAAAAAACAGTCAATATCACAGTTGTACGCGGATATTGACATTTCGAGAAATATATTAAATAATCTTAACCAAAACATTGATGAGGACATGTAATATCAAAAATATTAACCAGCATACCAAGCCATTATAAATTCTTCATCACAGCAATCAACATCGGATGACAAAAAGAAATAGAAAACATTATTAATATTTGATTTTATTATTAAAATATATCTATACAACTATTTTAACTCCCTATATTATTGATCGTAATAATTGCATAATTATTAATAAATTAAATTCACAATTACAATTTTTTGTTACCTATCCTTTTTAGTTACGGATGACGTGTCACGTGGATGTAAATTTGAAAAGGTTTCAGCGCATTATCAACTTGCGGATGTAATACTACTATATTCTTTTTATTATACAATAAAAATAATCATACTTGTGCGAAACGCCTAAGCAATTATGCTGTATGTACGATTTATATATCAGATAACATTTACATTAGATACACGCCATACATTTTGACCTTGGCACTTTATAAGGTTTAGAAATCTTCATTCGTCTATGATATACTGTCTATGATATCATAATATAGGCCGTTTTTGTTTGGCGGAACCATTAATGAATACAAAGTGAGCGTCACCCGGTTTTAAGCGTGCGACAATAACCGACCTTGGAGAAGTAATGTAATATCAAATTATATATGTTTGCATGTTTAATAGAATTTTAAACTACGAATTCCAAAACCTAAGAAGTCCTGTAATACATTTACTGGGAAGAGTTTATATGTTTGTTGTAAATAAATAAATATGCGCTCACGCCTATGCCTACGCTCACAGTATGTCCTGGCACGCCTCCCTCGCTTCTTTTACATCCAAACATCTACGCATGCATGCTTGTCGGTGACGAGTGCTCCTTATATCCGCCCATCTTTAGTATGTCACTAATCTGATCGATATAAGTTCTCTTGGGACGTCCCCTTGTCTCTGCCAACAATGTCAGTCATTTTTGCAACATTAATTTGTCTTGTTACTCTTTCTTCATTTATCCTTTCACTATGTCCGAACCATCGAAGCAAACCTTTCTCAATTCCAGTCAAAACATCTTTTAACATCTCTTAAGGGGTGCTCGCTTACCCTTATAACTATCTAAATCAAAGTCACACCAAACATACTTCTTAACAATTTTTTTATAGTTATATCCTGCACTAATCTGAGAAATTGTATTGTATTTATTATCCTGATACAAGTTGTTATCTTGTTCGGGAAAGCGTTAAACAAATGTGTAAAAATGTCTTTAGGTATGTACTGTTTATTAAACTGATTTTAATTCTTCAGCTGACAAGCGTAAACAATGTGCAGGAATTTAAATTTCAAAATCCCTATGTATCTCCATTCATCCTTAGGAAAGTATTGTTCGAGATAATGGCATCATATCGTGCCATGCTACCATGCGGATGCCCTGATCGTCATTACATTTGGTCTCAATTTCAAATTTTAAAATACTAATTTCATCAGCTTACGCATCTATCTTACGAATTTATATTGTCTATTAAATAAATCTGCACATATCCTTTTTATCTCTTTTCAGTGTAGGTTAAGATCAGGATGGCCTACACTAACGCAAATACTTAATTTAGTTATTTAATAGGCTTTTTATCAGATATAAAACTGGTAATGGCATAAGTTGATTGGATCCGCCATGTTTGACACAACAATTAGCAAGTCACAGATAAGTCTCAGCCGCCTAGACAACTATGACTAAGTACTGGTATAACATGAATCTGACGGTGAATGAACGCCGCGAACATCATGTGGAGGTGTTGGTCGTAAAGTTTCCAAAACGGGCCCCTTCATAATGATGGCTCGTTGCGGTGACATCACCCAATAACGGAGCCGTTCCGAATAAGAGCCCGCGCGCGTCCGCAAACAAACGCCATTTAAATAAGAAATTTTAATCGAAAAAAAAAGCATAATAAAACAATCGGACATTTATTCGAGAACAAGACGAATGGAATGCAGCTCTCTATATTTAGCGAGCTCGTTTGCCGTGTGTCGAAATGAATAATAACGTACGAAAAGTACAGAAGTCGAGCGGTGCGTATAAATTAACAGATAATCGACCGACATCACCTGTCGAAACCCACGCGTGCGCGATCCGCGCTGACTTCACAGCCGCCGATGCTGATTTACGACTGTCTGTCCGTCGCTCTGTGACGCTATGACGACGCCACGCGCCTACTGTCCGGTACACATCCGATACCAAAATAAATACCATTGCGGGAACTGGCAAGTGCCGTCAGGTGCTATTGCCACCGCCTCTAATCATTATTTACGAATCTGTATCCTGTATGTTGTCGGGCGGGAGTCGCGCGGGGATACCCAATGAGCCGAAAGATAAAGAGATAATACAAGGGCATCGCCAGACACGGCCAGGGCTAAATATTTACAGAGCAACTGTGAGGAAACATAAATAGTGCACGTCCGACAGCATTCGTTAGTGCTGTTAATTGGCTCCATCATACAGCTCCAGGCGTTTGTACGCCTCGCGCCTCCAGTGTTAATGTTAACACGTAATCAACCATTGTTACCCTAATAAAAAAATAAGCTACATTTTTAAGTAAAATAATCTAAATTTCATCTTATTATAAACTAGCTGTGCCCCGCAGTTTCACCCGCCCGCAGAATAAGCGATGACGACGATAACCTCATCATCATTTTGCCCTTTTTCCGCTTTGTGGGGCACAGTATGGCCAGAGTACAGTTAAATTGATATAACTTTTTTATTTATAAGCCGATTGAGATAAAACAAACACTAAATGTTAAGTGAAGCTTATCACAATACGGTTAAGCCGTTTCTGAGATTAGCGGTAACAAACGCACAGACAAACAGACAAATAGATAAACAGACAAACAGATAAAAATTCTAATAATCATTGTTTTGGGTTTTAATGCGTTTATGAATGCCCCCAATAATAGTTTTTCTCAAATATCTTCCATGTACAGAGAGGGATCAGTTACATTTTTATTATATCTATAGATGGTGTGATATGTTCAGCACAAACTTATTAGTAACCTATTTATCTATTTATCCCTTTCTTCTGTAGGTACCTGCGTTTTCATTGGTCAGCAATACTGACGCCGGAAATACTTCGCCTGTATGCATTATAACAAAGAAGAACGAAGCGAAGAAGCAAAATGCTTCAGCATTGTTTACAAGCATGCGTGGGAGATTATATTTTTTCTAGTCGAGTTGAAAATAAACTCCTTGATAGGTGTCTTACTTAGTGATTAGTCGAGTACATTCGCTCTTCATGTAATAACACAAGTTGGTACGAATCAAAAATAAACTTCGTACTACGGCAGCTGACAATCATAAAAGGCATTAAGTACCTTGGAAGCCGGGAAGCTCGCGCAGATGTTGATTACTGTACTATGAAATAACAGGCGATGAAATCAAGAGGCCGGCAATTATTGGTCACGCTCACTCGGACCTCGCTTCAACCGTAAAAGTGTGTACGCAATTGTTCATAAATCCGTTTTAACATCTTACCGGTTACAGCATTAATTGCTCTCAGCCATCATATCTTCATAAATAACGATTATTATTTTATATGATACAAAACACAACACAATAATACTTTTATCCTAATTGCAATTTACAAAAAAAATATGCCGTATTGAGTAATTGTACTTAGTCCTAAGACCATTATTAATGGATGAATGAAATATAGGCGTAACATTGATGTGTTTGTGTAAGAACCGACAGACGTAGGCCCAGACGTACAAATGAAAGCCCGTAATATACAGATATTAGGGATTTTCTTTGTTATATGGAATATACTTGCCCCGGCTCGACCATATTACTTTATCCTAATCCTAACTAATCACTGATATTACTAGAGCAGATATGTCAATACCGGTCGAAAAGTGAAGATTCGAAAGCGCTCCAATTGGGATAATTATATAATTGAACAAATATGAATGTTGCTGTCACTGTCTTGGGAACACTTTTGACCGGTGACTTTGTATGCGTATTAAAATCTATAGTATAAAATATTATTGTCACTAATATTACAAATGCGAATGTAAGTTTGTTTGTTTTTTTAATGCTTTAACTCTTTAACAACTCAACCGGGCATCTTGATATTTTGCACACACATTCTCCAGGGTACAGAAAATGATAAGCAACTTAACTTTCATCCCGAAAATAAAACTATTCTCGAGGTACATTAAGCCTACATTAACAATATCAGTTTCCATGGTAATGTTCCGACAAGGTTTTGACAATAATAACTTTTTGACGCAAGCATATTACCAATTATTCCAAGTTATCACATGCGGAATCATCTTACAAAACATTCCAGTATGTAAAATGCGTACGAATGCGTGCGACGCCGCGGGCAACAGATAGTCTTAAATTTTATATCATTAAAATTATAAATATTAACAGGATACGTTTGCTATTAATTATCTCTCATAGTAACGTGTTTTAACATAGAAACGTCTAGAAAATAAACTTACTTTCTTTATTGAACAAAGTTACACGATCAGATCCCGTTGTATATCATTATTCATTACATATTAAAATTTAATATTCTTATTTATATTAAAATTGGCTGACGGAGTAACATCACTAGTCACGGTCTGATTCACCGACATTAGAATAGAATAATTAAGAAAAATTGCCGATTACTTAGCGAGATTCACATCGTTGAAAAATTAGTTTTGTAGATTATTGTTTTAAAATATATACATATTTAAATGGTATAATTTCATGGCGTCTGAACACGGGCAATTAGTCACTGGTACGTGAGAGTTGCCAGGGTACAGATAAGTATCAGTGTTGCCACATTCCGAGCGCTGGGAGGCGGACACACCTCACGTGCTGGTGCACTTTTATGTGTGCTTGTAACGAAAGTCTCGTTCCAAATAGGTCTTAAATTAATATCTAGATTGTTGACTAACCCATTCGAATTTCATTCGAGGTTAAGCAAATATTAGTTTTAATGGTAGAAGAAACATTTGAAATGTTTGTGGCTCACATTTTTCAAGAAGGAGGCGGCATACGAGCAAGCGATCCATGCACCCGATATCAAGTGACCGGTGGCCATCTGCCTATATATATATTTCATACGTTTTTAATTCATATCATGAAAATGGCAATGTGATGTTGAAATTCCAGTTTTGTTTTAAGTTAGACCATGAGCTTAGGATAGTGTTCTATCCCCGGGGATCAGGGATGAAAAATAAAGAATTTTTGATTTCGACTTGTGTCCGATTTACGTATGAAAAATTACGTTAAAAAGATGTGATTATTTACTTTTGTTCCTAAGAAATAATGTTTCCGGAGAAATTATTAAATCAAATTTAGAAAAGATTTAATCCCTCAAATTTCATATTATATTATTTTGTGGCGTAGCATTATTGCACATGTTTATTGGGAGTAGATTAAATAATTTCAAAGGTGCCTTTGTATATGTAGACTTTACATAGAACGTAAGAACAGTAGTGCACTGCGAGGAGCAGAGGCAGCTTGTGTTTGCGCGAGGTATTAGCGCCGCGAGCCGCCCGCGCTTTCCCACGCCCAGGCCCACGCCCGCCGCCTTTCTTCCATTCCTATAACTCGAAAGTCGAAACACACCATTGTTCCGCAACAATCTCCTAGGTCTTAATCATACTATTGATTCATTATAGACTTCGATTTCTAATTGTTCATACGTATATATTAAAGCTGTGGGTAGATTTGCATTACTCGATTCAATTAACTGATTGTACATGTTTTTCGGTACAAAGAACTACTTTTTTAGTTATTTTATATTTTAACATCGGACTCTACTAGGACTGTACCCAATCTTCTGAGGTTCTTGGCAAGATTTACAGTCTAGGCAAAATTCGCGAGATATTTTTGTTTAATGTTAAGCATTCGTTAGTATATTTAAAATATTATTATTTTTTCAGTTTTAATGATTTTTCAGTGTTAAAGTAAGTATTATTGATATGTATCTGGTACTTTACTACATATCCCATCCCAATAGAAAACTTTACAACCATCGTAAAAATTTGGATATGATGCCTACACACAAACAAGGTCAAAGAAAAGTACAAAAATATGTCTCAGTCCTTATGAAGATATATAAAAATAAATGAATATATTTATAAATATATTGTCATTGAATATTTATTGAAAGTATAATCTGTTAATGCGATAATTAGTATAGTTTTTTTTTAATAAGTTCCGACGGAACTAAACTGTAAGCATTCCGCCCCCACAGGATGTCTCTTTATCCTGCTTTACCAAGAAATTACAATAAATCTTAGCACACAACGACGGACGACCGGAGGTCCACAATCTGCGAACACCGTTAATGTGTTGTTTACTTAACATTACTCGCCCCTCAGTTATACCAGCTTTTGTCCGTCACTTTCAATGGCAATAATGGCAATTTGTAAAGGGCCTTAGCGCTAAAGAACTTCGCCGCAGCCTGTCAACGATTTAATCCGATAACACTGACGACTCTCGCGACGGTTTTATATTTTTATAATAATACTACTGTTTGAGCGTGCCGACTTTTACGATTTGATTTAAATTAATTTCCACCTACAGATGTTTTGATTTCTTTTTAGATTTTTCTATTTATTTATGGCTGCCTGAAGAGGCTGCATTAATCTTGCTATACATGTAATTAATATAACTTAGTTTAAATAACTTATCTGATTGATAATTAAAAGGTTAAATTATGACACTGAATTTAAATGTTAAAGTTTAATAGCTATAACTTAACATTAATAGGTATATACCTATTATAATGCCATCGTATACGTATATTCTTTGTCTTCCTCACAATGTGTGGCGAATTTATTACAAATTGTAACTACGCAGTCAAATGCTACTTTGACTTATTCTAATTATTTGGTGCACAGTAATAAACATTATTGTTTGTCATTTCAAGTAAACAAAAGTTCGTGCTGATGGTGGCAGGAATGCCATCTTTGGCCACAATCTGGGGAGCGAAAGCCTGACCCTACACAGTAAGTTATATCAACAATCCTGGACCATATGGGCATGGCGTGTCATCTACCATTAGCATTTTTTTATTTAATTAATAAACTTGCATTTGACTAGAATCCCACCTGATGCTAAGTGGTGATGTGGTCGAAAGATCGTACGATCTAGTTTAGCAACAGCCTATTCATGCTTTTGTTGAAGGAACCATCGTCATATTTGGACGGGAATGCTGATGCTGGCAACTTGTTCCAATCCTTTGTTGTACGCACAAGAACGAATAATTGAATTGTTGCATTTCAAGTTCACGCGTGGTACAACTGCGACAAAAGGATGAAGACCTGCCGTAAGTCTTATCGTTCGATGGTTTTTTTTTATGGTAGAAGGTGGCACACGAGCAAGCGGATCACCTGATGTTCTGTGAGCGCTACCCATAGACATCCGCAACAAGCAAATGTGTTGCGGATGCGTTGCCTACCTTTAATGGACAGAGGAGTGGATAGACAGGAAAAAATATATTTACTTTTCCCCGCCCCTTCTCCCCGTCCAATCCTATTCCCGTTCCCATCCTATCCTTATAAGGAAAGGGTGGGAAGGGGAAGAGGACTGTAATAGGCCTCCGGCACCTCACTCATCAGGCTAAACGCAGAGTACTTCTCCTTCACGCCTGTTTTCTGTGAGGTCGTGGTATTTCACCGGTCGAGCCGGCCCATTCGTGCAACAGATGTTGTTGTTGCGGGCTCTACCACTGTTAAAATGGAGATGGCGGAATTAATTCATTTGTTATGTCTATTTATGTATTGTTACCTGAGCGAATGTCTTGCTCGTCTCGAAGCTTTATGGCAAAAAAATATAGAAATCTAAGATGAAGGTTGTCGAGAAGACGATTATATCACAATATAGACATATAAAGTGGTAGTTAATTACACATATGTTTTGATAAAGTGACATCACGAGTGCCGGGTGACGTGGGCAGACAATAGGTTAGAATGTAGGAGGCGGCGGCCAAAACCTGAGCCTACGCACTAAAAGCCCCCTCCACCCCTCCTCCCACCGCACTGTTCTCCTCTGACCGATGCTAAAATAGGTCCTTACTAATAAGATTAATTGTATTGAAATAGATTCAGTATTTAAATGATGAATGTTTCAGTATTTTAATGAAAATAAAGTAGTTAAAGTACACAATAAGTATATACTACAATATGCACTTATGCACTATACACTAGCTGTTTAGTGACGGCAATAAAAATACTCGTATTACTACCCCGTCTCATACCAAGGTCGTAGTCGTAAGAAGCCACTAAAAGAAATAGACCCATACTATCTTAGGGGTCCAGAACGACTGATGACTTAAGAAAGCACATCTCCCGCATCTCCCATTCATTAAACTTATGTACAGCCCAATGCCATGGGAGGATAATGTAAAATACTTAGGTGTCATCCTCGACCGTAAATTTAACTTCGCCGCTCACGTTACTCGGGTCAGGAACCGGGCGGCCTTCGTACTAGGCCGCGTATTCGAATTAATAAACGTCAAGAGTAAAATGTCCCTCCGGAACATGGTGACACTCTATAAAGCCGTCGTACGGTCTATCATGTATTCTATTCCGGTATTCGCGCACATTTCCCCTAAACAAATAAACCGACTTCAGGTGATCCAAAACAGTTTCTTGCGCAGGGCCACCGGGTCACTGTGGTTCGTGCGCAATGTCGAGTTACACGTGGGCTTATAGCTGCCTACCATTGCCCAACACCTGAAGTTGGCGTCGCGCCGCTATTTTGAATCGGCCGCCGGTCACCCCAATTCATTAGTTGTAGGTGCCGCCACCTACAAACCGATCACGCTCGGTACGTTCCGCCACGACTATAGACGGCCTAGGCACGTACTCGACTATCGAGACGATGCAATAACCATCGCACAGGCTAGGATAAA
>JWHW01050736.1:717942-733691 GCA_000931545.1 Papilio glaucus | reverse complement strand
AAATTTTCAGGAAATGTTCAGATTGTCCCAGCGGGTGTTCCTGTGTAGTGTGGTAGCGATCGGTTCAATATACGTGGTACCCGGGCCGGATCATTAGCTTTTAAATAAAATGGTCAGTTTTATTTAAAAATTAGCGAATTAAATTTGACTCACACTGAAAACTTATGTCATGTAATAATATAATAATTTATTACCTTTACATATAATATATTTGCTTTTTTTACTTCGAGAATATTTTTATGAAGAATTTTGGTATACAATTCTTACTACGTGTTACTCTATTATGTGAATATCTATCGTGGAATATAACATAACATAACAACAAAATATTCTATAGGGAAATTAGTGAGAAACGTCAGAAAGTAACCCATAGCAATTGTTTTTAAAGACTGGCAAGGCATCTTTAGATCTGTTGGCGTTATGAATGATGTTGCTAACTAAAAATCAGTTGAGTTCGTTTTCTCCTATCTTATAACAAAAAAATATGTAAATATTTTATCGATATGATGGGTCACAACCGTTTTGCACCGAGCACCATTAATATTTTATAATAAGTTAATTTTTGACAAGGTTCTTAAACCGATTACAGCTAACAAGGTGGTCTGCGCTGGCAGCCTCACATTTCTCGACGTTAGCACGAAATCCGCTCCCTTTGCTTTGTTTGCAAACTCCAAGGATACACAAGGTGTCCTTTACCATACACATTATTTATCTACGGATTAAGCTTAACTGTCTATTTTGTTCTGTTCCTCACTATTTACATTTTATTTTTTATTGGACATAGATTTTTAATTGATACAATGTCGTATCCTTATAATGTTAAGAACAATATCGACTATTTTAATTCCTCAGATTCCTCGGATCCTACGTTCCACATTCAATCCTATAGAACAGCGACTACGAATCTTTTTGCTCTTATTTATTCTTCTTCTTCTTTGAATGTTGTTTCATTGTTCTCATAACGATACTATATTTGATTAACATTAGAATGAAGTACATCTGTAGTTTTCTTGAATTTACTTATATTTTCTTTTATCGCGTTAATTTCGTTGGATCTGTGCATTGCCATTTAGATGTTGAGCGCAGCGAGCGCTGCTATTCCTGTCTTGTCCCGGGTTAGCAGTTCCCGGAATGCGGCGGAAGTCCCGGGCGGAGACTCGCGAGCCGCCTCCTTATTAATGGCCTGTTTAGACGAGCTCCTTTGTTACTCGCTCACGTCCTGCCACTTCAATACGCCACGTAGCACCACTAAAATTGAGCGAAGCACAACGTCCGATACCGTCTTTGCACGCCGCTATTAATAACGTGCCGCATTTAAAAAGTAACGTATGCCGTGCAACTCGTGATATACGATATTTGTACAATAGTATAATCTCCTCGTTTCCTATCGCTTTCTCGATTTCATCTACATTGAATTGACGTATCCTGTTGTCAGATTTCCCAGCGTTAATCTTGCGGTGGGATTAGTCACTCGAGCGTTGATACTTTCTTTGATGTTAACATTGAATCGTTTGTTTAATGTATCAACGGTGTTATTTTCGCGACTATTAAGGTTTTGGTGTTCGAATTAATTCATGTGATCGTGAATCAGACTGGCGCGCGGTTAAATCCGGCGCTCTCGCCGCAAGGTCGGCAGTCGGTGGCCGCCCGTCTATATCCTGTAACAATTCATGCTTCTCAATGTGCATTGACCCAATCTAGATAGTATTCAAAGGGCGCTGATATTAAAGTAATTAATTGTGTGGATTACGTTCTATACAACGTGTATAAAATCTATATTTTAGCTTTGTTCTGTTATTATAAAGAGAACTTTAATATGTTGACTGCGGCTGTCATTATCATATAATTCCTTATCCGTAAATTTAAACCTCAACTGAAGGTAGATGAATGAAACTCTAAGTTATAGGTGTTTTTTAATTTTTTTATTATTTCCATATTTTTCAAATTAGTGTGCTGATTTAAATAAAAAAGCTAACTGTAACTGAAGCAAAGCATATTTTCTTTTTAATAATTTGCCAACAATTGTTTATGTCAGTAATTCATTAAGGCTAATTGTAATCTAATAAGACTAATTGTAAACTCAATTTCTGGTTGTTACCAAAGTTCTTTTTTTTTTGCATGAATTTGTTAAAATGAGCTTTTAATAATTTGTGTGAGTGTGTGCCGGTTTCCACCGACTTTAATCTGGCCATTCATATCGCCCACGTGCTCCGCTGTCTACGTCGGCGGTCCTCCTACTAATTGCTGATAGAGAACTCAAGTTATTTACATTGCCATTTTGAATAATTATAATCCGAGAAATAAGCAATCAGTGATTAATTGTTGTATATGATTTTAAAATCTTTTTAATCTTCTAAGAAGAAACTGACTGACTAACCGATATATCAACAACCCAAACTAATTGGATCTAGAGACTTGAAATTTTGCACAGATATTTCTATAACTGCGTAGGCGAGCGATCAAAAAATGGTTTTTCTAGAGTAGGGGATGAAAGTTTGTACGGAGTAATATTTGTAATCCAATGTAAGGTTTAGGCGGTTTTCGTTTTTAATTATAAAACCTCATTTTCTTTTGTGATTGTCCCAATATTTATTACAAAATGATACAACCAAGTCTCTTAATGCTATGCAAAAAACGAAGACATCCAATTATGATACATCGTTATGTTTTGTTGTCGAGCAACGCGCCGCCGGCACCCGCTAATGTTTACTTTGTCTTGCACCACGCGCCACACAGCCATAGCCTGTAGCTGATCCCAAACAACAAATTACAAAGCGGACGAAAAACCTCAGCCGAGCTGTCGGCGATACCTAAACACATTGTTTGATTGTACCTTAATGACAAGGCGCGGATTCGGAGCCACCTTTTGTATTATGCCGATCGACTTTACTCATCTATTAGCGTAACAAACACTCCTATTTGTATAGAGATTGAGTCGAGAATGTTCTCGTGCTACCGCTGCTCACTATTCCACTAAGGAGGTCCTCGTAATTGAGCAATCATCTACTCTAGCTGGTTGCGGTTAGCGATGCACCCAAAATGATATTTCACTATTTGTTTTCATTTAATTGTACATGTTGCTTGGTTGTAATGAACAAGTGGATGGTCTTAGGCATTGTAATGCTCGTACGGATGTTTCTTTTCATAGTTATGATTAATTATTGTTAATCGTTATTCGTTTTTGTGCCTATTGATGTTTTATATGTACTTGTATGAGGCGTAAAATACATAGAAGACATTTGGTAATTTTGAAAAAATATTAAGACAGTTTGTATTAATGTGTTTTAATATATGAAATTGTAATATAATTTTAATGCACTGTACCTAAATACCCTAAGTATAAAATATGACCAATATGCTGTACACAAAATTTATTTTACCTAATACATAATAAAATTATGAAAGTGATGATACTCTTTCTAAAAAGGTATTTTTATCTTCAGAAGTCTTTAAAACTAACAACTAAGAACTAGAAGAAGGAAATATCCTTTCTCGTGTTTATCTCCTCCTCTCCATTAAAGGTATGCAAGTCTGCAACTCATTTGCTTGTGGCGTATGCCTATGGGTAGCGGTCATTTAACATCAGGTGAACCGCTTTCTCGTTTGCCACCTTATTCCATTAAAAAAAAACTTTTTTCTACGAATAGCCGAACTATGCTAAGAAGATGTTAACATAAAAACTTGAAAAGAAATATTTTTCTTCGGTCATCATCTGCAATCTATCGGTACTCGATCTCCGACTGCGCGCTGTCTCCGCGCCACGCCCTTATCGCACTCATTTGAATGTCGATAAGAAAAAGCAATTGCGTAAAGCTTGAATCTCAATTTCTCTAGCGCCATCAACATAATGTCGTTGTTTCCACATAGTCAAATTATTTGTTTACATCCGACCTACTTACGCCAACTCGATCATCAATCAACGAATAAAGTGGGGCAAATGAACTGTTCGTTACATGCATATATTCAACTCCCACGAAATGCTGATAAAGTAGATATCGAAGCTAAAGTAATCATTACACAAACTTGCACTAACTTTGAGGATTGCACAAATTTAATTAAGAATATGCGTTCCTTCACACGCGTTTCGAAACTGTAACAATGACAGAACAATGAACTCATCTTTTTAATTTACAGTTGCATTGAACAAGTTTACACATTGAAGAAAGAATGAAGTTTACATTAATTATTTTAAAGTAAGGGGAAAACCCCTTACTTTAAAATAATTAATGTAAACTTCATTATTAGCTTATAAGTAATATCTTAATGGTTTACCTCTTTTTTTTCTTCAATGCCAATAACTATTAGTTCTGGGCTACGTGTCCGATTTGGCTCACAGTCGAGGTTGGATTCAATTTATAATAATCAATTTTAATCAATAAAACATCATCACTGCTGATATATCTGAAGGTGGATGACCCCTGCAGACCCTGCAGCTTCTTCCTCAAAACTGCGCACCCTAAAACATGGGCGCCGTATTCTTTGTAAATTCAATTGCAAGCTAATATGAACAAACGTCTCTCGAAATAGAGGACGGTGATTTTCACCAGCCATTTGGCATCCACTTTCAAGTCTATTTCTGAAACAAAACGGTACATGATACAATACTGTACAATTTGTTTTTCTTGCTGATAAGTTGGGTGACCCGCACGCTCGCCTGCATGCGTCTTACATAAAGCACTGATTTACACTCATGCATTTTTTTTTCGAAGTGATAGGAAAATAACGTACGTGTAAGTATTGCGTAGGTGCGTGATTGTATGCGTTACGGTAAATACGATAAATGTTAATAGGAATAATTAGTTCCGGCACACAGCGCGGAGTCCGCTGGCCGCTCCGATTCATACAACGGTCGCGGTCGACAGCCTCACTCACTACTGGTAGCCGTCTCCCTTTTTGAAATGGCTACAAAGACGACAGACCTTAAACATTTACAAATCACATGCATTACAAGATTATCTTTGTACGCACACGACACGAAACCCGCTGATTATTAAATCGCTTCACGCTCAAATGAACTTTCTTTGAATGTCGTAATCGGTCCATGTTAAATTAAGTGTTGCATGTAAAATCTGAATTTGCCATGTTGCAACTTGTAACTAACAACAGTCGATGAGCGGAAAACGAGATAAATTATTTCATTCGAAACACCGAAATGACTGTCGAAATTAAAATATACTTCCGATATTTGCTTTCGGGTGATGTTATTCGGTTTATTTTTCCATGTTTTATTTGCTTTGTTAAACAAACTGTTGCCGGAGCTTTCGGTTGTTAGCGTTGTGGTGTAAGTAAATAAAAATAATACCGTCATTGTACGGCAGATTGGGCATGAGAGCGATTGGCAGTATTGGCAGCTGATGCGTTCCGACATTTATTGCCGTCCAAATTACGAATTTGTAAACATTAGTAATTCACAAGAATAGGATAACACAAAGGCGGACCCGGATCTAGGCCCTCTACCTGCGGCTTCCGAATCTGCGCGCAAAAAATGCTAAATTGATTCAATGGAATGGCAAAAAAAGCTCACTTTGCGTCCCTTGTATTTAGCGATGCCGATGCAACTCGACAAATAAGGCTACATCGTCCGGAAAAAATAAGGATTATTGGTTTGTGAGCATACAGTTAAGCTACCAACTCAAAGGTAAAAATACATGCAATTTCCATTTTAATGTTCGCGGCTTGCCCTCGGCCGTACGCTTCAACAATACGCCTTTATGTCACTGTATTACATTATTATCTGATTTTAACGATTTCGTTTCAAATTTTACGAATATGTATTTGCTTTTCTCCGGATTAAATGTTCCATAAATACGATATTTTAGCAACATCCCAAAAAGGTTCTGAATAACAGTCTCTTATATCATTTTTTTATTTTAACAGGTATAATACCAACATTTTAAAAGGTATACTTTTAAAATTTAGACTGCTGTTTATATTTATTAATAACTACATTTAAATTTTTTATTAAAAAAAAAAAACAGTTTTATTATAACTTAGAATCGAAAAAAGGTACTTGCATGCGTTTGGAAAGTATCGACTGTATTGCTTTTGATTCTTATTCGAATTTAATCTCAATAAAGCAATTGCGAATTGCGACCTTTGTCAAATTATGGTTATGTGTAAAGTTAGATGGGTCATAGTTTTTCGGATAAGTAGCACAAGTTATGTGTCGTAACATATTCCAAGGGTAAACAGCTGAAGTTGTCTAGAAAAATATTTTTAATTTATGTTGAAATAGTAAGAGGTATTGTTGGTAGGAGAACTTATATCAATCAGATTAGTGACTTACTAAAAAAGGGACAAGAAGGAGTACCCGTAACCTACGAGCATGTTTGCGTAGATGTATGAATGTAGAAGAAGCGAGAGAGGTGTGTGAGTGCATATTTCCTTTTTTATATAATTTCAGTACTCTCTGAGCTATACGTAACATATGTTTAGCGTATCGATATCCTATAGGTCAAGTGACCTGTTCAAAATGCATATAATCGTTTAGGAAAAAAGTCGATGGTTTTGGCTGTTGTGTTGTGCAATTGATATGCTGTATCCCAGATACAGACCACCCAATTTATAAATAAAAGTAATCTTATTAAAAACGCTATTCGTAGAAGCCGCGTATTTTTGTTTGTCTTAGCATAAGAAAATTCGAATCTAAAGTTTAATGTAGGTCCCATTACAATTTTTTTTAAAATTTAAGCTTCTTTAATATTATAGCATAAACTTTTCTTTTAAATTGTATTTATCAGCGTAATGTAAACATAAACTTTGCTAGTAAATTTTGTTTTGCGTAATCCTTTAGAATCATTCGGCGTACAGAATTTGAATAACTTTTGACAGGTTCAAAATTCAAAACGTTTTTTCACTTCACCCCCTTGGATTTTTATAGCGATAACGTCGAGGAATTTTTATTAATGGCAAAAGTATTATTATTATTATAGAATTATTACAATTATAGCATTATTATTAATAGAGGAGATAAATAACGTAATTCTCATTAAAAATCTAGAAATTATAAAACAATTATAACATCATAGATTTATTAGTAGTAACTAAAATGAAACCATAAACCGGTTCGATCATTTTGAAAGTCATAATTTTTATAAATATCGATAACATGAACGTATCAAGTGTGTGCAATGGAATGCATGCCGATTGAGCGGGCTCCGGCGAGCTCAGTGAGCTGGTCGAATGTAGGTCATTGTTAGATCGTCTGTAGGAGGCAGGAGACAGGATGCAGGTAATGAGACTAATGTACTGCTCCATCCCACACGGCGTCACTCGCGACTGCGTTATGTAACCATTTAGTGATCTACTTTGTTTTTGTGGTATGTATTATTTTATATTATCACGGTGGAGAAATTATTTTCAATTTTTGAACTTTATTTTTATAAAACTCAAGTATGAAACAACAAACTAGGCTGCTGATGCGTCAATACTAGTTATTAAAAAGTAGGACTCTATTGAACGTGACAACAAAGATTGAATCTCGAATACGGCTATAATTTAAAAACAAACGATGTTTACGTGCTTAAAAGATGGTCTGGTATAAAATTTCTTTTGATGCTACGCACTTGCGACGATCAAAGACATGGGCTATAAAAATTAAATTTGAAGAGGATGTTCATTTGTAATGCAAGTGCCGACGGAGACAAGAAGTCGGCGCGCGCGTGCGCGAGGAAATACCTCGGCCGGCCACACATTCATACACTGATATATGTTGCGCATTGTTGCTCTTTACACAATTCAATGAGAAAAACAATCAAATATTATAGCCGTGTAGATCTCCTATCGCCATCATAACGATGAATAAGTTTGTTTTTATGGTACATTATTTTCTAGCGTAAGCTTAATAATAAATAATAATAATAAATCAGCCTTTTTCTAGAATGTTCCCCACTGCAGGGGCACAGGCCTCCTCTCCGAGAGAGGGAAGGGGCCGTGATCCACCACGCTGGCCCAGTGCGGGTTGGTGGATGTCGCATGTCTTTGAATTTATTGGTTCTAAGACATGCCGGTTTCCTCACGATGTTTTCCTTCACCGTTTTTGGAGCAGTGGTGATGAATTAATTAACACAAAGTTAAGCGCCTGCCTGAGTTCGAACCCGCGACCTACACAGTACGTAAGTCGGGGACTAAACCATTGAGCCACCACTGCTCAGCGTAAGCTTACCAGTGTATTAATAAGTCGCCTTTCCGTCGAAGTCCTCTTTTTACAACAACACCTTTTTCGACGAAGAACGAGGCCAAACATAGCAGTGAAGAGCTAAATTATTTTTCTTTAAAGCCTATTTGGCTTATCAACCTTTCTTCAGATACTGTTTGTTACAAGGGCATTAAATGTTTATACCTATATTCTTTTCATATATATCATCAATAAATCACCAATTCTTGTTATTTAGATGATTTCTTTTATCTATTACAATAGCTGATAATGAAGGTAAAATTATGTTTTGAATAACAGAGAGCGTAGCCATGTCACATCAATGTTATTGGAGTACGGCGGGCGCCAGCGCCAGTGTTTATTGGATAATGAGGCAATCCTGCGGCGTTCTGACTCAATCAATTGCCTGATTGAATGATTACCCGAGGTTGTCATAGCTACGCGCCATTATGTACTCCTGGTACACGTTCTCCCGATCCTTAGGTAATTCATATTTTTTTAAATATTTTTAAACCACAATAGTAACTATATTTGATGGTTATACTTTTCATGTGAATACATCTTTATGCACCCACGGTTTTTTTTAGAAATACACCAATATTTGAATAGGTCCAGAATTAGGCAACGGCAGTATCTGTTGCGTAAAGGACCGACTAAACTGAGGCAATTCCTTGATGTCTCAGACTCAGAATACTGAAATGTAGTAGAAATATTTTTTTATGTGTTTTGAATGTTAATGAGGGTAACCAGAGGCGTACAGTCCTTTACAAACATTATTCTTATGACGCCCGTTTGCTCTCCTACATAAAGACTAAATAAATCTGAAAATCGCCTGATGGTTGCGGATTTTCATTTTTAGCAGTGATTTAAAAAAGAAAATGAAACCAATGATTGATGGGATGTGTAATCATTTCGCAGCAATCATATGTATTTTGTTTGTTAGTCTGAGCCTCGGGATCTATATGCGCAGATCGCGGTCCCGGCGCCAGCGAAAAGGTCGAACGTAATTTTAAATTCTAATTTAGTACGTGCTCTGTAAAACATAGATTGTAAACCTTGAAAAATAAAACAATGACAATTAAAGCTCTCATCAAACTTAAATATGTAAATTGTCGCATAAAGCTTAGAAATGTCTTTTGTAGGTTTTATTTTTCTTTCTAAATTATTAAAATATATCTATAAATGAAAAACAGTCGAAAGAAGCGTAATTCTTCTTAAGGAAGCCGGCAACGAATCAACAACTTTTCTGGTGTAGTAAATGTTTTGGACAGTAGTGATTTACATTAATCTATTTTTAGTGAATCTTCATCCTTAATACGTTTTACTGTTGAGTTATAATAAAAATGATAACAACAGGAAATACCCATCAACTGACCAGAGATAGCAGACGAAACATTATACTGCTTCCTTATTTGTAAAGATTTAACTCTGTTGCAGTACCTACTTATGACCCTGATTATGAATATGGCTCGTATATATGTGGTACAAATCGTTTATAAATACTTTAAGGTAACAGTTTTTCATTTTATCTACATTCGTACATCTTTATATACATTGGTTATTGTTTTAACATAGCTCTTCTTAAGTATGTCGTAGTTTTTTAGTATATCTGGTCAGTAGGTCGTTAAGCAATTAAAAAACTACAAGCCTGGGAAAATAGCATTTAATTTGTAACAAATAGTTCAAGTTGTTGTTATTGTTGTGTCGAATGAAGCTAGAAATGAAATCGATAGGCTGGCACGTGAGTTAGCACGCACTAATATAATTCACTGTCGTTAATTTGTGTGAGAACGCGGCGGCAAAAGAAACATTGGAGGCCCGAGGCTGAGGTATTTGCAATTCGCACGCAGCGGCGCCGGTCACTTCACACCCTGCTCTCATTTCTGTGAACCTCGGCTCTTGTACACACAAACCAATCGTGTCTACATTCACTCTTTTTTGTATAAATGTACATTTATTTAGAATATTTTAAAAAAAGCTCTTCCTTCTCCTATCCTTTTACTAACAAACTTGAACTGCTTATCATCATCTCCCTGTCCTTTCCCACCTATGTGTCCGCACAATATCTCAATTTACACACTTCATATACATTATCTTACACCTCTAAGACGTTCATTCTCATTCGTTATTAACCCTTAAAGTTCTCATACATTAATAATATTATATTTCAATTAATTACATTGATTTAACTAAATACTACTGTAAACTTGTTTTTTTTTAAGTTAAATCAGATCATTAGTGTAATACGGCATGAGAACTTAGTATATTTTAATTTGAAATTGAATTTAATTACAAAATGAGTTTAGTTTTGGAGCTAGCCGCGACTAATTTTATTATCTTTGTTAGACAATTTAAATGTAAATTATTATATTTAAGATTAAAAAATGTAGATTTGTCGGGCTCATTATAATTGTCTGTATTATTCTTCTTATTAATTAGGAGAAATATTAAACATGTATAGTTACTACTTATAATATACCAATCTCCACTGAACACTAATAAATAAAATAAATCGCTTTTGCATATTTTAATCTTACATTCTACCTGTTTAAATTTCCTCGCGGAATATTCAACAGATCTATGTGTTAGATGTGGATTTTTAAAAGTTCTTTGTTCTCGGGCAGCTCAGCAAACGTACTATCCATTGCAGCATGGTTTAATTATCTTTTGTTTGCGTCTTGTATTGTTAATTGGTCCATTGACCGACTTTTTGCCGCATTTAATCAAATTTCAGTATGTAACATTCATAAAGTTGTTACATGCAAAAACTGTACAGAGATTGTTTCATGCGATATCTTTAATCTGTTATAGCGATACGGTAAAAACAAAATTTATTTGTTGTTGTAAAAATCTTAATTAACTTAGAATTAGACATTGAAATTTTTAATACAATTTACAACATAATTATATCGTAACTGTTTTAATTAATTTTTCATTTTCTGTTCGAGAAATTTGGACAATGCAAACATCGAAGCGTCTCAATCCAAACACGGCGCACAGGATTCCCGCGGGGTTATGGGGTGTGATCTGTAACCGAGCCCTCTCCATTACCGGCCGTGGGAATCAACGCACACTAAATTATTAACAAAAATATTGACCCGCTGCCTACTTAAAAGATTTGACCACGAGTGTTTGCACTAACAGTTTGCCGCTCACAACAAATACACGGACTATTTTTCGAGTTTATGGGAAACTACGGGCGGACAACCGAACACCGCGCTGTTTGACATTATGTTTGAATTTAACGAGAGGCTAAAGGCATGTTTGATGATTGGTGTAGGGTTGTGGGAGGGAACTTTTTCTGCTTTTCCTGCTTATAGTATGTGAAAGAGCTAAATCACTGTTAGATAGGCTCCGTTTGAAATGGATTGTCTTTATTGTTCCATAGATTTTAAGGTTTAATTCACAATTAGTACGAGTTCTTAATTTGTTAATCTTATAAAGATAAATAGTATAATCTTTGTAAAGAGAAATTACTCGGGACTAAGGGTAAATTAAAATTGTTTCGAGGAATTATTTAGTTTTCGTAACTTGTAATCAACTTGTTCATTGCTAACGTTGTTAACAATAAACAGTAAACAACTATAAATATCCGATAAAAACAGTTACGGATGTAAACTATAATTTAGAAGTTTAATGTAAAGTTAATCTTCTAAATTAGACAAGGACAGGGCAAGGAGACAGCGTTTTAGAATTTGTAATTAAAAGTATTTATGAACTCGTCATAATGATACGATAGCCTAAAATTAGGAAGTGTTTATTAACATCACAAATTTCTTAAATTTCAATGGTACAAATATTTATGAAAATTCAGTTTCGTGACTTGAAACAGGATCTTGATTGGAATTGATAAAGTTAAAAGTTAAAAAGGGGAAAGGAAATGCTATCGTCGTGTGCTCATGTAAAATTAATGAGAGTGAGAGAGAGAGAGAAGATACTACCGACCATTGCTGTATTGTGTGATTGTTAATTGTTTTATCTGTTGAATCATATATTTCTTTACACAAGAGTCCTTGTAATTCACAAGTGTACTACTTAATTATTATAAAATTTATAGAAAAAAATGTTGCCTCGTTACAGTCCCGATTACGCGACATAGTGTTGTAAAAGGGCTCTCACTAATGACTTCCGGCACGGGGCGCGGGCGTCAATGGCTTCACATCAAAACATTGGACGAGTGACAAAGAGCGATGCATTGTGCACCAAAAATGTGGCAACCTCGACCTGAGGATACGGTACGTGCACAGACAACGAAATGGGCTACGGGATGTTGATCAATGACATAATGGATTTGGAAATGGTAATGGTAAAATACTTTATACCAATGATCGTGTTTTCGACTTTCTGCCATTTGAGTTTTAACATTCTTAAACCCTACAGACCGGTACAGACAGAGATAGCGATCACTAACAGCCGTTAAGAAAGTGTGACAGTGAAAAAATAATTCGAGAAACATTCGGGCCACTAAAGAAATATTGATAATTTTTTTTAAACATGGCATGGCTATGAAGCCGATCCTGGATTTCGCGATGTTCCTACTAGAAACTCTACTGATATATTGTTAGGGATTTCGCTGTACACTAAGATATTATGTCCAAATGCACTAGTAATCCACTACTAAACTAAGATTTACATAAACATACATAATACATTCTTTTGTATAATACTTATCATTAAGTATGAATCAGCAAACGGAATGTGGTAAAGACGTTTCATGTGAGGTCAAAATTTCACTGATTAGTCAGTGAGTCGAATACGCGATAGCGGAAATGCCAGCGGGCGCTCGCCGGAAGGCCGCGCGGCGGACATCCATGACGTACAACTACAATGCGCCTGTATACTACAATACGTGCCGCATTATACCAGTTGCGACGTGTAACAGCCGCAATGCACCTGATTTGACGTCACAGAATAAATCTATAGGCATGATTACTAACCAAACTACAAAAATACAGAAGGCAACTAAATTTTTATGACGAATTTTTATTATTTAGAAGGTATAGGTAAATAAAACTGTCATGAGGTTTTTTTTCACAACACTAAATTAATATGAGGCGCGGTTCTGAGCTTTTACGTGCGGAGGACACGGAAGAAGAAAAATGTAAAGTGAAGAATGGCACGAGCATGGCTTATGAGGTATAACCAACTATATGGTTCCATGGGCCCATGTCACTCTAATACGCCTAAAATTATACCACGATTGCTCAACTTCTATGGGAGCAAAATAGCGTTTGTGGTAAGCATGAACCTTAGTTTTTCATAATGCAAAGTGAAATATTTAACTCGGATATACGCAAATATTTACTTTTTAATTCTCTGTGCCTATATGTCGTTTACAGATTGAAAGAGTAGATCGCAAGCCATATGCAACGCCAACCTCCGATCAAAATCATAAAGTTAATAACCTTAGCAGTGATGAATGGTAGCAGCGACATGCGAATGATACTCGGCGACCGGTCGCGCGACGTGACAGGACTCCGTGATGCCCGTCCATTCACAACTTACACGTCCAGTTTTCAAAAATCTCGTTTAAGTTTTTTGTTGTTACAACTCCCGCACCGTTTCATTCAGTTACCAAACAAAATACAATCCATTCCGTTGTTTGCATAGCGGCGCGGAATAGAACAATAGACGCAGAAAACGTAGCGTAACTAGTGTCCCCCGGTTGTAATGTTTACAATAGAAACAAAACGTGAGAATATCTCTGTAAACTATCTTTATCCCAGAGGTGCGTACCCTACGTGCTTACTACAAAGACGGACGAAATTTCATAGTTTTATTGTGTGGGCGGTGGATGCAAAGGTGTCGTAAACCATGTCCATCTGACGCCCTAAGCTGCCCGACTTGGGTATAATCACGTCAATGGTTTTTAAGCAAGTGAAGGCAATTAAAGAATAATTGCGGTGGCCGTGGGAAAGCGTTTCAGAGCCTCGGCTCTTTGTTAAACTTCCTGTTAGCGTGCCTAAAACTGTAGGGGATCTAACGAACGCAGCTCGATTGTGTTTAATAATAGAGTGATGACCGCGTTATGTTCGGCGGCGACGATTACTATGGTAATATATGCTGATGTGATAACGGACGATGCCGCCTATTATTTTACGTGACTGCAATTAATTAAGAGAAATGATTTTACAAAGCTAACTACCGTGAGCCCTATTAACTCGCTGCTGTGTGAACCTCTGCTTATTTCCGTAGAGTTGTTTTAGTTTGCTTAACGTCCATATCGATAATTACGAAATACAAAACATTATTTGATTAGATAACATATGTTATATACTTATTATATAGGAGAAACGAAAATCTTTGTAAGCGTCGATGAATGAATGTGGAACGAGAGGGTGGTACTTAACCGTGCAAAATTGAAATCCTTGATCTCTTTCTTATAAATCGTGCATTTATTTATTTAATTTATCAACTCCAAAACCAATTGCGGAGCGGTGTCTCTTTATCAATACAAAGTGTTAACTCTGTTTATATTTGGAAGTTAATAATTAGCAATCAATTTATGATAACAGTATCGCTTCTCCGTCGGCAATTACACGCGAAGCTTAGTTAAAAGTCCTTTATAATTTGGTTCGTGAACATTGCGCTTAATCATCCGTTGCATCGATTAAGTTGTTTTTACGAGCGTTTAAACAGCTGTTAAGAGCCAATTGGAATTCATTAAACTCCTCTTTAAACTTCAAAGTATCGTTTAATCTTCCAAAATGACTGCTGATTTTTTACTTATCAATTTATTTTTTAAGACTTTTTAATTCAAAATTTTTAAAAATCTCGGATATCTTAAATTACATACATCGTTACGATATAGCTTGATAATTTTAGATTTGCTTAAATCTTAAATAACATATATTAAAATATATATTACTATTTACTACTATTAATACTATATCAAAATATTTGTTGATGAATACATTTTATGATGATTAACCTCAAATGGAAACTTACTTATTTCTTATTATAATAATAATCACTTGTAATATTTATTGAAAACGTATAAACCATTGTAACCATTATCAACAAAATAAGTAAAAAATCACCAAAATAGCGCAATGGCAAGTGAGTCTGCGGCTTATAGACTGGTACATTCATTATTGATAAGTTACAGCGATCCTGAAATATTCCGAAGATAAAAAAAGAATACCTTGCCTCTATGAGCCACATACTAAGTGCTATGTTTTAAACCTTAGCAAGATCGCAGGTAAAATCAAGAAGTAGAAAAAGAAAGTATATAAGGATGTTTAGAGTGAGCAAAATGAACCTACGCTATTGCTTTAAAATCCTTACAACTAGGTATCTAGGTTAATAAGACCGTGGACCCTATTTCTTTTGCCAGTCAATCATTATGAGTTTCGATCCAAAGGGCTCAGTATAGGTTATTGATATTACTGAGCTATGATATTTAAATCGTTTTGGTCTTAAGCTAAAAATCCAGAACTCGCCTTTCCGGGGCACATCTTGTGCTATTAGATTTTTATATTGTTTTTAAATAAAGCATGACTGGCCACTGCTGCCTAAATATAAAATGTGATGTGATGTCCCATTATAAAAAACGACGTTTCAATACCAAAGACTTCATACCTAAAAACCGGAT
>JWHW01050736.1:651985-717492 GCA_000931545.1 Papilio glaucus | reverse complement strand
ACTGCTGCCTAAATATAAAATGTGATGTGATGTCCCATTATAAAAAACGACGTTTCAATACTAAAGACTTCATTCCTAAAAACCGGATGAACCCAATTCATAAACACGCGTAGCACGTACACTTTTAAAAAATGTGAATAAAAACTTATCAACAGCTTAATAACAGCTTTTCAAACATATTTTTTATTTGAAAAGCTCGAACGGATAGCATCGGTTCCGTTTGGTCCGTAGGGCCTATTGGTGAGTTAAGTTAGCAGTAGGGCGCGCCACAATGGGAGGACGGAAGTCGTGTCCGCCGGATGCTATGCTACCGCCGCCGATCGAATACAACACGTTCCGCTTTATATGACGTCGTACTTGTAATCTCACAACTACACCGATATAATGACACACACACACACACACTAGTGTACTGCACTTTATTGTTAATTACCACCATTAAGAGGCAGGAGGTCGACGTTTAACGACTTTTTCACTGAGCAAACTTTTTGGTTAGCTTTTTGTTTCAATTTGTTTTGTATAACTGTGCCCTAGTAGTTGCTTTAGAGTATAGCGATTGCATTGGAAAAGATTGAGGGCAATAAATTGTTACCAAACATGTTGTTGTCAAATATCATCATCATCTTAGTTTTTCGACGACTTATCTTTCAAAGTATAGTGTAGACTACTATTTTAATCTATTATTTTTCCATTGGTACTAACTTCTCGAAATAAAAGCTTGCCCTTTTCATAATAAAGTAAGTAGTAGTTGTGGGTTTCTTCGACATTTTTTTGATCAAAGCTAGGTAAAACCATACAAGGATGTTCGCGGCGCATCGCATCCCGCCGCTGCCGGGGGTGGAATGCAGGTGCGAGGACGCACGTGCGCCGCAGCTTTCGCCGGAACCTCCCGACATGTGGATTAAAGTAATGTAAATTTAACTTTCTAAATTACACACAATACGTCACGGTATCACGAAGATGAGCTGCAGATAACACTTCTAAATTTAAGTATACTTGTGAAGGTGCGCCGACGATTTTGAAGTGAAAACTTCTTTAGCCGCGATAGACGGTATTTGGTACTTATATCGTCATGATCGTCATCAACCTGCCAGTCCACCGTTGGACATCCCAGATAAATATTTTTATCTTTTCTAATATTACAAAGAGGAAACATTTGTTTATTTGTTATTTGCTGTTCAATTACTATGTATACACGATATTTTAATTGAGTTATTTCATGACGAACACAGTAGTTAGTAACGTATATTACAAATAAAATCATAACATAATAATAAAAAATAGTAATCAGCCCTTTCGTATGGAAGGGGCCGTAATCCAGCACGCTGGCCCGGTGCGGGTTGGTGGATATCACATGTGTTCGAATTTGGTGATTCTAAGACATGTCGGTTTCCTCACGATGGTTTGCTTCACATTTTTTGAGCTTTGGTGAAGAAATAACATACACAAAGTAAAGCGCCTGCCTGGGTTCGAACCCGTGATCACGTAGACGATGATGACTCATTAGGCTGGTGTTTAAAGAACTTAATAATCAACAAATCGTAATGGAATCGAGAATAGCACTCGAATTGGGATTCGATTGCACCTGCCTTACAAATTTTACTTAACGCTCCGCCTGCAATAGCTAAGCGCATGACAATAGCCTTATGTCCGGTCGTTACTGCGATGATGGAGCACATAGTCTCAATTCGAATTGTACGCGTGCCGCCGTCGCGCTCAACCATTTCTTTTATTATATTCAACTCGTTTAGGGTTGCCACATGTGAAGCGACATAATTCCGAAATTGTTAACGTAATTTAAACTTTCATTTTAAGCAGAATAGCTGTAAAACTTAGGCCCGGTTTCTGCTGATCATCGGGAAATTTCTTTGTGCTTCAAACAAGTCAAATTTGCATTAAAATTTGATTTGCTTGAAGCATGATCATCTACTTCTTTTTTCTTTAAGAAACTGTAATTGATACGACGTGTCAGTTACATTGACAGGAGTTTAGTTGAATAAAATTTTGACATAGGCATACTTAGTGTTAACAGACGCTTCGGAGACGGTTCATACATTACGTATTTTATCTATTTGTTTTTCTACACTTCGAAGACATCTTTGGTTTTTCAGTATAACCTAGTGAAACTGTGTCAGTAGGTGTCAACCCTAGTTACGGTACTGGGCTAGCGCGTGAGTTTAAACAATGGTGAGTGACAACGCTTCGGAAGACTGCGGCCGCGCCAGGTAGCGTGTTGTAACACTGTCATACGACACTTGGTGCACGCTCAACCGGTACCTTTGGATTTGCTTTATGTTTGATCTAGAATTGCAACCGCTTATTTACATAACTATATACAAGGCGTCCCACAGCGATACCTCATCTAAATGAAGTATAACGGTATTATAGATAGGAAATTTAACCGAAACTGATACTCTAACATAGTTAACACAATATATAGGCTTCTCATAGGTCCTTATAATCCTGTGCAGATCAATGCATCAGAGATAGTCTCCGCTCGAGGTGACGAGAATATGATCTTAAAACGTACGACACAAGTATCAAATCAAAAGCATAATGGTAGACGTGCCTAGCTAGATCATGACCGAGTCAAACATAATTGTTCGGTATATATGTTATTAAATAACTTATAGGTTTTAACATCATATTCGGACTTCAGTATATTGCAAATCAAATTCAGACTTTTGCACGCTAATTTCAGGTTTTTAAATATCAAATTCCGACTTTTTCATGTTAATTTGATAGGAATTTGAACATTACTTTTATTTACGTAAGTATGTGCCCAATTAAATATGTTCAGTATTACCAAGCTGTTTCAAATTTATGATGAAAACTTAAGGCTTCAAAATTTGTAAGAAACGTGATATAAAAACGACATCGACTGCTGCCGCAGCCACATTTGCGATGTCAATCCGCGTCCACCCTCCGCGAACGCTGGCAGTACAATCGGCCGGAAGCGGAAGGCGCGCGATCTCGCGTCATTCGGCGGCAGCTGCACGCGCCATCTGCCGGCTAATAGCTCACTTCCGTCTCGCGTCGCGAAGAGCAAGATTGCTAAAACTAAAACGTCATTGATATGTACCGTCGTTTCTATTGATTGTTTGATTGAATACTTATTGGAAAATTAAATTTAAAAGAATGTATAAAGGAGTCATAAGAGTGTCACTACTGTAAGTCTGAAGAGTGTCTGCAACGTACAACCGCCTTGTGGAATAATCTGTCTTCAGCTGTATATCAAAAAATACGACTTAGTGTCCTTCAAGAAAAGAGCGTACTCCTACCTTAAGGACTGGCAGCGCAGGTACAGTTCTCCTGATTTTGGGGATATTCATGGGCAGCGGTGATCGCTTAACTTTAGACTAACCTTTGCTCGTTTGTCCCCTTCTCCTATTAAAAAAACACCGTCAGACACCTAAATGATACGAAGCCATATTATAAGCTGAAAACATATTTGTTGTTATAAAAAAGATGTCTTAAAATTAAAAATTTAAACTTTGAACCTTTCACTTTATTACACAATATGGCTTTTTTACATGACGAAAAAATTTGTTGCGTACTTATGACATACAGACGGACAAGAGAGTGGACTCATGATGAATTTGTAGGGTTTCTTACTGACAGAAAAGAATAGGATGTTTGAACTTACTTTTATTTTTTTTAATTTAAACACACCAGCAGTATAATCACTATCACATTCACATATAGATAATTAATAAATAATGATAATTTTTAAATTCAACAAAATTAGCAATTTTGGTTAAGACAATCAAATAACTTTTGTTTAAAAATAAAATGAATTAAAATGCCTATATCAGTACCGTCTATATTGTTAAATATTTCTATGCATATATTTGTTCCAGAAAATTTTCCAACAAAAGCTCTACATCTAGGAATGGAGAAGGTTTGATAACGCCGACGTCTAGGTTTTGGAACCACTACATTTATCAGGGAAAGAATTGTGAGACAATCAATGAGACTGTGTAATTTTGTGTGGGAAAACTGTGTCTATTATTTTCCTTCTATATTCTAAGGACATAATGTTAAAGTAGGTTAACCTAGTATCATATGAAGCTGGATATGGAAACTGCTTATCTTTCCAGACTAAAGAACGGCTAAATGTTTGTTGTTTGAATTTTATAGGTATAATTATTTTCATTCATTTTTATGTAAATTGTTAGTGAAAATAAACATATTTTATCGCCCTCTCTAGCACCATGTGCAAAGCTTATATTTCGACCAAATTAAAATAGCTATGTCACAAAAAAGTTAACACTATTTTTAAACACAAGGGTCTTTCCGTTCGTATCAAATACATGTGTGTTACAACAACATAGATATAATATATGTATAGATGTTATGATCATGTACAGTGCTTTATTATTGTTATTAATGGCAAGTGGTTGCAACACACACACACACACAAACAGATTCCCTGCAAGAATGGTTAACGACATTTATCTTTAAAAACAAAATCTAGAATTCAAAAAGGACTCCAAAAAATAGTCGGCTTGACTTTCTTAGGTCAAGACTAGTAACTAGCATTACCCAAGGAACAACTGTAAATTGTTTCAGATATCGAATGAATCGAATCTTACATATACGACTACCGCCGTCCTCAAAATATATTTTTTTAATATTACAGTCTCTTTGATGGCACAAGAATATAACTATTTGTGTCACGATCGCTTCAAAAGTGCCGGAAATCATTTCATGTTAGCCACTTTCTTTATGACAAAATATATCTGTATATTTTATGATCCGACTTTAAAAAGTGATTATTTTCTCTGCGACTTGATGATGGACTGCCACTCATATCTCGTATTTTTTCGTTTATTAAACACGTTCTGAGCAGAGGAAATCTAATTAAGAATATTTTATCAACTTTATACATTACACGGAAGTATCTCATAAAGTCTTTAGACTTTCCTAGACCTCGACGATTATTTCGTTTAGATTTACTGCATTCAAATACATTATCATACAATTTATACCCTAAAAAATAACTAGGCATTTCTTGACAGCATTGCATGTAATTTTTTGGGTCCTAGCCGCCCATATACCTTAAATCTTTACGAATTAGCGCATTAAATATTAACACAGCTTTAACTGAACGCCAAGAAATAACGTGAAATTGTACGTTTCCATTTGAAGGACGCTTTAGTTCAATACAGTATTTATTGTGTGAGTTGTGTGTAGGTTGATCGTCTCCTCAACTTATTTTCATTTCGATGATATCTTGAACAAAGGATATTGAAATACTGTCGATAATTTAAATCGATTATTAACCCAATCTACCACTTATACTGATAGAATCACTTTGTAAGTAGCCATTAAGATTAGTCAATTATGTAAATAAACTCCCATATTGTGTTAACACATACTTTTTTTTGTGTTATATTTTCTGGATTTATGTGTATAAGTTTTAATAAAACACAAATAGTGCAAAACTTAAATCTTAATAAAAAAAATCAATTCGATTATTCAACTATATTCGATATAGTTAACATCTGCCGATGAAACCTTGCAACGCATCATTTCACCAACAAAAAGCACAAGCGAGCCTGCGCAACTTTTTTCCTGTATTGCTTCCGGTGCTCGAGTAATATTGTGTCCACTGTCCAGCAAGTCAAAATGAATTTACAAAATAAGATTTTTTTCCCTTTTTTGCTCCATAGAACTACTACATATTAACTCTTCACCCGAGTCCACTGCCAAGAAACAAACTAAGGAATCATATATATTCCAACAATTTTCCATGACATATTTAATATTATCACGACTAAGTTGCTAACATTTTTACGTACTCAAAGGAAATCATTTTTGTAAATAACTATGCATCACAATGTCACATTAGAAATAATTATCATCTAGTGGTCAGTTGGATACGAGGGAATAAAAGTATTACATATTGTATGGAACAAAATGAGAACATTTTTTTTATTTTCTTCACAAACAAATAAAGATCTAAATACGAAAGTATGAGAGAGTAAGGTAAAGTAATAGAATATAACTAAGATGATAAATATTTATCAGTGGCTCTACCACTGACTGTCTTTACCAAAAGAAGCAGCAGGTTTCGCATGAATGCCTGCGAGAAGTAGGACGTATATATATAATCTGCGTTACATTTTTTTTTAATTATTACGGACGGTTGACATACAACATGTCAACCGTAGTGATATAACATAAGATGAGTCGCTTGTTGATGGTCTAACCATAAAAACTAAGAATTCGGAGACTTTCATTCAGAATAATCATAGATTTCCAGTGGTACACTTTGCCCAGTTTTTTTACCTCTCTCGTCTTTGCCACACGTATACATCTAAGTATGCGCCTGCTTATGACGTATATAATTACTTACTTGACTTATTCTACATCTAGTAGTCTTTTACTGTATCTGCTTCAGACAAAATATTATAAATATATTTCTATAAATATATCTCTTTTTTCCCTTTCATCGTTCATTTTAAGACCTAAGGCATAGGGTTACTTATTATATCTTCCGATATTTTAATTACGGTGATATTCGTACGAACGAAGTACGTTCATGTAATACTAAAACAAACAATAGTTACAGTTATTTACTGGAACCGGACGTACGCAAGCATCTGGCGATTCGAATCGGTAGCGGTAAGCGAAACGACCGCGTCGGCGTCGATACGACACATTCTGCATAACTTCAGCCACTACTTGCACAATGGTCGAACTCATCGCTTCCGTAAACGGAATCACACGGAGCGAGCGCCTGTTTGTTTGTGTTACCGCTTTTCGTCTCGCCTCGCGTTTGGTGGAGCACGTGCTTACTATCAACCTATCAACCATTAACAGAGATCAAAACATTTGTAATCTAACTACGTTTGTTGTTACTAAGCTTCCAAATATAAATTAGTTTGTAATTATTTTATTCTTACATTATTTTCTTTAGTGAAGAACTGTATTAAAGTCATCCTGGAACCGAATTTTGGTATTAATATGATGAGAGTTCCATTACTAGGATATGTTATTGCAGATAGTTATCTCTATTAAGAAAATAATAAGGTAATAAGATGACCACGTAAGCATTGCTGTTAAGATATCTTATATTCCCACTTTAAAAAGCTTTTTCATTTCAAGCTCAGTGGTCACACGTTACTCGTTGTACCTACTAAGCTCAATAAAGTCGCACGCCGATATGTATGTTTGCCCAGGTTGGGTTAAAAACGTAAAATTCAAGGTCGTATTACCGAGTCGCTTTAGTTAGAACCGTCACAGTAGCACAAAGATCAGTATTATGAAGAAGCGCCATGTAATCCTATTACAATATCGTTCGAGGCTCATGTGAAATAAGATTAAGCTCTTAGCGCACCTCCACGGCCATGATCCATTGTGTTAGCCTCGTGATCCCATTGTCCTTGATGCCTATACAATTGAGCCCCAGCGAACTGTCTTATCTATATACATTTATCCGTTTTGTGTTCGATTTTTGAATAGATTATGTAATTCGATAGAGCTATCTAATCGAGTGTTTATGATGTTATCTATGGTCTCTTGTTGACACCTTTGTGTTGGTTGGCGTTGCATGTTTTTGTTATTGCCTATCCGGTTTGTGAATCTAGTACGCTTATTACAAACAAGATTTGTACTGTGATAACATAGCGATAGAATATCTACATTTTATGTCACACAACTAGAAGAGACATTGATTATTGTTATCAGAACATTGTTGTATGTGTTTCCTTTTGCAAATATTTCTTTTTAATTATCTTTAATCGGGCGTACATCAAGGTTAGTTTATGTTTATTCTAACAGTGATTAATATCAGTTCCTAATATATGCGGATACAATAGTATCCGCGTGTATAATGATGCCTGTCACCTCCGGGTAACACCTATATTCGTCGTCAGAATATTAATAATTAATAACTCAACAGTCACTCATACGTCAATAATTATTAATAATAAATTAAAAGTTGCTAGAATATGTAGGTCCTCTTAAGAGATGAGATTTAAAATATTCTGCGGTCCTCGCTAACTACAGCGAAAAATATTTAAATAACCATATTACATACTTCTAAACAATCTGAAAAGCTTAAAAATTATTGCAGTTAATTATGTAATAGTAATACATTGATATATGTGTGTTAATTGAAATAAATCAAACAAAATTTCTTCGTTATGCGCTGTAAACTAGTCCGAAGACCAAAAACATTACATAATTCATCATATAATTGCAATAAATGGTATTAATAGTGCGGGCAGCGAATCAATCAATGCATTTTGTATTTGGTGCACGATAACATCTGTCACGAGGCCGGCAAGGTGTCGCTACGCTCGGCCACGCTTCTATTGACGTGTTTCACTAGTAGATTAAATACTGTAATACATTTATGTTTCCACACACACGTAGCAGTGTCTGACTAGATAAGTAATCGATTCTTAAAGTAATTGGTTAAACTAAAATTTGTTCATAGCTACACGTAACTCATTGTTTAGATTTTAATTTAAAAAGATTTTATATTTTTTTTATGATTTTAATACGGATAATACCTACTCTATATTACCATAGAGACGCGCTTAAAAAATATTTTATATGTGATCTAGAGCTTACATGATAATGGAAAATTGTTGGTTAGGAATAGACTCTTCTCAAATTGATAAAGTTGTTTGTGTAGCTTAAATTGTGTTGATAAAGACATATATAACAAGAAAGTTTCAAAAAGGGAAAAAATGTTGTATATAACACTAGTGTTCACAGCGGCAATAGTCTCTTACCATGCGGGAACGGGTTACCGGTTCCATATCGAAGTAAAAACTTATAAACGGATATTAGGATCTATGCAATCTATTCTCACTGATCTGTACCAACCGATGAAACTATTGCTCCAATATAAAATTAATTTAAGTGAGCCGAATATAACACACATGTAAAAGCTCTTAGAGTGTAACAATAAGGGGTGGGAATCAATCTGGGGCATTAGCCGGGTGTTAATGTATTTTTTCTAAGACATGTGCTACTGCCAATTTGGAAGGGACAAGGTGTTACGGCGCCGCACGCCGCCGTGATTTGGCATGTGTACAGAACACGTGTTGCAATACACCCTGTTTAATGTGTTTTGTATTTAGATATCGTAATGTATATAATGTAAAATACTGTATAGGCATAACATTTAGATGTGCACAACGTACCAATACTCGGAATGAACGACAATAGATTGGAGAAATAATTGACGTGCTCAGGATACGAAAGATAGATTTCAGCTTCAATTTCAACTTTGAGTGGAACAAAATTGGATAACAAAGGATGTTCTTAAACGGCGTTTTTGTTTATGGACAGCAACAATCGCGGAAGTACCTTTAGTAAATTGCTTTTTCTTTAGTTACCCATATAAAAATGAAATATAATGCACAACAATCAAATAAAAAGTACTCACATGTGCTGAACAACAAAGATTCCATCAAGTAGAATGATCGGTCGCTGTGAAACCCCATGACGCAGCAGTCGTAAATACTAAGGGAGGGGGCAATACGGATTGAATTATGTCGTGCAGACCGCCTTGTAGGCAAGAGGGTAGGGGAATGAACAATTTAGAAAAACAAAAAAAAAACACGTAGTCTCTGTACTTAAAAATCTAGGACAAATCGTATAATTATAATCAAATCAAGGGTGGCGTATACACCAACAGATAAAGGAGATTGACCATTTTAAATTATCCTTACTTTTGATCACATCATTCGAATTGCAAAAAACATACAGACGAATTAGTAACCTCCTCCTTTTTGAAGTCGGTTAAAAACAATCTACCGCGTATTTTGTTTCGTAAGGGCTGAAAAGAAAAAAAATTAAGACTAATAGATAAAAGATGTTTTAGACGTTAAACCTCTCGGGGATTATCGAATTAGGTTGTCGTCGTGTCCAGAGTATCAATCAACGCCGAGGTGTCTTTTAAGTATCCCTAAAACGAATTCGCTCTTTGTAAAGATAATTATCTAGGCTGACATCTTACGCACACGACCGCTTTTCACTTTAGTAAAATTACAAAAGTACTAGCTATCTTTTTTTGAATGTTATACATGTATCCTTGGCCGAAAATAGGCGATTCAACTCAACAGTAAAGTTACTTACTCTATCACATTTGGGATCTAATAATAATCTTGGTTAAAAGCTGACACATATAGCTATCTCCGTCTACCCAAGCAATGTACTTAAGTGCTTTTAATTTAAATATTTTTGATATATTATGGTCACTAAAGAAAAATTATATAAATGCTTTCAGAAATATGTGTCCATTTTAGAGGGCTACGACAAAAAGTTATTTGCCATAATAACCGGTAATACTATCCCTTCTTATATCTTTCTAAATTTATTTAAAAGAAATATTTAACATTTCATCTTACGAAAAACTACAATTTACAATGTAGGCAGCTAGTTTAAAAACTATAAATCATATCAATAAACATGCCGCCAAACAAACGATCAAACAAATCAATAAAAAATATGTAATTATCAGTAATAAATCTAAATGATTGATATCGAGATATCAAATTATTGTCATCGCATGAATACGTTAAGGTTTTTGATTGAACTTTTTAGAGGCCCTCGCAAAAGTTTGGCATTCTCTAGCGGCGTCTGAATACTTTGGCAAATATAACTTTGAACTTCCCAACACAAAACTTCTTGTAGCCTTTTCAAAACGTGAAACTGGTATTATACAGAACTATCGAATAAATTGAATACTGAATTAAAATTGATGATAATGATAGAGAACATTTATTTGCACTAATCTTTTCTATTATTACGTAACTAAATCAACTCTCTAATAAATCCTTGCATAGTGCCAATATTCTAATGGTTAAAGGTACGGACTACCGAACACGAGGTCTCGGGTTCGAATCCGCTATTTGCCTATTGTCGCGAATCATGTCCTAGCACAAGCTTTTAAGCTTACTTGAAATGGTTAAAAGAAATATTAATAAATTATTTCAATAATCAAATCAAAAAAATATTTTTTTATTTAATTTAATAAGCTTACTTTGTCATGACTTAGAATATCATAATAATAAACATCAATATCTGTAACAAAATAAATATTCATACTTGTTGGATATATACATGATATGTTAATAAAAAGTTACATAGTGTACGCGTGGGTTTTCTTGGCGAGACTTGCGACGGCCATTAACAAAATTTACTTAGGCGAGACGGCGGCGCCGGGTCTAGGAATATTTTTAAAAACACAAAACCCGATCGATCCATAAAGAAGCCCGTCAACGACGGAAGACGTTTGTAGTCTTCCCCTAGATTTCCTTCCCCTACCGAATTTATTGCAATTCGATACTCAAACGGCGCTCTGTAAGTTACCGTCGGAAGGGAAGTATGGACGCTCTGAATGCACATTGATTTATGCGTAGAAAAGTTTGAGTGAATCTTTCACACTTTGAAAACATTAAGTTCGATACTAAAAGATAAGTATTGTGTGTATTAAATACGTCGGGCTGGCGGCCGGCCGTAAACACTGTAGCCGAAACCTATGGAGCCTGACAGTATGGAATACAGTCATATTGTGCCGACCCCAAATGAAAAAAGTAAAACGGCAGGTAGATGATTAGTGTAAGTAGTAAATACGTTGTGAACATTAATTGTTGTATCGAGTTCATATGATATGTAAAATGTGGCTGACGGCGACAAGGGACCGGTCTTCGTGGTGATCCTTTAGGAAGGTCTACGCCAATAGAGCGGACATCTGTGTGGCTGACAATGATGACGTTCATATTTATAGTTAGAGATTAAACTTTTGTGTTGAATTGGCCTAGACCGAAACAAAACCATATCCGTGTAAATATTTCGGTCTGCAGCTCCCTCCCTCTCTTTCTCTCCCTCACCGCGAGTTACTTTACTTATTATTTCATTTAGTTGTTTCTATATTATTTATACATTTTATAATGTGGTTATGTGATACATTCGGTTCCGAAGGCGCCAACATCGGTTTTTTTTAAGTCACAAATGTGTTTAAAGACAGGGATATTAAACAAGTGAGAGATAATTTTATGTTTTCTTATGATTGTATAAAAAATTGTCAAAAACATTCGGATAATTTTACCTACAATTTTTATTTTTAAACTACCCTTCATTATATAACTTAATGTAGGCTATACATGAAACGTTTCACGCATAATAACCAATTCAAATACGCAGTACTGTTGTACGAAAAATCAATATTTCCGCAACGAAAATAAAAAGCCTACAATAGCATAAGCCGTATCATGACCTTAAATAACTGTTTGCATGTTCTGAAACGAGTGCTTTACGGCGGCCCATTTTTCCGAGACGCCGAGCGACGGGGCGGTTAGGGGGGATTGCGTTGGGCGGCCAGGGCGGGCGGTCAACGTTCTCTCGCGCTTAGTCAAGACCCGATAAGCTAAAGTTAAAGCCTTATATTATTTTCATAATAGTCCTCACCTAATGTTTTACTTCTGCCGCTTTTAGTTTTTATATTTTATAAAATTATCGTATAGCGTTGTGTAACCTTAATAAAACGTTTGTATACGGTAATAAAATTGAATAATTTTTATGTAACATGTTAACAAACTTACGTACTGTTTTAATTGTAGAAGATGACAAACAAGCATGAGGGTTTCCTAATGACCTCGAACTCTTCGCATTATCCGAAGCACCTATTGCCACCCTTTGTTGAATTTGTTTAAAGAGAAGTTATATTTATTTATGTATTAGGTACTCTAAACAATTTCCTCATCCCCTTTTTATTATTTTTATTCGGATCTCCCTCAGTTTGGGAAAGAAAATCAAGAAGTTGCCCGCTTCTGTATTTCCATCCAATTATCGCGAAGACGATGAATATACCCTATATTCAAGAAAAGAATGAAGGGGCTGTTACTATACTAATAGAGCATACCATGTTTCGTACACATCAATACCTAAAAAAAATGTGTGAGACAAACATAAATAGTATTTTTAATATATTATAATTATATTAGTATATTGAGACGACAAATAGCTACTTGTATTAAAACAAAACTCATAACATATACATATGTTATGAGTTTTTTCTTAATATTTAATTTGAAAGTTTATTCCTTAAAACAAATATAATTATCAAATTACTTATCTGTTTCCTTTTTAAACAAATACAATTGTGTAAGAAAGGAACACATTTTAATAATGACTATGGTGGTCACATAAATATCTCGGATAAGCGACTAAACTCATACGGGTTTCATGACGGAAATACACATTTTTTCCTACACAAACTGCGCGGTGCTGTTAATAGGTAAGGTTATCAATTAAGTAAATAAAATGTTAGTAAATTGATTATAAAAATGCTCCCACATAAATCCCCAAAAGGCAGTATGAATATAAAAGAATTTACGTCGGAAGGACTTTCACTAAATACAGATTTTTATGGTCTCATTCGGGTCATCACAGTAAAGAAAATGATGATGATGATGAAACTGATTCTGCGTTAGCATTGTTTATGAACGAAAAATTTAAGCCAGTCAAACATATCGTGGTGTAAGTCGTAGTAGTAGTCCCGTGATCTCGTGACACGGACCATGAAACTATACGTTAACCTAAATCGATATAAACAAGCTAATATAATGTAAAAAATGTACCTAAGGTTTATTTTAGGTCATTTGCAATGAGCAAATAATTTGCATTTTACTCTTACAAATACCGTTACAAAACCAAAACTTTCTTTGTAAACAAACCATTATAGCCAATATGGTGTTATCTGACAGAGAAAGCTTCCGATAAAGGAAATCGTGGGAGTTCTCTTACTAAAGAAAGTAAATATAAAACGCAGCATCACAATACCGCAATGCCATTATATCACGTTTCTAGTGGCGTACCGTTTTTTGACATCATTTGTTTAACAGAACAATCGCGATTCGCGGACACCGCGCCGCAATGATAAATGCTTTTATTTTAATTTCTTTCTAAATCATTCTTATATTTATAGAAAACCAGCAGGCGGCTTCGTTGACTCCTAGTTCAAAGACATTAAATCATCATGCGTAACTTTTGGTATTTGGTTGGTTTATTTTATGTTATTGATAAGTATTAGGTTCAACAATTTTGCGAAATAAACACAAGGATCAACGACATTCGCAAAAACGCGTCCTCGGCAATGATGCGAATTGTGTACCATGTCATATTAATGACACTATCATTAATATGACATGGCTCACCTTTTAAATAATAAGTACATATGGACACACATATATCTAAGAAATAGACAATTAATTGCAGACTTATAAATTAAACTAAAAGCTTAGTGGAAGATTAACCTTCTAATTGGCATATCGTAAGTCTGATGGAACTCTGAATTATCACTGTTTTATTGAATGTTTTTGTATATGAATATGATTGCACACTAAATCAGTTTTTCCCCAAGCTGTAAGGCCGCAGAGAACATAGTAACTAACCCTTCCTGCCGTGCGAAAGTTTTAGCAACTGATAATATTTTTTATTAAAACTTACAAGCACTTTATAGATTAATAATTCGAATCGTCGATCTTTATATTTGAAGCTCAGTTACTGGCTATTACGAAATATCAAGGAGGAAGTGAGTATTTCTGTTCTAAAATCTATAGTGTCGCAATTTATAGCACCGGCAGTTCCACTCGGAATAGTCTATCCGGTTAAATATAGACAATGGAGATTCTGATGCCCGAATTAGCTTAGAGTAACACGTGGAAATATAGATAACAATTAATTCCGATGTTATGTGGGTTGTAAAGGAGGATAAAAGATGGACCGTCCAAGCTCTATCATTGCTTTAACTTTTGTATCGCAATTGAATTCTATAATATATACGAGTAACAATTGTTACACAATATTTAATTGAGTTTTTAGTATGCAATGGTTATTAATTTGTACACATATTATATTTTCAAAGTATATAACCCTCTTTCATAATGTTAAGTAAGCACCGCTTCCCAAGAACTATTATAAGAGTTAAAGCTTTTGTGTTGAAAAGAGGGTCCAAATAAAATACCTACACGGTTTGCATAAATGCCAACTCAATTTTTTAAAATAAATCCGGAATATTTTAGTATTCCGGATTTATTGGAGGGAAAATGACGGAAGTAGTTTCGCATAACTGAAAGCCTATACCGTGCGGAGAAACCACTCAAAAACGGGTTTAAACTATTTTATATTGTTCAATATCAAGTCATATATGAAATAAAATATTTTCTTGCTCACTCACAGTACGTCTCGGCTTAACTCGACTGCGGTCACTGAGTACTGGTAACAAACTGAATTGCAAAAAAGTTTTCATTCGTATTCAATGAAAATCTTTTAATATTAATAAAGATCTTTAGATTTTCACTTTAATAAAGGAGAGAAGAGAAAGAGAGAAAATGTTACTACAGCGTCCTTATTCATTCCGCTGAGTTGAAAAAAGGAAAGGAGATTCCTAGGTCTGTCGGATTAGTCTAGACTTGCCTTAATAGTAATTAGTTTAATTTTCACCAACACAGGCTCTACCGCATGCACTGGAGGTAGATCTTTGGCTTGTTTGTGAAAACTATATTGCATGTGAAAAATCTCCTTACGTTCAGTTATTATTTAGTTCAGTTAGTATAAAAAACACATTTACAAATAATTGAAACACTAAAAAGTATTATTATTATTAGTAGCTTATTCAAAACAAATTAACCTTTATATATTAATTCCAAGTAAACTTTCCTAAATAGGATAAAATTTCAACGTTTCCCTTACAAAGTCTCGGATACGTCTTCACGTTCCACAAATTCTAGACTTGATCTTTAAGAGGTGCAGCTGCACGACTTATTTTTTATCGCGCATAACGCAGTGTTCATCTGAGGCATCTATATGGCGTCCATTCGGACAGGAAACGAGAAAAAGTGGTAAGTTGTGTGCGTGTTGAATGTCAATGCACATTGAGCACCTGCCCGCGTCCCGCTGCATCCCGGCATGTCCCGGCGTACGGGACGCGTGCGCAAAGCAGCGCAAGAAATGCAACACGCTGCCGCTGCCGGCTTGGACGCGTTTTTACTCAATCATTTTCGGCTCAAGAATGCATATTGTAAAATATAACGTAGTTGCGACAGGAATACAACTAAAAGAGACTTCCTGACAATTTGACACCTAGTCGGTCGGTGTGAGCTTAAACGTATCGTTGCCTTATCGTGTGAGCTTAAACGTATAGTTCCTCGACTAAAATGATGCTACTTTTCATAGTATTACAAACCAATAAACTTCAATTCAATATCGCTATCGAATCTATGAAAGTAAGGAGTGTGAGACAAGTACAGCCTTTCCTTTAAAATATTTAAAAAATAGTTTATTTAATGTTGGTGCCATTCAATTTTGTCATTTAAATCTGGAAACGTTACAAACGTATCATAAAAGACGTCGGAAATGCTGTGATAGAACATGAAAAGTATTTTACTAAACCCATAATTACGTCGCCTATCGAAGCAATTAGGCGGCATTTGTTACGCTTTCTAAGCATAACTACGCCACGTTGGTAGCATTAAGGTAAGCATTAATGCATACGCATGAATATGTAAACTTAAATAAATATTTAAGTTGATTTTATTCATACCTGAAATGCACTTGAGTTGCTGATATATTGTCTTGGATACACTTACGTATACATATATATATACAAACATACATGCTATGAAAATTATGTTTTGTCATGCTATATTTATGCATAATACATTGACCAGACGAATAACGATACTAAAATAAAGAGACCAAAAATATGTATCATAAAAAAAACATAATTATGCAGTATTGGAAAGTAATTACACATTTAATTTTTATTTTTTATGTAATAGAAGTTGTTACGGTCATAAAGTTTGTAGCAGCAAAACATCTCACGACAACGACAAAATTTCATGTCGGTATTGACAAACTTGTAACATTACATTTCCTTGAAAAATGCTTTATCAATTTGACATTTTCTTATATACAATATAAACTATTAAACACTACTAAATATTGAAATAAAATTACGAAAACACGATTTTAGACATAAAGTATCTACTAACCATTAAAAACAAATCTATTTCCAAACCAAATGTATTTCAAATAGTAGACAAGAAAAAACGAAGTAATTCAGTTGTATACTTTACATTTTAAATTATTCCCGGAGATGAAATCAGTTAGTATAGTCTTAAAGAATGACATGCGCCTAGAGCACAATAGTTAAAGTGCAGAAATATCAATCAAGTTGTTTTCCTCTTGTCCAAAAGAGCAGAGTGAGGAAATTTTCTTGCACAATTGGACAAATGCGGGCAGATCCGTGGGATCATTTTAGTAAGTGCGTGTGAACAGAACACGACAATGGGACGAACACATACGAGTTTGATGCACAGAGGTCTGATTTAGAAGAGACATTACATCGAACAATGCTAGATTGGAGTGGCGCAATCGTACAATAATTATGCATTTACAGTGTAGGCGGCCTGGGAAACGAGATCGTCTTCGCTACCCGGGACTGCAATTGATGTTACAAATGTGAAACTCTGTAATAATACTTCTTTACGTAGAAGGTAGCGAAAAGATCATTGGAATATCAAAGGAAGCGATATTCACCACTCAATTTATCAATTTAAATTATCAGTGTGTGGGTGCATGTTTTAAATAGCTCCATTTAAATTTCGTTAACAACTATACGGATTTACCAGGTATACTATGAAGGAAAACATCCTAAGGAAATCTACGTATGCAAAACACAATTTTTCGAAGTCGATCAAGTTGACCAATTGAAGCTTCATTAATCTATGTTCTACAACTTTATTTAGATAGTAAAAAGCAGATAGCAGAGGCTTTATCTGGATATAACTGTTTATCGTTATAAATATAAATATAATTGACATTAAGATAGGAAATATGTTTATAATTTGTCGCCGCCTGACCTACTTATTGGATTCACGCTACTCGTTTCTAAGCGCGCTCTTCCGCAACAGAATATTGATGTTTATCGTTCGTGTTTATATTGTATATCACACGATCTTCACTTCATTATGTCCACACTATAAACGTGTCACTAGCGACATAAATATTCTTAGAGAACATTCGAATCGCAATTTATGAACACATAAAACTTTTAATATGGCAATGAAAATGAAAAACGATATTGATATAAAAGTACGTTGTTACAGTGGCTAGCTTAATTAGTAAAAACTAAGAAAGTAATTTGTAAAAATTAAGTTTGTATTTCAACTATAAAACGATTTTGCAATCCAAATAATATTATAAATTTACCGCTTCATAAGTAAACGTACAGCAGCAATGTTTACAATAGAAATGATTGTAATCCGGTAGAAGGTTCCGATAGAGCCGATGTCTAAATAAAATTTTAATTTGGTAACAGTCCGGTTAAAATGAACGGTTTTTATAAAACAGTCCCAGATTTTACTTCATTAAGCGTCCGTCCAAACGTATCAATCTTGTAACTTAAATAAAATAACATCCCAAATCATGTTTCCCGAGGGATCCTTCTAGCTTTAGGAGTTACACTTAAAAAGGTTACGGGAGCACATTTGTCGCTATACAATTCAAGTAAAGTATTTGTAAATGTCACTTGGCAAATTCTATACAAATTTAATATCGGGAAACATTTGTGTAGTTGTCACATTGACATGCGTCAGCAACATGCGAATTTGGAACAGTTTCGAAGACCTTTTTTATTTATTTTTCTTGTATTCAATTTTGAATTTTATTGTTAAGACAAAAGTGTTTATTTTTGTTGATTATTTATTTATTTTTGAACTATTGTCACGCCTTCCCACCTGCTTGGAGATTTTTCTGCTGTCGGCAGGCCTTTGTTTCTTTTTGTACTTCAATTGTGTACATACCTTTGCAGTAATTTACATTGAATATCAAAATCACAGTTATTATGTCAGTAAGGATCTGTCCTGTTGTACCCAATTGAGTTTAATTTGGCGAGGTGCAGGGTGGGGCCTGGCGTGATGCACGCAGCACGCTACTCACAGCCGCACCACACCGCTCGCTTTGATCGCTCGCTGCGACTTTCGGCAACGTAACCCCAGCCTGACCCCACATTCCCGTATTTTAGCCTTACTTGGAATAATGTCAGGCAATAAATATTTCATTCGTGAATTGTTCGCATGCCGATGAATTACATTGCAAAATACTCTTCAATTTAAATAACGCGAAAAAATTAATTGTTCGCTTAATTTCATATTTTACAATAGACTATGTTAAAAACCATCGGCAAATTCACTAGTTAAAAGCGCTAAAAATTCAGCGATATAGCGCTTATAATTAACAAGCTTTTGCCCGCAGCTTCGCACTCATTCGTTTCTTATCTCTCTCGCTGGAAATGTTTGTAACTTGATTTCCAGGACAACAACTTGGAATTTTAGATAAATGTTAAAAAGTTGTCGGTCGGTCGACATTCATAATATTTATGTCATGCAAAAAAATGTCAAAAAGATGTTATTTTCATGTTATGCATCACCATGGCAACCTACATTAGGTTAAGTTAGGTTTCCTTTCCTTTCCTGAAAATGTATGTGCAAAATTTCATGACGATCGATTGAGTCGTTAAGGATTAAAGCGTAACGTACAAATTTTAGGATTTTTAAGATCCTGTATAAACCACATGATATACATACACCAACATAATATTTACAGCTTGATAGTATCCATTTTTAATTTTATTAAATATAACTTGCTGAAAATTTGTTACCGTTGTACAACAATTAGCTTAATCCCTAACACCTAATAAACTCAATGAAAATTGGTTAGTTATTGCTAACTTTGTCTGCTATAATTTATGATGCATGAACTAGAAGTAAAGTTATAAAAAATGTAGTTCAATCTCGTACAAAGCATACCCAGCGCCACAATGTCTACCGTTTACGCGAGTATTGATTCATTTGTAATTACGATTCAGTGAGCGAGGTGCAGGTTATTTTGGTTTCGAGCCGCTGCCGGCGTTTGTAATGTCACTGTCCGTGGCCTACACTCGTCCAGCGCTTTGAAACAATGTCAATGAAATAACGAAAAGCTATTGTAATATAAATGTAATTTGAGCTTGAATTTTGATGTTTTTTTTTTCTCCTTTATTATTTTTGTGGTTTAAATGTGCATTGTAATGTTTCCAACTACTTTTACTTTAACTTAATTTGGTAATTTTAATCATTATGAGCACGTTATAGTTTTTGATACATATATCTTCAAATAAAAAAAAACATTGAGATCCAAAAATATCTTCTGAGTCTCCCCAAAGGGAAACATATTGCCAATAGTCATTGCACTTGACTATACATAAATGAATTAACGGCCGTAGATATCAAAATTAGGCGAATACTAGCCTTTACCCTGAATTATCTTAAGATTCTTTTTTAGGACAAAGACAGCAAAACTATACCACTAGTTATGCTGTTTGAAGACAGAAAATATCCGTATTCCGGTATTCGTACCACTCCTGGTTTTCAGAGTACCTACGTAGATCAACTCTTATGTTATACTTTTTCGGTTCACTCATCACTACACAGTATTCTAAATTTAAATTTGCATTGACATTACTAACAAAACGCAAGAAGCGGTGTATCTGAAAGAACGAGCAAAGAGAGCAGTTGAAAACAGAAATGCGCCGACGACGACGCGGATGTCGCCGGATTTAGACGCTCTCCGTCTCTCAGCGCGCACTAACACTGCTCCCGTAGTGACGAAGCCAGCGGCAGCGTTTGTTGAATGCTTATCACTATTAAAGTTTTAAGCATTTCCCAATGGGGGTGGACCGCCGCCTAGATTGGCGCTGGAGCTTTTCGTGGGGGAGTTGGCTGGTTCAAAATCAAATTGAGCGGCGCTATGACAGTCAAGTCAGTACAATTAGTTAATAATCACGACCCTCTGCCAAGAACATGAGGAGCACGATTGCAGAGGGAGAGAGATAAATTGGTATAAGTAAAACGGAGCCTTGGATTTTTTTCTTGTTTAGTCAATAAAAGCTTCAAAACATCGGAAACCACCTGAACATGAATCTCTTGGCTTAAAAACCTTCATCTGTTTAATATGAGCACCAGATCACTGTTTAGAGCAACGATAAACAAATTCCAATTTGCCATAATAACAGCCAACCTCCTCTTTTAAATGACACTCCAAGAATAATAATTTAATTGAAATAAATAATAAATCAAATAGTTAATTCAAGTGACACGGAATCCAACTATACCCTAGTTTTAACTTTTGCGTATTCTTTTTTAAAGTATTGATTTGATTGATTATATCATGAAGATTCGTTTCAATTAATTTCATCGTCGCTGTTTTCCGAGGATGTCCTTTTTAAAAAGCGATGCCTAAACAAAATATTATTATTAATAAGCTCCCGTCCGAAAGGATTCGCGACGGCGGGCGCTCGCTGGCGTTTCGAATTGTCTACACTAATTCTGTCGTTTCAGCAGTTTATGGACAGGAAACCTTTTACAAATAAGTGTCGGCTATAACAAACTCGCAATTCATATGTACTTTTAATGGTTTATTTCACTCACTATTTTAAAGAAGTCTATTCCTTTTTATTAAAATAGAAAATAAGTTTTAACAGCTATAATTTTTCATAATATAGCTGTTTAAACTTATTTTAACCAACAGGTGACATTCGTAACGAAAATATGTATATTCAACATGTGAGTGGCGCCCTCACAGCATTGTGCCATTTATAACTAGGAGATTAAATCATGTTTTTCTTTACCATTTCATATATTCGTTTATTGCTATTCTAACTGACAATAACTTTCTTACTAACTAAAAGCGTAAGAAGAGTCAAATAACCACATAACGGATAATATGCTTTCCAACTGCCTGTTAATATTAATTAATTAACACGAAACAAACAATTGTACCATTCGACTACAGATTTACGAAGAAACGACTTAAATGTAGTAAATTATTGGAAAAGTGATACTAAACCTTTAAGGATATATAAGAAAACACTTTAATCGGCAGACCTTACGTTCGATTCCTAGCCAAGGCAAAATTTGTGTTTTATTTTTTAAACCAGTACTAATATCTATCAGACTTATATAATCAGACTTAGAAATATCCATGTATAGTCTGGACGAGGTAAATAGCGATACCTACACCCCTTATCACATTTGATTCTAAGTAAGCTCGGTGAGAAATAGATACCAATCGCTCTGTCTGCCCCGAATGAGTTAAGACGCGTGAAAGCTTTAAATATTTATCATTATGAACGGCATGACTCTCACACAAACAGTAGAAACTATACTAACAATATGTGAAATCGCTTAAGACTTACTATTGTATAGACATACACAAGTTTGTACTTTAGAAGCCATAAGACGCTGTCAGGTGAACCAAAGGTCCTTGGTCCCGGCGCGTGCGCCTAGCGGCCCGGCCTTGTGACCTATTGCTCGGCCTTGCGAATGTGCACAGGAATGCACAGAGGCGCAGGTGTACACACGGTGTAGCGCAACTTGCTATTGTGTGCTTAATTGGCGGGCACGAGGCTTGCAGACGCTTTAAACTAATACGCCATGCTCTACGAAGTGTTGTTTTGCCGACTTAAATTTGGTTCTTTGTTATAACTAAAATAAATTAAGAGGTAGGCAGTGAATTCGGATGCTGGCAAACCTCTGTCGCTTCTTCTACATCACATATTTAGGCACATACTTGTCGGTTATGGGCACTCGATATAAGTTGGTCTAAGACCTCTAGGATGTTCTCTACCTGCCTGCATCAGAGTCCTGTAAATCAGTACAACGTAATTTCACTACATCTAGTAAAAGTTTTAAATTTTGTTCATGATTTACATTAGACTGACTTTAAATAATCAAATAAAAAAATGAAATATTTGTTATGAAGTAACGTGTGCCATATTAAGCTTATAACAGTGACACTTGTCGATATTCAAACAGTGAGTGACGCGCGACTTCACTTGAAAATTTTCTATAGATAAGTTGGCGTCGCGTGTCGGCCTAGAGATACCTTAGTTTGTGATATCTACACCAGCAAACGTACTAATGCGAAGGACACAGGCAATATTCAGCTCTATAAAGTTATTAATAAGAGTGTTTTAATAATTGTTTTAGTTTTGGTTGAATAGTGTCGGCTGTGTCTCAAACAAGGAGGTGTTTGTAGGAGATAGCGGCTATCGCCTGGGAACCTCAAACAGCCGAGCCCGGCCCGCGTGCCACTGCCTTTATGCCATTCCGCAAGATCACCGCACTGGGGAATACCTTTACCTGATAACAAGCTTTAACTAAACAAATAAAATTAAAACAATCGTTAAGCTCTTTAAGTTAGTAATTAAGTATTATACTTTCTCTTAAAACTTAATAAATATAAAAAAATTAAAAGCAATAATTTCGAATGTGCTCTGTAACGCTTGTCTGGCTGTATTGTAACACTTCTTCATTGACCTGAATGTCGCTGTGGTACTATGCACTAGATTAGTACTAAAATAAATATAAACCATAATTATTATAACGTTCTCCTAGAGAAAGCAAAGCAAATGTAAGAAACGATTACAAAAATCATATATAAAAAATGACTGTATCAATGTAAGATCAATATGTACACATGTTTTGTATGTCTAGAAATAGAAAAGCGTATAATACATTTTACAGAGATTGCGGCGAACTAATGTTGCCAATAAAAACACCGCTGCGGACAGCGGGCACGATCAACGGTTTCTTTACACGATTTCCTTGCAAGTAATTATGTTGTTATGGATAGTATGGATGCAATTATAACGTTAATTCCAATATAATTTTATGAATTTTAATAAGCTTCGCAATACACATCAGCATAATATCAAGTGCAACAGTAAATATACAATGTTGTTGCGGGTTGCGAGACGCGACCGCGCAGATAGTTTCAGTTTATGAAACGAAGCGCACGGGTTCACAACAAGCGTACATCGATATACAGTACTTTGGTTATATCTTATAATATGAAGCGAGCAATTTTTGTGTATATATTTCGGCTATCTAACAGCTCTAACGATTTGGATCAAATTTTGTATTTAGATACAGTTTTTATTTTTTAATTTACCTATCCGGGTAATTTTCTCGTAAAAATGAATATTTTAAAAGCTTTATGGTATGCGGCTTGCATTGCGGTCAATTAACGATAACCTATTGATACCAATGGGTTGCGTGATGGTAACATTCATGATAATATTAGAAAATTAAATATCTTTTACGAAAAACCACGATCTTGCAAAGGAGGAAAGCTCTATCTCTAGATACTATAGTGTCCAAAGTTACCGAAAAAAAAAAAGATGCCCTAGAAAGTTACTGGAACACAGCAGATAAAATTCTATTTAGCATGGCGTTGGAGTTATTGTAACCACCTGTTAAATTCAGTCTACTACGAGTATCTAATTCTAAGACTTACAGTCGCTATACACTTTTAACGCAATGACTGTTAAAATATAAAATTCAAACTTTTGTGTTTCTCTGAGAAGAAAAATTTATTTGTTCTTTGAAAATAATTAAAGACAATGTCTGGAAACTAAAAACGCAAAACTCTTTCCAAATTTGATACTTGCATATACTTATAGAACTCAGAGTACCTATTTAAGCAGCAGTGCTATCTATGTACAAATCAAGCTGGCTCATTGAATTGGATTCCAGAAGATTCTGTATAGCTCTACCAATGCCTAAACGCAGCACATTCAACTCCTTACAGAGCAAAACGTGTAGAGTTTAAAGTAATTCCTACGCATCTCGCTAGTATGTAACCAAATTCTTCATCGTCTCCGTGATCATTATTATGATCGTAATCATCGTTCTCTTTCATTCTATTTAAAATTGTATGGTCCTATGAATATAGTAATAAAATTCAATTGTATCAACACCCTTAAATTGCTGACAATGTTAACCAAGTCAACATATTTTTACAGCGGCTGTTGACCTTTGCATTTAACAAAACGTTTAAACGCATCTAGTAAAACAGTTGATGATTTCATTGCTACTGCGGCTCTTAAGTATACTCCCGTTGAGAAGCAGGACGTCGTTAATGTAGCATTATGAGCGTTGTGTTGAAGTGTACACAGATAATCTCGAGCGCTACCGCTTTGTGCGGCGAATAAATTTAACGAATGATGACTTCGATACATCAATCGATTATTTCTTTGTTCGTAATATTAGATTATTTTTGATTGATCAAAAGACTTTTTTTAAATATCTACGTAAAAACGATTTTTGATATTACAGTATGTTCTAACGATCCTACTTTAGTGCTTAGTGATGATTAGATCGAGTATGTATTTATTTTCGTTTTTAGACATTAACTAAGTAAGATAAAACCCTTTATTTATGTTTAAAAAATATTTTCTATTTTATTATTCTCTATTATGTTTTTCTACTATGATCTATAATTTTAACCCTATTATATATAGAGAAATTCGAAAAACGTGTTTTGCAACGAAATAACTAGGAATCGAATCCTCGACCATTAAATTTGTAAATCGGACACTTAAATGATTATTCTCAGCTTATTAACTATTTAGAGTAAAGTGCCGTTTGGTGTTCCATATTTGTTACTAATGAAATGGTTTTCATTATTTTATTGCTTCAACTACAATAATGAGTACATTGAACTGGTTAACAAGCCTATATTTACATGAAGGTTTCGCCATTAAATTGATAAAACAATTAAAATAAAAAGCGAATTACTATATTAATTGAAAACATAAGCGATGATAATTGGCGGGATATACTGAAAAAGATCGCAAATACGCGGCCTACACCGGTAACATCCCTTTTGGAATGCAACAATCGGGCACAGGTGCGCGCACACCTGCCGCGCCGCGCACTGACGCCGTATCGATGTACAGAGATACAATCGATTATATCCCATATAATCGATATCTGCTACTAACAAACTCAATTGTCTAGATTCATATCGATTGTTGTTACAACATTCAGTATTTTGAAAACAATGTGGTAATCTACGTTTTATATTTTTTCCGAGTGCTGATTAATTTAATACCCAGCTAAAGTGTCATCACTTTGGCTCGACGTATGTGACTAAACTACGGATATTACAAACTCATCTTGGCAAAGAAAAATTCATAAAAATTTAACAACTAAAATTGAATCTCGTTGCGTTGCCTTGCTAGCTTTTATCAAGGAAAGAAAAGAGGATGATCAAAGCAAACTAAACATGACAATTTAGCAAGGGGAATCGCCTTGAAATCATATCTCACTAGAGATGACATGCAGAATCACTTCTACTAAACTGGTATACAGCTTTATTTTGTACGATCTAGATACTCTTCGCTGTCACATTCAAGAACAACTACTGATGTAGCTCCTAATTTAATAACTTTTCCTAATATGGTGTTCGGTTAAATAGTTTCGGTATTCGTACTTACTCACGTCTTTCGAATGTGTAATGGAAAATGTTTTCATATCGATTGTGTTGCGTGGCTGTAGATTTTAAGTCTGGTTGATGTTTAAGTCGACGGGTTTTTACCCGCGGACTGGTCGCACAGGTGCTCGCCGCTCATGCGACTGCGACACGCACGCCGCCTTTATATATTATTTAACATATTATAAAAACAATATTAAATAGATAGTACTCATGAGAATTTTAAGAAGAAACAGATTAAGTGTAATTTAAAAATTTATTTAATTCTGTGTATTTTTATCAATAGTAATCTAGAAACTTATAGAAAAATAATGCTTAAGAAGTATGTTAGGCGTGACTTTGAATGATAGGATTAAAAATAGCGTTATAAGGGAAAAGTGTGGCTTAAAAGTGGATTTTGTGACCAGAATTGAAAAAGGTAAGATACCCTGGATGAAATCACGAACTACTCGTTTCAAAAACCGTTTTTGAAATTTTGTTTCACATATTGACTTGACTTGATTGATCACAGTTGCCTTAACATCTATCACGTTGTTACAAGCTCTGATGACAATTGGATTGAAATAAGTTAATTGGTCTCTTTCTCTGTCTATCACATGGGGTTTTAAAGTAAAAAGTCTTGAGAGCTTTGTTTGGTATCCGTACTTGCTTACAATTCTGCTTTCTTATAATTCAACCCTCGTAATAACATCAGCATGGCAGCGACGATATGGCAAATGGTTAGTAGAAAAGCGAAAACAAATCCATAAAACTGTAATTTCCGAATAAAGGCGTCAGCTGTTATGGCTTGGGGGTGGTGGGGTGGCGTGTCAATTCTACTGACCCGTATCGGAGTTGACCCGGCAAAGTAGACGACGTCGCATAAAGACCGATTGCGTGATTTGGCGTAATCGATCGCTAGTTCTTCGGTAGTTTGGAAATCCTTTAGTATAATAAAATAAGTATATTGTATTACTTTAGTACGAATCCCCTTCCCATCCTTTACTTATTAGAAAGGGATGAGAAAGGGGAGAAGAGTAGAAATAGGCCTCCAGAATACTTCTACTTCACGCCTGTCTTCTCTGAGGTCGTGATATTTGACCGGTCGAGCCGGCTCAGTCGCGCACACAATGTTAAAATAATATTATGAAATAATAGCTACGATTATTACAGATCCGTGTAACTTAATGTAAAAAATATTTTTGATCTAAATTAGATTCAGATTGCCAGTTTCTTCATTTAATTCCCAAAAATAAAAAAGACTACAGTTAAATAATAAAGGAATAGCACAAATAAACAAAACAGTCCGTTCTCAATAACTTTGTATCTCTTCCCAAATGTCATAGTTAATTTGTCTGGAACTAAGTTTTTATATTGTCTAGATCCATTTTTTGTTAATATAAAGGTCAAATTAGTATTTTACATGATTCTGTCCATTAAATTCAAATTTGCGTAACATAACATTAGGGTTCTTCGATTTATTTTATTTGGCCTCTAATTAATAATTATATTCGTATCTTTGAAAAAAAACTAGACTCTTGGTCAAATTCGGCGCGTACTGATATCTTTCGCAGTGGCAGAGCCCGAAACAACATCTTTTGCACGAATGGGCTGGCTCGACCGGTGAAATACCACACGTTTCGTCTAATGAGTGAGGTGCCGAAAGCCTAATTCTGGTCCTCATCCCTTTCGCACCCTTTTCTTATAAGAAAGGGATGGGAAGGGGAAGAGGATATACGGAGGAGGGGATGGATAGGAAAAGGAAATATCCTTTTCCTATCCATCTGGGGAGAAACAGTATCCCTTCCTCTGTCTCCTCTCTCCCTCCCCACCCTTCTCAGGCAACGCATATGCAACTCGTTAGCTTGTTGCAGACGCCTATGGGTAGCGGTCACTTAATATTAGCTGAATAGCCAAATTAGGATACTTAGCAGCAGCATTTAATTTGGCGGCGGTGGTGGTGGTAGTATAGTGGTGGTGGTGATAGATGGTGCATTCTAAAAATTCATTACAAAATATAAACATTGTGTACAATATAATATAATAAATATTATAACAGTCAAAATATCAGTTGAAAATTCTTAATACATATTTTTTGGTGCCGCAGCTTACGAACACGTGCGGTATAATTTTACCATTTTTTTTACTTTAAAATTGAATAGCAACAACACCGGGTGAAATTTAGCTCCATACAGATAAACAAAATTAAATTGTTTGTAATATCAAAATATTATTTTGATACTGATTTTTTATTTTGTTGATGTATGTTTGGGTACAAACAATAAATGTAAAAAATACGATTGAAAACTTTATTCTGCGAAATGATTAATATGTTTTATTTGATTCCACGCGGACGAAGTCGCGGGCAACCGCTTGTACTATAATATGCCAGCACGGAACGCAGAGTAAGTTGGATTGGTTAAAAATAATTTTATTATTCTTGCTTACTATCTTTTTAAGTAAAACTAATCCTACTAAAACATATTAAGAGATATAAAAAGTAGAACAGGCGATCCAATCGATCACAGTTAGTAATCGCCGTCGACCACTGGCTCGAGGCGGAAACCGCAGAGCCGCCGTGAAACGCAGTTGGCAACGCGGCGCCGCGCGTGAGAACCCTCGATACTGGACCATGACCGCTCGACACTACGCTATGCAAACTATTTCGTGGACATAATTAACTCCTGAAATATTTTTACTCGAAGGGCTTGTTTATTTAAAACCGGCATTACCAAAAATGTGTGTCAAATACATATGTACATGTTAACGTATCTAATATTTTTCGGTCCTTCGAGCCGGATGTAATTTTTTTTTTCATAGTAGAATGTACTTGCCGAGTAAGCAAACAGCTCATCATATGTTAAGTGGATACCTACCAATCTGCAACATTCAGAAGACTCACGGATGCCAAGCTTTGTGTAGGAAAGAGGAATTGAGTACATAAAGAAAAGAAGAGTTTGGGAAGAAATAAGCCCAGGCCTGCCACTGTGAGATCGTGGTACTTTACACGTGCGACGGTTAATGCTGCCTGCTGTACAACTGGCTCTAATTTTTGGACGTACCCGTTTCCGTTCATCCAATTTGAAGGTTGACAAATCTATGACGTATAAACATTATCGTAGTACTCGTACATCCGGCTTACTGTTTCCAAATTTCTGACTGAAATCTGTATACAAAGAGACGGAACTGGTCGGCGCCGGCGCGTGAGAACTCGTTCACAGCGGGCATGAGCACCGTGACTACGACACGGACGACGAGCCAATCGATTCGCGCCTAAGCGCTCCGCAGGCTAATCGACGGTCACGTCAACAATACTTTGTATTAGGCGAAATAATACGCAAAATTAAAACGAATTAGTTTAATGTTTTTTGTTAAACTGTCTAAAAAGTTACTTGTAAAAGGTTTATGGTGACATCTTAGTGTATAAGGGATTCAATTTATTGCATATATTTTTCACTTGCTTCCCCGACTATGAACTATCTATCTGTGAACTCAAGTAACCAGTAAATTAAATGTAGGTTTGTGCATGTAAAGATTTTGCTTCTGCAAACAAAAGAAACCGGGATGTGCGATTTAGTAAATAATGTAACATCTATTATCAGAAGTAAAATATAATTGCAAACTTTATAATTAGTAACATATATAATCGCATACACATAACGTTCTTTTAGACTAAGAGACTTTTATTTTGCAGAAAAATTAATACTCTTGTGGGAATTTTGAAACAGACAGCACAATTTAGAGAGTACGTGATTTAGCACTGTTACTCATGCTTTTAATGAATTTAACACGTGAAATGAATTAGGAGGAACGTAAAGGCGTAATCATGTTGAGAAGTTCGGTGGGCAGGCGGCATCGACCGGGCAGCCTCGGTGGTAGTGGTTTAACATCAGTTAGCGGAGGGTTAAGGTGATTAAAAGCACCTGAGCATGCCCCCGGGCACTCGACGCCCGCGCGTATATCACATTCCAATTTAAATTAGTTTTGGAAGGCCGGTTTGTGTGCCGAAATAAACGCCGTGAACCATACGAAAGTTAGACACCTATTACCCTATAAACGCTATGAAAATAATTATCAATGATTACATCTTTGACTATCACTAAATAGTCTAGATCGTTCACCGTAAGTGCGCTTGTAGACGTATGTTTTTTTCACCAGACCGGACCGGTAATAACACGTGACGGTGCATTATCGTGAATTGGTCGCCGGACCGGTATCCGGTGCACACAAATTCCTTGTAAAGCACCGCAAATCTGGCAAATAACATGGTCAGATATCCGGTGAAAAAAGCCATTGTCTAGGAGCGTTCTACGAATACTTATTACTATTTATTACTATTACGATACTTTTTTAAAATTCTATAAACAAAAAAATAACTCAAGCTCAACAAGTTTATGATCTAAAGAGAGATCTACAAAACATGGATAGCAATTGCTGCGGTAATCTCCAAATCCGGAAAAACTACATAGAAATATGTATCATATTAGAATTGGTGTTGAAGGAGGTAAGAAAACGTTCGTTAGCAACGCCACCTGGCGCCGTCGAATGGAATTTACGATTGCTAATTGGCGAGTGCGTTTGTGCCGCGGCTCTCGAGTGACCGCACGCGATTCCACCGGCCGCTTGGCGCGGTACGTTGCCGAAACGACGCCGCGTAATTTGTGCGTCTACCGCCGGCCGCCGCCAAATTACACACTCGCTCCGGCGTAATTGCGGCTGATCGAGGTCCAGACCCCGTGCGGGAACACCGCCCTATTTATTAAGATTTAATCGTAACCGATTAAAAGATGTAATAACAAAAACATTATGCAAATACCCGCCGTACTGACGAGAACGCGACTTGTAGTGTGATGCAATGCGTCCGAAACGCTATACTTAAATCGCTTCACGACCCGTGAACGATCACCGATGATGTTATTAATGCGACACAATAAAGGTATCTGTGTGTCGTTTTAAATAAGAGAGGGTTCATGGAGGGCAATGCAGCATATAGCCGAATCTCGGTGAGGCAACGCGACGATATCGCCTTCCCACGACAGCGCAGGACCTCCCCGGCGCGCATACATTACCGCAGCACGCATTGTCGTCGTATCCCCCCCATCCCCCCTCGCTGCAGCGCGGGCCACACGCGTTCCCGACGCACACCACAACCAATTGGAAATGAGTTTAATTATTCCCGCTACGAAATTAACACTCGTATTTACAATCAATTAATAATTTATGAGATTTTTATTGTGCGCCGATCCTAATAAAATTAAGGCCTTATCTTTTTATCTGTTTGTTTTAATCGAAGCCTTTGTGCAGTGGTTCACACGATACAACAATAATTACATTTTATACATAGCTTTATGTATTAGACCTGTGACCTACTACCGCTTCAGTTTTTACAGTGAAATATGTCAAATAGATCCACTCGACACTAATATCCTTAAATACATCTCATATAAAAGTAATAATTTGAAAGTTAGTTAATCATACCATAATATGAAAAAAAAAAATTGAATTTTGCGGCGCTATTAGTCAAGCAATTTGTTGGATCACAGCTTTAAATATTTTGGACTGCAATAAAAATGGGCCTATTATTCAGTGACAATTGCACTATACGTAACGCGATTCTGCAGAGCTTGAATAAAGGTGTTAATTTCCCAGCAATCAGCGAGTTGTCCGCGGGCGAGTCCCGATCGCTCCAGAAACGAGATTAGCATATTAATGAAGGGGCGTGTCCACTCCGCGGCCGCACACAAATCTTGTCCGGCGTCTCCCACGCGCCTCGACACGCGCAGTGATATATGCTTTTTATAATAACCAATTACAATGGCCACTTTACTTTTTTAATTTACTCAAAATCATATACTGCAGTTAGTGTTTTATACATATAAAGAACGAAACATTGATCTAATTTAACATAGGGTAGTTCAGTAACAACTGATTGCTGTCACGGCTTAAAACCTTATTCAAACAACAATCGCAATTTAAGCTTATCGCCGAGGTGACATAAGTGACTGAGAGATTGAGCTTATCATCAAACACCGAGTGCGTTACATAGAAAATCCATATGAAAATCTTTGCCGATTTTTGCACAGGCAGTTATTACCTCGAATACATGATTGGAATTCCAATCGAAACGCTAGAGGGTTGTATTATGATTAATTATATAACGTGTTACTCCTAAATTAGAAAATTTTTACTAACCATAATTGTATCGTAATTTTAATCCTAACTTATATTTATTTATGCGAATGTGAGTTTGTTTGTTACGCTTTAACTCTGTAACGACTTAACCCATCGTCATGAAATTTTGCACACGTATTATAAAGGATACAGAAAATGACATAGGGTACTTTTTATTCCGAAAAAAAACTTCCCACTGGATAAGAAAATAAAACATAATTTGTCATGGTAATTTATGACAGGATATGATAACATTTTTTTGACATTCACTTATATATAATAAGTAAACTAGTTAGTTTTTAAGAAAGTAATACTAAGTTATTAGACGCGAAATCAATTTATAAATATCTTCCAGCGAAAAAGATAATAAACGAATGCGTGCGAAGAACGGGCAACAGCTAGTGAAATATGTTGTTCCTTCACTCTCGTAATTCCAATTTCAATTGTTTCAAATATATTGGGCTAACAGTGTAGGACCAATGTTTACTGGGCCAACGTGTGTAGGGCTCCTTAGCGTTAGAAAGGAGCAGGTACTTACTGCGTATAGGTGGCTCGATTATCGTCGTAACGAAGGGGCGGGCAACCGGTAACTCACGCCCGCACAAAATAAATAATTTGACCGTGGAATGTACGAGGGATAATGGACCACGAATACCAATGGACGAATCGTCTGGAATGCTAAAACAGAAATCTCTAAAAAAATAAAGTGAATGAATTAATAAACATATCATTTTTCATTATAAAAGTCGAGGTAAAGAAAAGAGTTAAGGTATTTTACATCGAGATTTACGCTTAAAGTTCATTTTTAAAAACATCATCAAATACCATTTAAAATAAAAAAACCTGCCGCCTTTGCATAGTTCGTCGCATTTTGTTCTTAATTTTTCAAACAAATGCTCCTATTTTCATCATGTGCCAAATCGTCCAATGCTTTACGTACGCTTGTTCATTACGGACGCACACATTTGATAAAAATACATTTAATCTGAACCAAAACGTACAGAAACACGATTCCAGGTGAATCAGATGGATATGTCATTGCATTTTGAATAATAATAGTTAAAAGTAAAAAAAAATCCTATCCACTATTTTTGCCCATTTCGTCTCCGTCGATTTGGAAGCTATGTAAATCCTTTAATTTACTAAAACCGACCTATCAAACATCCACATATAAAGCCAAAAAGAAAAATTTTGAGCTTGTAAGGATGTCAATTGCTTACACTTTGGCTTGAATGTCGAAACAGAATTGCACCTTTAACTTAGAGCAATAGAATATAACGAAATTAAACATCGAAAGTCACGTTGCGAATTTAATTAAATAAATAAAAACATGAAGATATAAATGTAGTTATTGTGTCGCGCGGCAGATACGGTCGAACGTGTCGTGGGTGGTAACATTTGTCATCGGAATTAAAGAGCCATACCTCCTGGATAGAGTGGTTAGCGAGTGGACGCTCTGGTTAGTGAAGAAAGTTATAAGAAAAAAATCTACAATATTGCTACAAGGAACTTTTACATTGCACGTCCTAGATCCAAAAAGAAAAATGTCTTTAGGAATAACAGGCATGTGTAGGCAAAGCCACATAGGTTTGCTAGGACCGTGCAAACTGGAATTCCATAATACTTACTACCTCTCTTACGGACTCCTGGTTTTTAATGAAAACATTCTGAGCCATAATTCACACAAAGTTAAACTCTATTTATTCATAATCAAAAATCAATTCAAATTCCAATGCAATAATAGTACCTTAACGCGCTTGCGAACAAAAAAATGAATTTAACGCTTTGTTACCTTTTCATTAAACTTTCTATGATTTACTATTTATTTACTTACTATTTAGTTTTACCAAAAATGTTAGGAATTTTAATTGGTATTCAATACTTCAACAGCGCTTTGACCGTTAGCCATGAAATTGTATGAAAATTGACAATTTAAATAACTAGGTATTTTGCTACTTGCGTTTTGCTTTCTTTTTACGGCTATTATAGTGATTTTCTCTGTCAGTGCTTCTTATAATAAATTCATTAATACGTTTTTCTTGTTAAGCGAGCCTTTTTATTTTTGGTAGATACAAAAATCACTCTTGTCAATTGAATTGTATATGGGTTGGATTTTGTTCAAAATAGTCTTTTCTAAAAAGTCAATTGGAGAAATAACAGAAATGTTTGTTGAATTTGTTGTGAAGTTGAACTTCTTTTGGTGCGTTTGGGAAAAATATAGACAGTGATTTCTTACGATGCGAGCGCACAAGAATTTTGTTCAAAATACTATTTTCTAAAAAATCAATTGGAGAATCAATAGAAGTGGTTGTTGAATTTGTTGCAAAGTTGTACTTCTTTTGGTGCGATTGGGAAAAAATATGACAGAGAATTTTTACGATGCGAGCATACCGATATCTTGAAGCGACACTATAAAGTTGATTGCTAATCTTTTAAAGCTTTTTCAAGTTAATTATAATTGTTTAGTTAGCGCGTTATCAACCGCATTGGTGCTGTTTTTATTTTGTGCAAAAAGTTTATTTAATTAATAGCATAAACTAGTGGCGTAGACGATAAAGTTTTCAGTTATTTTGTTTTGTTACGCTAAAGAAGTATAACTTCTTACGTGCGTACATTAGTACACACACACTATTTTAAATTATATTTGCAGATAAAAATGACTAGAACCGATGAACGAAAAGTTTATTTATTTGTAAAATATCTACTCACAGTTTGTTGAATATTAAAATTTTCATCCGAAAAGAATATGTCGCATCCATATAAGGTGATTTTAGATTCTGTGTGAGGCGTAGAGCGCACGGTGGCCGCTATCTGGCGGAGGATCGCGCGCTATGCAAATGTAGTTTTTGCCAGCTACCAATTGAGCTGAACCAAAGCCGCGGCGGTGGGTGGCCGAACGCGTATGCACTACTGCAGCTTAGGATATTGAGGGAAATAAATGTTACGTCCTATTTAACTCTACCTTTTAGATCAGTTACGATATCCTTTTTTAATTTCATGTTCGCAACAGCCATTAATTTAATTAATTCATTTTTGCATCACAAAAATATTAATGAATCATCCGAATCATTAGTGCAAACGTAAACAATATTTTTTGTTTAAATTATGTTAAGGAATTGATAATTATTACGATCAATAAAAATAACTCTCACTCTAATGACAATACAAATCTAAAGGCGTGAGCAAAGTAAAAGAAATTTTAGAAAATAATCTATTGCCTTGATATGAGCTCATCGCTGGCTTATTGTTAGGTATAGCGAACATATTCGTAAAATACTTTAGAGAAAAACTTATATTTCACCAGGCATCAGAAGTTCTCAATAGATGCGGCAATTTCTAACATGAACTAATGACCTATGCATAATCCCGGGTCCAGAGTACAACTTCTGGTTAAGGCAAAATATATTTGTATGATCTCTTCAAATTATGTAATGTTTTTTGCGGTCTAGCCACGATAAAAGTAAGTTCCCGGTTTGGCGACAGACTCGCCTAATTTAAATAATAATGTTTAGTAATAAAATCTATGGTGATTGTTATCTCTGGCTATCTCGTTGGTAATATAAAGCGAGAACTATTTTTATTTAATTAGCAGATGACACAATAACATCAATCTCGCACGTCAATATTATAAAGTAAAATTATTCAATAGAATAATTTACTTTATAATATTCCTTAGTCAATAGAATTAATACCCGTGTTTTGAATATGGCGTCTAACAATCTATTGTAATTGTGAATAATAAATAAATAATGTTCCAAGACGTAGAGGGATGCGTCGTACACAATCGTTGTTCTAATAAATATCACTAATTGTTCGGAGACACAACACAGCACTAACGTACGACCGGTTAACATATTATAATATTCAAAATTGCCCTCACAGCGACTGAGTCATGCTTTGTCAGACTTTCATGTTCAATTTCATTTAAGGTGCTGTCTTCTATCTTACTTTATGTTTATTTTCAAACAAACCTTAAGCACAAGCTAAATGTAGTCAATTTTATACTCCTGTTTTAGTGGCGCAGTATAAGGACTGTAGAAAGGGTAAATAAAATACTGTTATTTATTTATAGTAAAGACAATAGTTATTTATCTTTTATAAAAGTTATCAAGCATAAAAATTGTATGGCCTACAAAGGCCAATATAAATGATATCCGCAAGTGATCAGAGTTCATGCCTACGCGTATTATTATGGATGATGCGAGGGCCAAATACTTTGCTAGGACTGTCCTATTTGAAAAAAGAAATATGTATTTACGTATTCTTGCGGGCCACGGGCTTGTTATTAGTTTTTCTATTTTCAAAGTGTATTTCTTATTCAATTATTGGAATATTTATCACAAACTTTATGTATAGGTATTGCATGCAGGCCAGTTTACGCACTCGCAGACGAGTCTTGCATTGTTCTATCTCACACATTTGTCAAAATTATTAATTTTGAAGTTATCAAGCTTACATTTAACCATAGAAAGTTTTAAAATCATCTTTCTTACAGCGTGAAATTTTAATAATCAAGATTGATGAAAAAATTCAGATCTTGTAAAAAAATGGCGCCTTCGTTCGCGTTCGCCGTCTGTCACCTGTTACGTTCATTGAACTTACTTGACCCATTGTTTTTGATAAAACTGAAAAGATAAAACAATTGTTGTGGTTGTCTATATAAGAGTCTCCGTAAAGAATAGTCTCTAGAAGATAAGTAGTAGATTTTTCACAGTGTTAAATTGTAATGCATCAGTGTTGAAGAAAGGGGTAGAAGGCTCTGATTGGAAGAGCCAAAACTTTACAGAGACACCTCATGCCAAGATATCAATAAATAGATACGACTCCAACTCGCGTACATTCATTGTTTGCAAAATAACATTGTTTTAGCAAATATCAACACAATATGGCAAGGCAATAATTACTATTAATTTCTTCTCTTGACTAGGAAAGCATGGAAGCAGTACAGTACAGTACATACTTTACCTGTATAATTTGATGTCTATTTTAATATTTAATGTCCGTGAGTATGTTCAAGATTTTAAGTAGGGTATTATATATTTATATAATATTATGAGTAAGCCGTATACAAAATAATATGAAAATCGGTGGTACACATCGCTTGTGTATAAGAAAAGCTAGTTGCTGCACCTTAAGACAATATTTTTTGCGCGGAGCGGCCCCCTACGACAGGACTATAAATTAGATGCGTTGAAATGTTTGTGTTGTGGCGTCCGTGGCGGCTGTCGCCAACGCCGCGCACGCATATATTAGCGCACAATGCCGCGGGGGGCGCCCATTGTGCCTCACACTTAGTGACCCTCCCCCCTCCCGCAACAAGCTCCCACCTCCCGACAAAAACCTGATGAAGGATTCAACCCAAGATGAAACTGTGAGGCGCGTCGCACCATGAACGATCATCAGTCTTCTTTCTCAGACCGTTGGTCTGAAGTGTAATACAGTCCTAATGTCGATACCGCCTTCAATGCTTCCAGCATTAAACATGCTATAGACATTATATGTATATGGAAATTTTCCATTTTTAAACGAGTTTACCTTGCGGAAAGAAATGGTTTAATTCTTCGTTTATTGTACTTTTAGCAAAGAATTAGGAAGAAGTTGTCAGCGTCCAAATTTTTCGTCTTGGTTTTAGCCAGGCATTAAATTTAAAAATGAGGTAGGGTGTTGCTTGCTAACAACCAGAAACTCCTTTTAAATTTATGCTGGGCTTGTATATGATTAAAGTTGCACACATACCAATTTGGTAGTTCCCGTGGGTTCAATGCCGACTAATGACCAGATAATCGGGCAGCAGGTGCGCGGGGGCTGCACGCTACGCGCACACGCCAAGCGCCAGACCCTCAAATACAAAACCTATCAACTTTTTGTAGTAATAAAAACTGTAATATTAACTGTTAAAACGCATTCGGTACAATCCAATTCCGATTTGAATAGATACACACGACACACTCTTCCGTTCCGTAGACTATTTTTTTTGTTACTAAAAAAAAGCCTCCCTCAAATCCTGCCAGCGGTTATTAAAATTTTACATCTGTGCTTGATGGAATCATTTTAATTTTAAAACACTCATATTAAAATAATAATAGTTACATTGAATAGATAAATATAACGTCTGCATTGCCAGATGCTATACATTAAATTTGGGACTAGTACAGCATGTACTAGTCCCAAATTTAATGTATGGAAGTGAAAGCTGGGTTTGGCAGGAAAAGCATGCTAGTAGAGTTAATGCAGTTGAGATGCGATCCTTAAGAAGTATGTTAGGCGTGACATTGAATGATAGGATTAAAAATAGCATTATAAGGGAAAAGTTTGGGTTAAAAGTGAATGTTGTGACTAGAATTGAGAAAGGTATGCTTCGGTGGTTCGAATATGTTGAAAGGATGAATGAAGAGAGAATAACGAAACAAATTTATTTAGCAAAAGTGAGTTGCAGTGTTGATACGCCCTAGGAGAACTTATATCAATCAGATTAGTGGCTTACTAAACAAGGGCGATATAAGGAGCACCCATAACCGACGAGCATATATGCGTAGATGTATGAATGTAGAAGAAGCGAAAGAGGTGTGCCAAAATCGCGTCAAATGGACATCCATGATCTTTGCCTACCCCTGTGGCTTACAGGCGTGAGCACATATTTATTTAAATATAACGTTGTACAGAATATTTTTTAAGTATGTCAAAGAACCCATACCAATGTACCTACTTGTCCGTAAATCGTCAACTCTCTAAACGGTTGCCATGTGACAGCTGTCATATGAGTTTTGGAAGCGCCCACATCATCATTTTTGTTACACTAAGCATTACATGCCAGCATGAGCTATATACGACCTAAGTACATTGACTTTATTGTTTGAAATGACAGTAGTAACTCAAACAAAATTGTTTCAAATGATTTGTACTTCTTCAATGTGACAGAGCTTTTTTACATATTGATTGGTTACAACTTCTCTTTAATAGTCTTTTTTAATATCTCTATCTATCTCACGTAAATTTTAAGTATGAAAAATATTGACCAAGCGATCAAGTAACCTTTAAGTCAATTGAATATAGTCCACCTATATTGTCCCTTATCACTATGTTATACGTGCGTGACTATATTTTTTTAAATAAATATCCTCATCGCGCCACATAAAACCATACCTTTGACATCAATAGGACTGAATTATAAAGTCAAACATTGAACTTTATGCGTGTAATATTTACAGTCGCAGCAAGCTGTTACGGTTTTTTTCAAGACCACCTGGCACGCACCCGCGCCACTCTTAAACACAAAAACTCCAAGGAAAAAACTCCCTAATATTTGAATATTGTTACAAAAAACAATTAAGCTTGCCGCACGTCACCTGTCGCCGGCACGAGATACACATTTGCATAGAAACAAATTTCTAAGGCTGCCCTTTAACAATAGCCTTGATATTATGATGGGTACGATAACAATTCCAACGTTTTGAATAATAAATTAAATTTAGAAAACTACGAATCATTTTATTCGTATCTACAAATCGTAAATTATTTATGGCTTCAAAACGCACGCATAAAACGAAACGTAATCCAATTAGACAAACAAATGTTTGCTTTCCTTTTTTTTCATATAAATATTTATAGTCTATTCGATATACAGTCAACAATTTGGTTATGAATGAACAAACGTTTTAATTCATATTTTCAGCTGTTTTCAGTAAACAAGATGAACTTTAACAATAATAACAATGAACATCAGCTGATGGTCCGGCCATTGTCTATTGAGAGGTGCACGGGCGCGCGGGCGCAGGCGGCGGGGCCAGGCGCGTGTCGGCGGCTATGTAAATACACGCGCCCGACGTCCCATTGTGATTTTGAAACAATCTACATGTTGTGGATTCCCCTACGCTGACTAACCTCAAAATACAACTAGATGAGATCCACTTTTACCTATAATACGAGTACGTTCTATAGATTCGCCTAATTTATGTTTTATTTTAAAAGTTAAAACGTAATTATTTATGAGATATATTACTGTAATTAATATTTAATATTAGTACATCTGACATGCAAGAAGCTAATTATCCCACGAGTAAAAGTAGATACAAATCTTTAGTAGAAATTTAAGTATAGTATTATAGCTTACAAAAACTATATGAACTAATTGTGAAATGTATTTAAGACAAAAAAAAAAACTTTTAAACAAAAACAAAACCGACTCAAAAAAACTATATTCGAAAACAACAAATGCACTTAAAAGTATAAAATAATTTTACGCAATTAAACATAAGAACCAATTCTTATTCATATTTATTTTTGGAGTCGGTGTCAGCGTCAGCTAAGGAAATACCAATATACGAGGATGCCTAAAGAAAACATTATGCATATGAACTTTATACTAAACTAGTGACACGCCCCGGCTTCGCCTGGCTACCACTAAATATGTTGATCCGATCGCTACCAAACACAGCTGACACCGACTCCAAATATAAATATGATTAAGAATGGATTCTTATGTTTAATTGCGTAAAATTATTTATACTTTTAAGTGCATTTGTTGTTTTTGAATATAGCTTTTTTGAAGTTGGTTTTGTTTTTGTTTAAAAGTTTTTTTTCTCGATTTTTAGTGAATCTAATTTATATGGGAATACATGATAACAACCAACTTTCTATCAAAGAAAGATAATAAACAAAAGTACATAGTAATAAACACATCGCAAAGCCCGGCCGTCTACTGCGCGGCTTTTGAAATCATTTGCGCGAAGTTTTTACATACTTTTTAGTTTAAACTTTTGATATCTTCTAAACTATTGGTCAGAATGATATAGTTCTAGGAACAATTATAATCTACATTAAATTCTCATATTCATACCGAACACGAATAATCGAGTAGTAAGTAAAGAGTGCGTTTTAATTAATGTTTTCTAAGATAAAAACGGTTATTGTGAGACAACTATAGAAGATAGCCATCGCCATCATCATGCCATCGCGGACCTTTATTTAGCTTATATAAAGAGCTACAATTATTTCATACATCATTTTAATGTAAGTCCTATAGTAAACTATAGTAAACTATAGCCTACGTAAGCCAAGAAAGTAAAACTCAACGTTGTTATATTATGCATTATAAGAATAAGTCAAAAACTACCGGTCGGATCTTGACTAAAAAAAATGGGACCAATCGACAAGCTTTAGTTCTCGGACAAAAAAAGAATCATCGAAATCGGTTCACCAGGAGCGGAGTTCTGAGCGGAGTTCTCCTCCTTTTTGAAGTCGGTTAAAAACTGTGTGTAACCACAATCCAAGGGCGATGTGGTCGAAAGATGGTAGATACTCACTAATGCACCGTTAGCCTATTCGCTTGTAAAAGCTAGGAACATGTACTATACATACTATTAACATGTACTATATATACTCACAACTATATACAAAACATACATATTTTCTAACGATAAAGAAATATAATCACTAGGAAACTGGACACCTGGAGTATAATACTTCTGCGAAAAACTTTTCTACAAATTAATAAATTGGCATCAAGAGCAGTTTTACCTTCCCTAATTTTAAAAATCATGATTCAGTTTTGGCATGGTAATTATTAATTAAATTATATGTTATAGGTAATTATCACAAGTATTATCATTTCTTTTTGCATAAGTAAAAGGGCTTTCAAGTAAAGTATTATAAGATTATAAGTCTGAAAATATAATTATCATACCAGATATTTAGAGACATGCATGCGAGCCCTAGCTGAACTGCAGCAAGCGGTTAAAATAATTACAATCTAAAACAAATATGCACATAAGTAACCTGCGGCGCGTGCAAAGTACAGTATTCAGTAGACTTCCAAAGAACTATTGGTTCGATAATTCATTTCTTAGTAATTTATATGTTAGAAGGCGGCACGCACAAGCATCTCATCCGTGGTGAAGCGATCCTGCTGTCCGTCACCGTAAGGAATTACAGATGCATTTCTCTATTTATCTAGAAGTAACTAGGACTGTCATCAATGAAGTTTAATTATTTTATAGCATTGTAAATTAAAATTTGTTAGCGATATATACACTTATAAATTATTAGCGAAAATGCTGTACAGGTATGTCACTGACCGATTGTGAACTTCGTTAGTTTATAATCGGACTAAAAATATTATAAATTGTCACCTATTATACTGTCGAGAAATGACACGCCAAATTGTGAATGATTCGTTCTATTCACAATTTGCTAACATTTTGACAGTGGTAGAGCCCGCAACAACAACATCTGTCGTACGAATGGGTCGGCACGACCGGTGAAATACCACGAAGACAGGCGTGAAGTAGAAGTATTCTACATTTCGTCTCATGAGTGAGCTGCCCGAGGCCCAAATCCAGTCCTCTTCCCCATCCCATATTTTTCTAATAAGATAAGGATGGGAAGGGGAAGAGGATTGGATGGGCGAGAGCATGGGTAGGAAAAGTTCCAGTTCATCCCCTGCTCTGTCCATTAAAGTAGGCAACAGCATCTGCAACTCATTATTCATAAGGAATTTTTTTACATGGAGAAATGCCTACGCATATTCGACTCTAAGGAGGCGGGGGAGTCGAATTATGTCGGACTCGCACCGACTAAAACCCCATGGTTGTCACCAACAGAGCTAACAAGGTGTCACAGGATTCATTCCACTCCATTCAGAACAAAGCCGTGAACCCTCAATCGATTTGCTCGTAATGGCTCGCTCGTCCTGAGATAACCTTGGATCATAAACATGCCACTCGATACTGCTTAGTAGACGCTTAGGGCCCCCACCCTCAGTGCCCGCAAGCCTAAAGACCAAATTTAAGGAAGGGGAGCACCATGTTCAGGTGGGCCTGAATGAGGAGCCGCGAGGTGCCGCAGTGACTTCCTCGGGTTTACTCTTGGATAGCACACAAATGCATATAGTGTAATTTTCCTCTATTGTTAATTGTAATATTTGTCAAGAATTAATAATTAAAATTACAAAATTTTACATTTTGGTGAATTTAACATGTATTTTCTAATAGCATACTTGTAGGATAGCTGTTAACCAAAATACCTCTAACGAGTTACTTAAAATAGTTTCCTTAATATGCCCCAGCGGTCGATGCGCGCTGCGCATTCCGCGGTTTTGCGGCTGAAAAAACCTGAGACTTTTACTAAAGAAAATCGCACTTAAATCAAAGTGCTGCATAATAAAATAATCTCTATATGTACTTACATAGAACATAAAATTGTATACTTAAATAAAATAATCGCAGCTATTACGTGATATTGAAGTAAGGTGAGCAGGTGCGGCGGCCGCTTTGTGTTGTGATGGGCGCTGATCTACGCGTTGGTACAAATTGCCTCGTTACAGGTACAGTCGGCAGAACTGTCTCGATGAACCGCATCTGAAAACTTTAGGTCGGTCTCGTACTATATGACGGGGATGTACTATTATTGATAGCCATCGCTTTAAATGATTCGTGCTATAAATATAGGTGGAAATAGTGTTAAATTGAGCCAAAAACATCACGCTGAGTTTTCTTCTTGACTACTCTTACTTCTTCTGTTTTGAAAAGATTTAGTGACACCTGATATGTACTCATTTTTTATCGCGGAACAACGGCAAGGTCTGCTACTGACAAAACTTCTACAGTGACTGAATTCCCACAAACCAGGCTACCAATTGACATATTCCTCGAGTCCCAAAGATTCCCTTTGCGTGCACACAATAAGTAAACAACTTTAAATTTTCTTAACACCTTGGACTTTGTCCAACTTGGATTATTTACAACAAAACCACTAAGAAGAATGTCTGAAGTACTGTTGGAATTTACAATATCAAGACAGGATCGTATATATTTGTAAAATAGACGTTATGTCGTCGAGGCGGCAAGCACGGGCGAGGCTCGGGGCGACGCGCGGACAACGAGTTCGAACGCGCATTTGACATGCGACCTACCCCAAGGCGATCACGCTGTATCAACAACACTTTTTCTTCCACTATTTTTTATTTGGCAATTTAAAACCAAGTCAGCTTATTGGAGTTGCATAATATTTATGAAGTTCAATTGAGGTTATTCTTTTTTATAATAAGTTATTTATTATTACTTTTTTCTTTTATTTTAATAAAATTAAAAAAATTTATTTTATAGTTTTTTTAAATATTAATTTATTTTCTTTTATTGAAATATGTATTATTTGCAGTAATCACTGCGTGTAGTCATTGTACATTTGTAACGTATAATTTTCTTCTCTGAAACTAACAGTCTAAATATAACAATTGTTTAACCTTTAGAAAACTACACTGTCCAGATTTAATATTGACTAAACTTTTTAGTACTACTGAATTTAAACGGGCCGCATCAAACTTGAACAGCAAGCTATTTATATGGAAAGATGATGTATAACAATGTTTTAAATCACGTTGTAGCGACTATCAAGTGTTAGTTTTAAAGTGCCCAGTGTAAGAGGAATAGGAATTAATATGCGATTACAAGTATTTAATACTACAAAAGAATAAATATCGTGAAGTGAACAAAATAACGAACTTTTCGCGTTTTCATAAATGTACAATTGTGCGATCAGTAGCGCCGCCGCGGGCGCTCGTGCCGTTTGTGTTCTAATTTCGAATGCAAATTTCAGTTAAAGGAAACAAAACGATTGTAGTTACGCGCCAATAACCCCGCCGTCCGAAATTTAGCCGCGCTTGCGTGTCGGGAACGTTGCACCTTACATCCATGCCCTCGGGATATTATTCAGCGAACTTCCTTTTTAGAAATCGATTTAACAAACACTTTCTAAACGGACAGCCTAATACCGAGTAGCTTTTCAAAATTTATAGCTACATTATATTTAAACTCTGATTAATGGAATTAACAAAAATTACTTTCGATTTGGAAAAAGAACCTACAGTAGTAACTGAACTACTGGGATATTCAGATAGTAACAAAGAACCTCCTCCTTTCTAAAGTCCGTTAAAAATATTGACAATATTATAACGTACGCGATTCTTACCAGGGCATTGTGTTTAAAATTGTCCCAATCATCATCATATAAACCTTTTGTTCAGCTTTTCGCATATTACTATAAAAATGATTATTATATTAACATCTATAAACATCTAATAGTATGTTTATGTTAACTATAAACTAACTGTTTATAGTTTATAGCGTACTAAATAAATATAGTATTTGAAATAGAAATAATCATTTTATATTATTGTTTAAAACAGTTCAATATATGTATCTTTACGTTCTGCCTCTTGGTAATTTAACAGGTCGCACGCAACGCATTCTTACGGATGTCAATAAAAATATAAACACGTAAGTAGGTAAATTATTTTCAGTGCACGCGTGAAATGAGGGCATTTAAAGAATAAAATTTTAGGAAGTTAAAAAGAACTCATACAATGAACATGAGAATGGTAATGCTTTTAGAAAACCGTTTTCATTTTCTACAAGATGACCTAGTGGTTAAAAACACTAGCTGTCACGAAACGGATACTAGATTTGATTGGCGAGGTAAAACAACTGATCAGCGTAACATTTGGGTTTAAGCTTTTTTAAATATAAAATAGAATCTAATTCAATTGCGTAAGAAAATTGATATGAAATTGAGCCTTCGTTTTTTTAAGTGAAAACTTCTTTAGACGCGACGGACGATTTTTTGTAGTGGAAAACCTTACAGGTTCTCATGCTCAACATGCACCAGCAACAGGCTTATTTTAATTTGGAACAGTTCCAGAGAACTTCATTTCATTTATTTTTCTTGTATTTAATTTTGAATTTTAGTGTTAAGAAAGAAGGGTTTATTTTGTTAATTATCTATTTTTGAACTATTGTCGCGCCTTCTAACCTGCTTTGAGTTTTCATTTCTGTCGATAGTCCTTATTTGCAGATTTCAGATTTCAAAATTGTAGTATTTGATGTTTTTGACTCTAAGGTGAAATACCGTCTGAAAAGGACCCCGCTGTTTTAGAAAATATTGTGAAATATTTGAACAGCGTTGACGATAATGTTATTTAAATAAAAAAAAAGCCAAGACGTCATTGGTATTCAATGACTGAGATTTTGAGGGACACTGAGGGATTCAATGACTCAACATTAGTTCCACGAAAATGAATGAATACCATAAGATAACCATGCCCATATACATATGTACTTATACTTAAAATGAATATGGATCATTGAACCAATAAGTTCCGAAAAGTCTCTAGCGCGAACCGCCGCGCTCGAAAATGACCACCGAATAGGTTTTAGCGGGTACAATCTTCGGGTCTTACGCCTAGAGGGCAAGGTATATTTAGAAGATTTCTCTTTGATACCAAAAAAGTTAAATTTGTTAAAGTGTAAATTTTATGATCGACACTGCCACAATTCTTTACGTATATTATATCTGCAATATTCAGAAGATAGGAAGCATAATTGGAATTTGTATGTATTCATACAACCTCCTCCGGTGAGATCCATGCCCGAGACAAATGAGGAGATCGTTGGCTAAACATTTGTTGGACTTCCTCTAAGACCAGGTGTGAGTTTTTAAGATCTCTCAAGATGGAAATAAGTTAACCGCCTGACAATCTGGTGGAAAGAGAATTCAGTCAACATAAATAAACTCTCCCTTTGATCACGGCAAATGAGTCAAGAGTTTGTTTTTATTTATTTATTTCATTGAGCCTTTCTTTACAATTAAATGTTATAATACATATAGTCTTTTGTATTAATAGGCTAATGACGGTTCTGTAATTATAAACATCATATTAAAAGGAAGTAGTTTGTGCGATGAAACATAAACAAAGAGGAGACGCGTCTGCACGACTGATAGCGCAAGGCCGGTCACTAACATAAGCAATGATCTTAGACGCGTGCGTAAGGTGGTGTAATACTGAGCTACTGACTCACCGGGCCCAATGAATCACTTTCACATTTTGCCACACGAGAGAATATCACTGTGTCTACATCTTTATCCTCATATATCTTAATGTTATTATAAAATCAACGTTTTAATAGTAAACTCTAACAACTAAACTCTTCATTGCCACAATTAAGAAGGTTATTATCAAATAAAAATATCATCATTATTCCATGTGACCTTCGCTTTCCGCTTCCAACGGTTTCCTTCTATAGATAGACAGATGACGTCGTGAAGACGGCGAGTGTAAGCTATGTAAAAACTTATTTTCATACCATTTCAACCTTTAAATACAGACAGACATACGTTTAATATCTATGACATCATCCACGTTTAGTATCACGTCCATCAATCTATTTCCAAATGTCACATTACGTCACATACTAACTGGAACTCTAACGTCCGAAATCTTCACATATGCCCGGTGCAGAATTTTACGCAGGGGAAATCTCCCTAATCTAATTGAAACGACGATATCGTTTGAATAAATTAAATATAAAATAATGTTCAATACGTAGTAAACGTAATAGTAAATGCTTTTACCTATTTTAATACTAAAGTTGTATTCGACTCTTTTTATGCGATCCTGATACTTTTTTTTCATCATACAAATATGAATTTCTTAGCAGTTTTATGCCTACCACGCGCGACCGACCATGGAATTAACCGAACGAAATTACCGAGCGTTTAGCTCGAGTCCTCGTAACCGCCGACCGCTTACCGTTCAGTTTACGTATACGAACATTGTAATGACGTCTGAACAATGTGGAAGGCCCAATTTGTCGGCGCTACTAAATCATCCACACAAAGCGCCGCCTGATCTAAATCGATTTGTCCAAATTATGACCGGAAGGCGGTTAATATTACCGACACAGTGCGGTGCCCACTTAGGGTTGAATGGCTTATAAATACAAATATTTTACCCTCATTATGCTATAAGAATATTTTAATATTAAATAATATATTTTAACTCCTATATAGTAAAAGAAAGTCCAGGAATCAATAATGCTCCCAACAGTCCAGTTGGCCACATAATAAGTAAAAGTAGGGCGACGCGAAATTCTAGAGAAAGGTAGGTATGTAGGTAAGAATATTACAAGAGACGTCTGGAATGGCGGGATGCGGAAACGCATTGAACTCTAATAGACTGATCATAATGATAATAGCAAGAGTACCCAGAACTTATAAAGGTCAAGTAAATAAATGTAAATTAAGTTATAAAACTCCCACAGATAAAGGCAGTACAGTCTTTGTGCAGTTTTTTTTATCAAAGATTTGGGCCGAAGTCTCCATATCCATTTGTCTAACATGGTAAACTTTTATGTTATTTATTTGTAGTACTTGTGCTACCAGTCGAATTTTAAAACCTGAAAAATGACTCTAGTACATTTACTCATGAATGTCCAACTTGCTAAAAATGCTAATTTACCAACCAATATTGCCTTTAACAATAGGCTAAATAAATATCTTCGAAAAAACTACATACAAATAATATTAATTAATAATATGGCCTCAATTTCAGCCGCTCCTTGTAACATCCTCCCCCGAGCCGAGTTATCAAATAACCGACAAGTTAATACATCGACAACATGCAATTGTATAATTAACTACATTATTCAAGTGCATTGTTGGTATACTTTACTTTATAAGTAAAAGTTTGGCAAACTTTTTACTTGTAACTCTGTTAACTTTTCACTTCTTTGAATGGTAAAATATCATTTGGATCGAAACTATATGATATTAAATAATAATAAGATAGCTGCAAATATTGTAATGTGAATGACTTGATAAGATTGTTGAAACAATGCGTAAGAAAAGTGAATCGGATGGACTACAAAATTGAGGAGCTGTTTCATAAAATATAGCTGCTGTGATTTTAATTTAATTTATTTTTGTATTTACTTACACTATAAGTCAAATTATGTTGGTGTCGTTGTTATTAACATTTTTTTACATTTAACGATGAAACGAGTTTATAACGGGAATCGAAACTATAAATAATAATCAATATGGCACATATATATAATAATTTGATAAACAAAAACCCGCGGGTACCCGTGAACTAGTGGAAAAGATTCTACGAGGGCACAAATGTCTGTCCGATTATTAGCGGCGAGCAGGTGGGCGCCAGGAGGTCCGTTAATTTGCTCAATATTTATACGCAAGATGGCGTCAGCACAAATCGTAGGTCATTACGGGCGTCATTTGGCGAGGTGGCTCTGTTAATGAGCTTATGTTCACCTATAACCGTATGCCGCTAGGGTCAAACTAGCAGGGGGCGGTGTTTTTTTAAATTCGATACCACTATGTTTTGACGCATAAACTGATGCGCGCAGAAATTAATAGAAAAAAATATGAAGTGCGCCGTTCTTAAGTTGCTTCTTATATAATCTTGCTACATTATTCATGATTACAATAATAAACAAATAAATAGTATTAAAAAATCGATTTTATTTGTCAATAAACCTTAGTATCTAATTTTATATTCTAAAAGTCTAAAATATGAAGCTTTTGTGTTTTTAAATTGCTTAAAACCGGTTACATTTTTTGAAATGAAAACTTTTTTAGCGACATTAGACGAATATTTGGTTGGGAAAAATCTTATAGATTCGGAAGATGCTCGACATGCAACGTGCTTATTTAAATTTGGAACAGTTTGAACTTTTTTTCGTTTATTTTTCTTGTAATCAATTTTGAATTATATTTTAGGACACGTTTTTGACATTCATTTTTTCTGTCGGCAGTCCTTATGACTGCCTGTGTTTTTTTATTAATACTACTAGCTATGGCCTGCGATGTCACCCGCGGAACTGTTTCTTTTAATCGAAATTAGTCTATTTCTTAAGAATATTTCAAAGTTAAAGAGTACCTCAGAATATTTCTAGTCACCACGTTCTCTTTTTTACTGCTCAGCTTCTAAGGGTCGTAGGTTCGTAGTATGATGTTAATTATACTTCCTTAATGATTTCGCTCTCAAATGCAAAAATATTTTTCAAATCTGATTCGTAGTTCCTGAGATTAGCGCGTTCAAACAAACACTTCAGCTTTACACCCATTATTGAAATTTAACTGAACGACACCGAGTACAAGCACCTTGATTTTATAGTTCAAATATAAAAGGCTATCTGTGTTCCTTAAAGACTCTGAAACGGCTGGACCGATTTCGAAAGAGTTTTCAGGAAATCTTCAGATTGTCCTAGCGGATGATCCTGTGAAATTTGATAGCGGTCGAATCAATTTAATAAGTGCCTACCTTACGAAGCAGGAACGGATTACTAGTACATTATAAATATAATTAAATAATATTTTTTCCCTTTAACTTTCTCAATTTAAAAGAATAAGTAAGCACGGTTACTTCTATAAGAACAAAGCTAAAGGAAAAGTAAGATACAACATTCTCTTTACCAGGTAATTTGCTTTCATATTTTTAAACTAGTATCGTTTCTATTGAAAACGTGTAATTGACAATGGTGCTATCCGTAATTACCTTGCGCCATATGGTCACCAGATGTTTTGCAACAACTATATAAAGGCTTTCACACAGCGCGTGGGATAAACACCACCCTAAAACTTACCCCGAAATAATAAACACTATACCGCTAATGTTAAATTTATATACAATAGAATTAAATTCTTTAGAAACATAATATTGGCAGCGACTATACCTACCTACCTATAGCCGGTTACAAAAATATAAGTTAATAATTTCTTATGACAGTGTTTTGGAGCATTCTGTTTATTTCTGAAATTTAAAAAATCTGTTAAATTCTGAAATTTTTAAAGTTTACAAGTTTTCAAACTGACCTATTTTGTTTATGGGTCATATTTGCGGTCAAGGAATCTGTGGTCTTCCGTTGTACACGTCATGTCTGGACACCCTGTATAAAAACGATGGGCACTTCTTTCCTTTCATCTTTTTTCAAGGTGTCAAACAAATGCTAACTTGACTTTTAATAATGGAACTCTGACACAATTGGCAATGACAGAATTAACAAATGAATAAAAAGTGTATAAATAATCCATCATCCCACACATTGCCCTCTTTTATAAGTAAAACATGTAAGATAGTATGTATACGTGATAACAATATTTACTCAAATTGGCGTTTAAAATCTAGCAAATCTACAACGTCTGATTCCTTGCGTAAAATTTTAAGATTTATCAAAAATTACATATTTTAATGCTAATCTTGACAAAAATACTAGGCGTTTTAGGTCCTCTCGGACAGTTTAATCGTGCCGCCTGTTTCTATCGTTAAAATTATACAAACGAAGACGTACCGATTAAAATAACGTGCTAATGCAATCTACATTAAAATTAGTTAAAATTAACATCCTGTAATTTTTATTAATAACGTCGATATATCACTATTAATAACATTTATAGACATCGACACTGGCCACTAAGTGCAAGTAAAACATACATACATAATATAAAAAATCTTAATATTGTTATAAAATTGACAACACTTGTATTTCTAATAGTTACGATGACCTGTGCCAATTACGTTGGTTTAAATCCATCGCAAGATTTAATCATAATGAAGCGCTAGCTGGTACCAGCTAACTGGGAACCAAACCCTGGCCATAAGTATCTTAGAGTTGGCGCCATGCAATCACATCGGTTACTATGCCACTGCTCTCCTATCATATTTTAGTTGTAGTTATTATTTTCATTATTTTACCGTAGGTAGTTTATGAATTTTTACAGGATTACAAAAAAATATAAAAGGTCGAACCAATTTAATATTAAAATGTGTGTTTTCATGTTAACGTAACAGTTGGTTCTAATGTGTAAGTCTTATGAACTTTGACAGTCACTGTTCTAATAAAAACAATTGACAACGTCGGAAACGGAACACAACCCTCAAAAAAACCAACATAATTTATCCACCACTTCTGAATCATAAAAAATGGTCTAGCGTTCGACCCGACGAAAAGCAAACGAGACCCAAAGCCAAACGCACGTCGCTAAACTAAACGTCAGTCTGTTAGGAGCGGTCGTGGAGGGCGTGCGTCGCTCCGGTTGAAACAACGCTCTGGGATACGGTCGCGTAATATTTTTTAACATACAGTATTGTTTATCTAAGTAAATAATTACTAAATTAGCAAATGATTATCTACCTCGGACTACTAATAGTGAATTATTAAGTGCAGTGGCGTTAAATACTGCAATAAACACTTGAAAATATTTAGTGACATCTCAAAAACTTTTGAATATGATGGGTAAGTGTCAGTTATGAATCAAAACACTTTAATCTTGTACTCTGTGATTGCCTATAGTTCGTACCGAAAAACAGATTTTCTTGTCCGTATTATTGACAACCGAGCATTGAAAATATGTATCTTATATATTGCAAAAAAAAATTGTGTTTTCATTTTAACAAACCTAAAAGTAGACAAATAGTTTTCTATATTCTTTTATCCACAATTATTTTTTAATTGTAAATGAAGTTAAGGTGTAATCTAACCTTAATGGTAATGAAAAATTTACGAATTATTGCAATTGAATATTAGTTTTTGTTATAAATAAACGTTATTATTAAAGGTGTTATAATTGAATTAATAAAAGTATTTATACCGCAAGTAAGTACCTCACGAAAGAATTTCGAATCGCATAATTTGTTATATTGTTTTTATTAAGCTTTACACATATACATGTATACAAAATGTTATACCGTAAATTAAACTAAATTTGATTGAATGAATTGTAAATACGCGAAACTACCTAACGTTTTTATACTCAGTTATATAGAACTTAAACCTTGTGACTTATTTTCCCTGCGTCATACTTCGTTGGAAAAATCATAACAAGTATTTGAAATGTATTCTATAAGTAGATTACTAACCTGTCGTTATATAGTAAAATAACTTTTATAGTAAAATTAGTTTTTAATATATTTCGGTTTTTATATATATAGAAGTAAGTTTTCCAAAGTGTTTATTTTAAAGCAAATTTATTATAAGACTTCAATGTTTTTTTTTTGCTACGCGATTTGAAATCGCTTAATGCAGTTCTAGTGCATTTACAAAAAGATATCAAAACCGTTCATTCATAAAATCAATTTAAAACTCATCGATTTTGTATCGATGTCAAGTAGCTGATTCCTTTTAGTTCGAAATCACGAGCGTGTATAATCGCCTGGGAAGCCGAAGTCTGATTTATGCTCTATTTTTTATGTGGATCGACCCGCTAGCAACTTCACGGTATGACACTGGACTGATATGGATTGCACTAGCCGCTAGCTAGCCGTCCAAACACAACCGAGTGAAACGAGACAATCCGACACGCGAAATCGGGTTGTTCTGATAATCGCTATAATTAAAAATATAACGATATAACGCAGATGTAAGATGACCTAAAACCCTATACATACATTTAACGTGAAATCAATATGTACTAGGGGGACATAATGACAAAACTTCGTTAATGAATTGTCTTAAGAAATTTTATAGTTAGTTTCTACCTATCCAATCTTGAGTCAAATACTTTACTACTACATTATTTTTAATGTAAAGATAGATACCTACAAGAGTTGCGGATTACATATAAAAACGATATCAGAAGAAAAGTACTTTTTCGACATAGTTCCTTTACTTTACACTTATTCGCTTTCCGATTTATCTCCGAACAGTCTTAATCCTCATGAATGCATCAGATTCCAGGTTTTTATCATATATCATAGGTAGGCCTCATTAACACCTTTTGATGGTATATTGTGCATATATTGTAGATAAACCCAAAGTATATATAACCCGTACCTATACACTCTCTAGCACTTAGTAACTCTGAGTTTTGACATTGGACTTAAAAGTTAAATTTGTTTTCTGTAAGTTTCTCAATCAACTTAATCTCCCTTCATCCGGATAACTATATTGTCAATGTGTACTCCCCAGCCAGGTACTGAGGTTCTCCAGCGATTCCGCTGTTATAACTTCTATATCATTTGCAAATCAGCATCGACGAGACGTTCAAAAACAGGTAGTAACATGTCGCGACAAGCGATGGTACGGACGAATTGAATATAAAGCTATTATTACGTATAGCTCATCCATAATAATGTGTGTATATGTACATACATATGATATTAACGTAACTTATAGCTCCCGTTTTGCAATAGTTAATATAAAAATGAGATCGCAAAAAAGTTAGTAGATACAAAACATATAAAATCGTATCATTGAAGCCCAAATTATATAGACGGAGATAGCAATTGATACTCCGTCTAAGTTTCATTGAGCCTCAGATCCAAATGTGATAGGGGTAAAAGCTATCGCTGTACTCCGGAATCCAACAAATATATCCTAAAAATTTTTGTTGTTATTATTTTATTAGTATTTTTTTATTTCGATTTACCCGTGATTTAGCATCGTATAATAATTGTTTAAAATGTATATAAATACAATTAGTCGAAAAAAACATGCAAAAATATCCTAAAGTTGCATCATCATCAAATCTGCGTGAAAGCTAGACTGTAACAAGAAAATTGATAATAAACGTTATCAACTGTCCATTTCACCAGAGAATAAGTAAAAATAATAACAGTTACAACTAACATACATGTATTATTTTTATTAAAACGTTTCAAATACCGTTGACACGGGACGTTAAGGCTGCGCTTGTTGCCGCGTTGTACGTCGTACTTTCCTAGCATTATTGTTAATGTTATTTTCTAAAATAAACGAAGCATACGAAACTTGTTATTTTTTCGTTTTTCGTCACGAGTCTACTACGAGGTACTCATAACTATACATTAAAAGAAAATGGCAGGAGACAAAGCTTTCACAACCCGACATAAATTCATAACACTGTTTACTAATTGAAATCCTACTGTAATAAATGCGAATTTGTTGTGCAATAACGTCTTAATAACACAACCGATCATCATGAAATTTAGCCCACACGCTGTCATGGGGATAAAGGAACGAATGCGTGCAAATTCGCGTGCAACTACTATCAAAAAAATAAATTCAAATAGACTCATTAGCAATATTTTAAAGTGTATCTTGCTTCTTTTTAACATTACAAACTGCAAACTAAGGAGATCTTCGAAGGCCTAATTTTGTGAAGCCTAGGACTACATTTGTAAAATAGCAAGTTTAACTTAAATTACACTTCATTATTGTGTTATAAAAACCAAAAAACAGAGGAGACACGTATCCCAAGCGACTCGTATTATTTTTTTCTGTAAGATATGTGCGACTAACTGCTGGCGTGGTTCCAAATAAGTTGTAATGAAAAATAGGTTCAGATATAAATTGTCTATATTTGGTGGCCTCGCATAAGCCGTCGTACAATCCTTACAGCATGTTATATAAAATGTTATAACTTAAATTGATTAAACTATAACAACACAATCAGAAGTTTCCATCAAATATCACTATTTAAAAATTATTTCCAAATTTGAAGCATAATAGATGTTTTGGGAGGTATATGATACCTCCCAAAACGTCGCTCTAAATAGTAAATTAGAATACACTTTTCACTTGGGCATAGTGCGTGTGACATCCAGCTATTATTGTCTATTACGTTAAGCTAAGTTAAGTACATCGAAGGCAGAATGCAGACCTTACTACCACTGTTCTATAATATTAATAAAACTTAAATAACTAACTTTTGAATCTAAACCATCAAATGTACTTCAATCATAGCTGCTTTTCCTTCAATTTCTTTATAAATATGTAGTGCAATTTAAATTTACCAATTTATTCTTTTGTATCCGATTTTTAACTATACCTTTGCTTTATCTGCAATAAAAAATAACTTTTTCTTGTCGTTGGAAAAATAGGACAAGATGCAGTTTATTTTCAACGACATTATATTAATGTATTAATCAGGCCGCTCCGAATAAGCGGTCCCTAATGTAAACAAATTTTAAAATCCAAAAATAACACTTCCTTCCTTGCAGAAATAGAGTCGACAGTGGTATTTTAAAACTGTATTTGGTGTAGCAGTTTTTTCCGTCGTTTCTTAATAAATTTATAATAGTTTAGCAATTAAATGACGTATGACAATTTGATTTTATAGCCTTGATTCCTATTTAAAAAACAAATAGATTGCAAATAAAATGTCTATGATTTTAGACATGCACCTGTTGCAATCGGGTTTTTTAAGGACCTCGGTGAATAGCAAATTATAATTCTTAGCTTGTGACCCTAAAAGACGTTACGCAAAACCTTAATTGCACTTTTTATATCAAGCAATTATTGGGAATTATCTTATTCTTATTGCAACTCTTAATAATTCCATCGAAATAGCCATGACAAATGTAGGGAAAAATAATTTAAATGGTTTCCTCATTGACGTTCGTTCCATTCTTCTGCGTATAAAGACAAATTCCGCAATTCGTTCGCTTCCCGCTTGCAAAACGCATACATAGGTTACTTTCACGGCATCGTAATAATGCAGAGTTGAAGAGATTAGAACATAATGGTAGAGTGGTGGGCGCGTGGGAACTCTCCCAGCGCTCACGTGCCGTTACACTAAATCCAACATTAATATGCTTGATTTAGATAAAGTCCGACTCTAATGAAGACATCACTTCGCCGGAGAAAAATGTACTAATAGATCTATGTGACGATAGAGCGAAATACTAATGTTGGTATCCGTTAAAGCAAGTTTCCAAAGACCCGATTAATTATAAAGAAACAAAACGTTGCGGCGTTGTTGAAATTGATAAAAAAAACATAGACATTTGGTCTCAGTGATGGCCACGGTCGCCTGTAAATATTTATAAGGCGTTGTTGAATAATACAAGTGAATGAACTATACGAGACATTCAATTATACTCCCATTCATAAATCGGCAATGATTCTATGCGTGCGTAGGTGTTGTTCATAAGTCACCGGACAATAAATCAGTCGTGCATACATTAAATGTTGAACAACTTAGTAACTTACGTTAAGTACATTTATAAGTTTATCGATTTGAAGAATAAGTCGCTAACAACTTCATTTTGCTAGTAAACTTAATTTAAATGGAAACCTATCATAGATTAAGCAAAAACCAAGGAACGATCAAATTTGCTCATTTTTTGATAATTAGAAGCGGCCGTATCCTGCTGACATTTAAAGCTGATTATTGGATAGAAATTAAACTAATATAGTTATGATTAAGGTTTAATTTTTTATGTTTTAATGTGTAATTTTAAAGAAGTGATAGAAGCATTTTATGAGGTTGTAGGGCTTATAACGTTGCTGATTTTACTTTCCCGCTGTTAATCTGGTCGCTTTGGTACGATTGCACCTCTGTGTAAACCTTTATATTTCTTACTTAATTCCCAACAAGCGGCTATGTGCAGTGAACGCAAATAAAACATGGAACCATTCTTATCGCTCCAAAATTCTATAACGAAAACTACCGTCATGGGCGGGGCTTTATTTCTTTCATGATACGCAATTTTAGTTCTTTCATGACATCCGATAGGTGTGGAAGTTTTCTTGGCAATTCAGCACATTGTCACACGTGATCAATTCACGCACCAATAAGGCCGTTATTACTATGTCCTGCTTAACCAATTAGCGACGAGCGTTGACAACAGAGCCAATCATAACTTCGCGAAGGTAATAGAGAACAAACTAGCTGTTTAAAAAAAACATACGACATATTCAAGAGAATTTTGTTTAACTTCACTCTTCTATGTTTTATTTCTTGACTGGTAAGGGAGATTCCAAGTACTTGCGTTGTTTTTACTTACGGTCGGCGGAAGCCTTTTAGTGTTAGAAACATCCTTAATTTAGAATTACGAGGATTGTAGATATGAGTGTATTGAATATTAATAAAAGTTATCATTATGTGTGGTGCGTCGCGTAGGCTTGCGCGCATCGTTTGACGAGCGACGTCGTAGCAGGCGCTGCGGCCAGTTAGTGGTTCCGGATATATCGGACGTGTCGGATGTCGGGTGAGTCACCGCGCCCACGCCGGTCGCGCGCCCACGGGGGCCCGCTAGCGCCCACCGGCGCCCACAAACCTCTGTGCGAATCCTCGCACCGAAAGCTTGAATTCCCTTCACCTTAGCGATGCGCGCACACTTTCCCATTATACTTGAACTTCTCACTACAAACGTGATATATGGAATTTTATTTTAATAAATTATTCACACATAAATTCAAATAACATTCTTATCGTCGTGATGACATAACGGAGAAGACGCGAGCGCCGTGTATGCAGTCCAGATAGATGACAGTGCAAGAAAGACAAGGGTAATATTAGTTGTACTTGTAACCGGCTTGCAGGTGGAATGGTAAAAGCAAAATCCATAACGTCTGTCTACCCCTCTGAGTCACGGGTAGGAAAGGACAAGAAACCCGATCCGGATGCAGCGGCCGGGAGCGGGTAGCGACTTGTCGCCTGCACACGCATCGCTTTCTAAATTAGATTCAGACTTTGTTACCGTGACAGATTTAGCGGCGGCGTCTGCGGCGCGTCTAGGCTATTTGTATTTGGGTTTTGGCATTGGGCATTTCGCAGTCTCGTGGGAACCCGGGTTGAACGACTCTGGAGACAATGCGGTCGCGTGGTGCCATCTCTAGACGGTTCCCCGCGCTGCCCACCCACGCTGCCTCGACACACTATCTCTTATGTGAAACTGCGCCGTTTAAATTTATTGCTAAGTTAACTCTTTTAAGTATTTGAACCTCATTACAGATTAAAGATTTTTAGCGTTCTATTTTTTTTAATGTACTAGTACTTTGTACGTATAAAGATGTTTGATAAGCGTCACACAAGTTAATTTCGGTGTATATTGTGCGCAGTAAATTTTACGATAAAATGGAAACCAATAAAAATCATTTTATTGTGCACGTGATATGAAATATGAAAAAGTATACACGAAATTTTATGTTAATTTACTACAAACATGAAAGATAAATAAAATTAAAATATTATAGTCGTGCTTTTCCAATGACGAGTACTTCGCATACTTGACACAATAATTCCAATTTATTACCAATGCTGCTATATACATTAAAATGTTCATTTAGATTTCGTATAGGCACACCTGCATGTGTACCGAGATAACTACAGCCACAGTTTAACAATCAAATCACATATTATGATTGTTTAAACTACGCTACAGCGGATGAACATCGTAACACAAGAGCGTCTTTTTACGCTAGTGGAATCTCCAAGTTGATCTTTCAATTGATTTACCTCTCCGTGTAATTAATGTGTGCTCAACATGTTGTGCGCGCTCGGTCGTCATCAATCGTCGCTTACCATATAAATATCGTACTTATTTGAGTTTCTTGCAATAAAATTTTATTTTCCCTTTACTACTAGTCTTTTATACATAGTACGCTCAAGAAAGTAAGCGATGTTGTTGAATCTGTTTTTATTTTATCTTCTAGCAATTAATGTAGACATTAGGCACCAAACAAATAAAAACGATTGTTAAAACGTAAAGTCTAGGCAAATATCCAAGGGCAGCCGCCTGTGCCGCCGGGGTCGATAGTTGGACACCTACTGGAAGCGAGCCAGCGACGACCGCGACGCCATTAATCCACCCTCGCAAAACTATATCGCCAGTATTACCGGCATTATCTGCTTATCGAGCGATTACAATAGATTTAACAACCAGACGGATTTAAATCGCGCCGCCAAACAACGGACGGAACTTCACCGGTTTCATTTGCTGTCTGGTGCTGTCAGGTGTTGCCTATTGCTATATCAGCTTGCGTATTTAGTTATAATGATAAGAACTGTTGCAGCACCTTCTATATTTGATGCAAAATTATCTTATTAAAATCACATGCCATGATACCGACTACGTGATTTTTCATTTTTTACACATCAAGTTCTGTATAAATTAAACAATCAACTAAAGAATGTCACTTAAATGTGGGTAAAATACAAAGTCGTATTATTGTCTAATATTGTTATGTAATATATGATGATGTGAACCAATTATTGATTACTAGCTGTGGCCCGCGGTATTACCCGCCCTGCAATTTTACCTAAACGATATGATAATACCTACTTAATACTACCGTAACCTCATCATCATCTCACTGCCCTTTCCCGCGTATGTGGGGTCGACAAAGTACGGCAGTAGCACAGTTAAATTGATATAATTTTTTATTTCTATTCCATTTGAGACAAAACAAACACTAAATGTTAAGTGAAGCTTACTACAATACATTTTAAACCAGATATTTAATTCACAATTATTTTAATTAAATTAAGTTTCATTGCAAGGTAAGTCGATCGATGGTTATATACAAGACTGCGTGATAAGTTGCCCCCCTATCGTATGGTAATCGAAATCTTCGCGACTTTCTAAAACTCACTGCGTGGAACAGTTTTCGTGCGAATGCAATGTTTCGTGCACATTTGAATTTTAAATCGACAAAAAGAAAATCGTCATCGTAAATGATGATTCGTTGAAGATGCCATTAAGGTACATCTTCAATGCATTACTAGAAGACATAGATAGTCACTTGAGGCGTCTGTATGTTGGATTTCTACAGTATTCATTTTAATGAATATACGCCAAAGGTTTATTTATTGCAATTTTATCCTGAAAAATATTTAATAGCACTATGAGCCACTTGCTCCTTTTTACCCTATTGTATACACATGTATAATAAAAAGTGAACCAAGACCGCGGCTACTGTTTTCACAATTAAAAAATTGCAAAGGAACTAAACGCGTCGGTAATTATATTCGAAATTATTTCACAATCGTATCCGAATGTTTTGCCGATTTCACGAGGGACTTTAATGGATTAGTTGCCAGAGAGGCCATCGTGTAGAATTGGTATAACCTTTGACCGTGTCTCATGTAGGTCAAATAATAATCGTAAATATAGTTATGTGGTTTAAAAGTTAGAATATTGTTACTTCATCTGGATAGATATGAAATTCACTTATGAGTAATATTTTGTCAGTTCCGTTTGTTTATATCTTTCCTGTTTGTCGCTGAGAAGCAATAAGACTTAAGTATCTCCATCAGTCACCGGGACAAAACATAAATATTTATGTTTTATATAAAGATCAAAATCATATTGTTTGCGATGCATTAAAAACTTATGTTTTTCTTGTATTGTTCCAGATGAGCGGCAAACGAACACGCAGCTATAGATGCGCGGTGCATCACCGAGACCGCGAGGTCAGCTCCGAGAACGACTTCCATCTGCTTCTTGAAGATCCTACCTTTTTTGCCAGGTAAATCGAACTTGTCCTTTAATTTCGGCATTTTACTTTGAAACTAGTTAAAATTGACCAGAAAGTTCAATTTTAAAAATTTTCTGTAACATTTTCTGTACTAAATAGTTTCTATACCATACTGCCCAATATCCGGTAAGCCATGGCGTCTTACGTCATTTTCTAAATTACTCGTAATGTTTAATGCATATAAATTTTTCGTGTAATAAAATCTAAAATGTAATAAGAAATAATATTTAAAATCTAACAAAATCTAGAAGTGGTTTAGTGCGTAATATCAATGTTTCATAACGAATTTATGTCTTTCTTATATTTTTTATGTTCAGTTATCGTGTCACGATGACATGTGCCGCGGTGGTAACGATGAAATAGTTTAGAAATTACTTCAATAAGAGCCGAGTATATCGTGAAAGTAAGTTGATTGAATGCGATTTGCAACGCACTCTTACGAAAATCTTATTGTTATAAATGCTCTTTTATCTCGACCGCCGTTGCTAATGTTTTTACAGAACTGACCTGCATACCTAGAGCGTCATAAAAATTCAAGGGAACTTATGCATTATACACATAGAGGATGGGATTACATTACTTAGCCGCAACCGGCTTGGGAAGTCAACGGCGCCAGCAGTATTTCTGAATTGATACATCCTAGGCGATAAGTGCTTTGATCATTATATGTATTAAAATGATCTTGAAAACACTCCTTACGATGAAGTATTGCAACGTTCTTACTCTTTGGCTCTGAAAAGGTTTTCAGGGTAATCACATAGCATCTGGTACGATGCTCTCAAAAACCACTAGTTCAATTTCGGTATTATGATATAAAGATAGAATGGACCTTGCCAACTGATATAAGCTGCCATATGTCGCAAAAATAATACTTCAACAGGGCGAAATGTGGGATGAAAATTCATTTTGGATATCCATCAATTCTTATATTTATGCTCTTAGTAAACAATAGCGTTAAAGGTACCTACAATTTATGTAAGCAAACGAATATGCGAAAACCAGCCAGTTAATAATCTTAATGCTTTGTAATGTTACTTGTAGGATGGTGCACTTGGTTGCGATGGAGGTGCTCCCGGAGGAGCGGGACCGCAAGTACTACCAAGAGCGGTACACCTGCTGCCCGCCTCCGCTCTTCATCATCTGCGTCACGCTGCTAGAGGTAAACTTGCTTTACGACACGTAATTATAGTTATTTTTTGCCAATTAAAAGGAAACCTTTGTTTCCATTCCAATCCTTTGTCCTTGCAGAATCGTAGGTCTCATTAAAATCGTTTCACAAGGCATTAAACAATGCCTTATTTTGTCGTTTCTTGGGATAAAATTATCTACGGCAAAAACTGTTTAACAATATCTTGGTACAAGCTGCGTATTGACGGCAATGATAAACGATTCGCTCACTTTTGCCATATCAGATGAAAACTGTATAGTGTAAAATATGTTCATTGGCTCTTAACCGTTGTCATGAGCTAATCTACGAAGCCTCCCATGAATCGCCATAGAGATAGTGTGAACCTTGAGTAAAATTAAGTCCTCGGTCTATCTTAGCCCACCTAGCCAGCGTTATCCTACGTGCCCACTTTTCTTATGTTCAGCCGATTGTCACTTATGTTTTATTATACAATTTGCCAAATTGTACATGTTGTGAATGCGATGAGCTATCGGACAGATATCGCGACAGGCAGTTGAACATCACTTTCTACGTGCCTAATACCGTCGTTCGATCCCCGCTCCAGTTGGCTCGGTTAATTAAAAAGTGTAATTGTGGATTTCACATCGCGCCGACGGCGAAGAGCCCGGCTTTACGTGAATCACGTCAATCGCCTAGAGTCGGCACAAGTTGATTCATTGCGCCACCAGACGACGTATGGCGTGTCGCACTTTAAATAATAACAACAACGGTATTTTCCCTAAATAAGTAATATAACAGCTTCAACGACTGTTATGGCAAAAGGGTGATCAGTGATAAGGACAATTTTAACTAGCTTGTTTAGCAAAGTATAACAAGACTAATGGTCAAAATAGCTATTAATCAAAAAAAAGGTCAACGTTAGGTAGGTTTGATATTCCAATTAGAATCTTAATTTTCAAACAAAATATATTGTGATCATTATGTGAAGTACTTAATGAAATTATTAAGGAATGAATATTAAAACACTTTCTAATTAAGAGTCAATTTCATATTTCAACGCTAATTTACTGTTGGTATAAACGTTTGAGGAAAACGTCGCGACGTAATGAAATGTGCATGACACACATCTGAGACATGTTAAACTGACAGGCTCTGTGTCAGTAGATTTGAATCGGAACTACGCCATGAATTATGATCTATAGTATTTACTATAAAGAGAAGTTGCCGCTTACTTTTGATTACTTAACATATATCCTGTTAGTTATCTTTTTATATTAAACATTCAAGGAAGTTGTCTCCGATAAGTGTTAGTAAAACAATATTATTAGAGCACTACGCTTATGCTTATCGCATTTAGACTTAAGATGTTACGTTATGTGGTATTAGTAATTGCACTAAGACACGCCCTTCGCCCTGTGGCATAGGACTGTTACACTAGTTACTGAAAGAAACATGGACCATGGAGTCTTTCTCCAAAAGACCTACCAAAAAAAATGTAAGAAACTTCAATTTACGCCTAATAAAGGCGTTTTATAAAGTTTCGGGTGCGATAGCATAAACACAACTTTTGTCAAACACGAAAGTCTAGAAAGGTTATATTGTACATAAAAATTCTGTTTATTTGAAATGCTTGTTCAGAATTGGCCTTAGAAAATAATTTTTATATCTCATATCTATCTGTCCGATGATCAAATACGTATTTTTGTTCGATTGTGTAGTAACTGTGTTATGTAGTGTATGTGTGTTTATTTTTTTTATAAAAATGTATTATTTATTACAGCTGGGCGTGTTCGCGTGGTACGCGTGGGGCGCGGGCGGCGTTGCGGCGGCGGCGGGCCCCGTGCCGGTGGACTCGCCGCTGGTGTACCGGCCCGATCGCCGCCGCGAGTTGTGGCGCTTCCTCACTTACAGCGTAGTGCACGCCGGCTGGCTGCACCTCGCGTTCAACCTGCTCGTACAGCTAGCGGTGAGCACTCTTGTCTATTTATGATCTTCTTGTACTTTTACCTCATTTTACATATCTTCCTCACATATAGTGCGCCGCACGCTGTGTGTCGGTGGCTATCCGCTTATCGCCTAGCTTTTTAGGTTCCAAATGTGACAGGAGGTAATCATCGAAAGATATGTGGACAGGACGAGGTAACTAACATATAATATCAAAATCAAATTTCATGAATCTTGTAAAAGATGTTAGATACGAAAGCCGCTGCCTAACCACTGATATACCACCGCTGGATAATGAACCCAGAAATCGCGGTGTTATATAATTTCCTCTTTTATTGCCCATCTCCTATCATACCATCAGGTATTAGCTTTAAAGTTAATATTTAAAAAATGCTAACATTCTATACATTAGTATCTGTTATATATTTGTTAATTTTATCATCCATTCATTAAAACTCCACTGTTGGAAAAGCCTCAATAAATAACCGCAGTCCTATTGTCTCCGAGCTCTCTGAAACCGCCGTCTTCGCCCTGTCTTCAGGCCATCTGATCGAATCCAGTCATTAACTACATGCAAAGGCAATGACGCGTTTACTAATTAATCAAACTGATACCTGAGTAAAGTTCAAAGTACGACAAATGATGAACAAAGTGGTACAAGTGCGGCTCGTTAATCACTCGTCGGTGACCGCGGCCACCGGTGACGTTTGTTGACTTCGGTTAACTGTTGTGGTTTGTCTTGCGTCTTGTTTACTTATCATATAGTAGGACACAAAAATACCGGGCAATATAATACAAACACAGTTAAACACAAAATATCAGGCCTAGTATAAAAATATGGAAAGCCAAAGCGGAAAGGAGTTTTTATGTATTCAACATAGAACCTCATAAGAAAAGCTTGTAAAAAC